>JARHVA010006581.1:467500-875000 GCA_037957365.1 Torreya grandis
TAATATTTTTATGTTTTTTAGTGCATTGATTAATTATAGTATGTGAATAAAATAATGTGTTTATTGGTTAGTGCCTTGTGGAAAGGAAGGGCTATTAAAATCAACAACATGTTATTAAGTCCAAAACATTTCATCATAATGCAATATGGTAAATTGATAGCTGATGAGAGTTGTATGCATTATACTCATTACATTGCATTGATAGATGGGATTGGCTTATGTTTATAATTGAAAAAGGAAAGAGGTGTTTGTGTGGAGGTTTATTTGCATGTAGTTATTTCCAAGATGAATGGGAGAGGGATGTTCCAAGAGGACTCTTTAGTAAACTACACAAGGATAACATTTTCATGTATGGTTTTTTTTCATGATATTGAGATAAGTTGTGAAAATAAATAAATTTAAAAAATAACATCACATGAGGAACAAAAATAAATATGTAAAATGAGTATGAATGAGTTAGGCATTCTTACTTTAGAAGATGCACCTGTAGAGTCCTATAAAGTAGAATAATATTTTAATGTCATGTCCAATTTTGGAGTACATGATAATTTCATTATTCTGCATCAATTTCATTTAATTTAGTATGATGTTCATTTTTATTTTTGTATTCATACTCTTAATTATTTCTAACGAGGTGATATAAAGTTGATTCAATGTCAGAAACATTAATGTGGGATACATGTTATATTATTCTAAAATACAATAAACTTTTTTAAAATTATGCAATGATGATTATATGTTGTAATGATATTTTGATTACTATGTAATTATGTAAATATGATTTGGACACTATTTTATGATTATATAACACCTCATTCTTGTACACTTGTCAAACTTAGACCTTGGTTATTCCTCTCAGTTCTGGACCTTTCCCACTTCTGTAAGTCTTGCATATAATATATATTATGCCCCTTAGCCTATATATTTTAGTCTAACTAGTCTTATGTTGATGACTTATACCTTATCTCTTAACCATAATGCTTAAAATTTATTTATCTTCCATTCTTTCAAGTTTTTAACCTATACCTACTTTCATGTTCCCTAGACACTACCGTTCAAGATAGACACTAACATTGACGTTAGTGTCCTGACTTGATGCAAGTGTATAGTGACCTAAAGTCATAGATTTTACAAATGAAATTTATCCTAATGGTTGGCCTAAGTTCTTTAATGTTAGTTACTTATCCAAGGGTATTGATATAAATACAATATCAACCCTCATTCATTCCTCACCTAGCAACATGGGAACAATACTAAGTATTCTTACCAAATAGCATTGAAAGATCATTCAATTGAAAAATGATTTGTTATTTCCATACCAATCATAATTACAACACATTCATATAACACAAATGGGTTTTGAAATCCACAAAACCTCACCAAATGAGAAACTTGAAGAAAATGGATTTAAAATAATGGAAGAAGCGAGTGAATAAAACCCTACAATAACACAAACCATCTCAATGAAATATATTTCTAAAATCATAACCATTATATCTGATGGTTGAGAATGCATATCTCATGATCCCTAATTCTATATAATAGGGATAAATATTCATAGCTTGAAGAGATGTAAGATAGACAATTCAAGGGCTGAATTGTGTTTGTAATTGATAGAGAGAACTCTTGAGGGAAAGAGATCTGTACATCTGAGAGGTGTGGAAGAAAGAGAGATTTCTAAGAAAATCTAAGGAATTGTGAAATATTCACCAATAGTAGGCCTTACTTCTAGCTTGGTAGAATGATGTTGATCCTCTAGGGTGTCCATAGGACTATAAAGGTGAGTTATTACTACTGTAATCTCATTGGCATCATCAAGATGCTCCTCAAGCTCCATTAGTAAGCTAGATGCTTCCAACTAAGATGAGAATTGATGTCACCCACTAATATGTAGTGGTCTCTAAGAAGAACTAAATAGGTCATCTGGATAACTTTTATAAGTCTTTTAGAGAGATAGAAATAATCCATGGATTGGAATGAGGTTCATACCCCCTTTTCTACTTTTCCAATGTCTCCTTAGCAAAACATAGGACCACAGTCTCAGGTGTTAATGATGACCAACAAATAGAATTTGAGGATGCCCTTTGGGCCTAAAAAAAGTGTGGACTTCATAAGATTGTGGCCAATCCATAGGCATTTCCCTATGCTGACTTGTTTGATAACCTTCTTATCATTATCTGAGTGTAGGATGGGGTCCATGAATGATTGCTTGCCAAACTCTTGGAACCAAATTTATGATATCTCTAGGAACACTTACAAGGCATATTACTTCATCCTAGATTCTACCTTCTCTTATGATGCTACAATAGTGAAGGATTGGATAGGGACCTTCCAAATATATGATTTCCTCTACCAACTTAGCCAACCCTAGGGCTTCCATAATCATGATAGGCTAGAAAATTTTGATCTCAGATCAAATTATATCCTTCATAACACTAAAAAAATAACTCCTAAAGAATTCACCAAATAATCCCTCTATGTGATTGGCCAATTTTTTAAAGTTTGTCTGATATTTTCTCATAGTTTTTGTTTGGCAAAATTTAGTGAGTGCTCTAGTGAAGTCATCAAAAGTACTAGGGCCAAACCATTACAAAATGAGGGTGCCAAAATTGGTCCAAATTGGCTCATCATGAATATTGATATGTCAATGATACCATTGAAGGGCTTCATATTCTAAGTGAATGGATGAAATCAGAACTTTGTTGGCATCAAAAGTATTATGCAAACTAAAATATTATTTTTCCCAATAAATCCATCTAGTTGGATCTATACTATTGAATTAAATAAAATAAAGATTCGACCCACAAAAATTATTTGAAGATTAAAACTTGGTGTCTATTTCAATTGAATCACAGGTATTTGGATAGTCATAAATATTTTATCAAGAATAAATCCTTAAAAAATCACTGCCACAAATCTAATAAGAATCATGCATATAAAGTGAATCAAGTCATGAATATACAAAAATTTATTTTCCAAAATGATTGAAGCCTTAATTACCATGTGTATAAAATGAATGATCCTAAGCGATTGGTCAATAATATCTCCAAAGTACTGAAGGATAATCCCAATGGCTTGATTTTACAAGTTACAAGCTAACTCACTTTTGTACTTGATTTGCATATGTTATATAATTCACACATAACTCAACATGTAGGGGATAAATACATGAGTATGAGGCCCTCTTATAGACTATTGGCCATGTAGGAAGTTCCCTATGATAGTGGGGTCTTTGGGGTCATCTCAAAAATGTGTGCCCACTAACTCATTTTACCCCATGGTCACTATGAATATGGAGAACTAGGGTTTTACCATTTCACAAGGAGTGACAATCCATGACCCAAATATTAATACACTAGAGTGAACGTGAAGCAAAATATTAAAGCATCTAGGTGGTTTCATCCTTTTATAACATATATTATATATATGACACTAGAATCAAACCCAGACAATAGTGTGTACATAACTATCCCAAGCTAATGTTACTATCCAGAAATCCAAAAATGTTAGATCTATAATCTAACGATTATGCCTAAATCTCCTTCCAGCTTGATTCTTGCTTGTTCCAAATCTAGAATTGTATTATTATTAAAACAAGATAAGTACATCACTTATTTTTCTTTTTTATATCTACCGTAGTTTTACTTTCCATATTTACATAATCTCAACATAATAAATCTAGTATATGATTATATCTAACTTTAATATCTAATTAGTTTTCTATAGATTTGATTATCACCCTTGTGCCATTTCATTCCTATATACCCATTTAATCAAAATCTAGGGTTAATGATAAGATAACCTTAGATCCAAATTTTAGGGTTAAACATTTTTTGAACCCATCCTCTATTTGTTGAACCAAAACCCTAGTTTACATATTAGGGTTTTTGCCTTCTTCAAAATTTCATTTTAGATTTTTGTATTTTATTTTTAGATCTAATATCTTTCTCAATTATATGGGCATAACTTAGGAATGCTTAGTTGCATTATTTTTTTCCCTAGTGGTTATGTGCTTTATAGTCATCTTAAACCTTATATCCCTTATGGAGTCCTTACTAGAAGGTTATACATGAAAGCTTAATTATGACCATTTATGTAATCCACATCTTTAGTAATGTATTGCATATGAAGATCTTGTATAATATCAAAAATTGGATAAATATTATTATTCTTACAACTATAATAATTAAAAAACCAATGATGCAAACATGATTATACATGAGCAAAGTCATGATCATGATGAATCTACTCTTGGTTATGAATTTGATGAAATGCATCTTGGTTATGACACTTCTCCTATTCTTCTATTTTATCATAATGAAGATCCAACCAATATGAAAATTGATACCATTCCTAATTTTGAAAATCAAAATATTACATCCATACCCTCTAGATTTATTTTAACAAGTGAGTGTGATTCTCCCCTTTCCAATGTTGAAAATGTCAAAAAAGTTTAATGTTCCTCCTCTATCTCTCATAATGAAAATATTGATGAAATAAAGTCTATGTTTATCTCCCCAAATAATACTAATTTTGAAACTTCCATTCCTTATTTGCATGATTCAAATGAAAATAATCACCTTTATTCTTTCCCTCTAATTTTTTATGAGCAAAAATCATGTCCCATATCTCCCATTGTTTTTATTAAAGAAAAAAATGAGAGTGTGTATTATATGAAAAACATAAGGAAATAACTACAAAACATGCATTGCTTGGGGACACAAGAAAAGTTGATGCAGGAGCATCTTCATGATAGTATTGTATTTGTCATGTTTTTGGTTGAGTTTTAGTATGTCTAGGTGTACTAAGTTAGTTTCCCTCCATTTCTTCAGTTTTCAAATTTTCAAATTTGTCTAAGTATCCTTTAAGCATGAAATAAGACCTATATGTGAAAAAAAAGGCCAAATATATTTAAATATTGGTCAAATAAAACCAAATATCTTATCCTTAGATGATTTCAAGTCTGTTGGGTGAGATATTATGTGATTTGAGTCTTCTTATGTTAGAAAAGTTGTTTTACTCATTTTGGGAGGTTGTTGTGTGAAGCCTAGTATAGGATTTAAGTATCTAAGTTGAGAAAATATGGTTTGTATGGGGTATTTTCATGTGGAATAGGTGTATATGAATATATTATTGGTGAATTAATTAATGGGGAGGTTTTGTTTTGGATTCATTGTTTTGTTTTGTTCAATCTTTCCTCAAGACTATGTATGTAGACCAAACCGGGCAGCAAGGAAGAAGTTTGCAGTTGGTACTTAAGAGGGTATTATATTATTTGTGACTTATTAGGATTATATAGGAGGTTAATACAAGACCAATAAAATTTATTTGGGCCATTAACTCCCTAGGATGCTCCCTGTAGCTCAAATTTGGTGTAAACTAGACCCTAACTAGAGTCTTGCTTATCTCATGAACCGTAAAGTATGAAATTCCCAAAAAAATTAGTTTTTGTGGGTTTATAATTTTTATATTCTTTAAAAAAATTCATGGCTTTAATATATGGGAAAGTGCATTTTTTTGTATATTTGTGTTTTAACCCTGTTTTTCCTACATTTCTGAGTACTTTAGTATAACAGCGAGAATTTAAGATAGTTTTGTGTTAAATAAAAGGTGTTTTTTGATTTTATTAGTGTTATTATGTCATATGGAACATCTCCTAAAATTTTAATAATCTAACTCAACCCCAAACTCTCCCAAATGCCAAAATAGGGTTGTTAAGAGGCCTAATTAGGTCTGCTATAGGGGTCAAAAGTACCATTCTGTACAAAAAAGCTATACCTGGTTTTTAAATATGTTATGTAACTTCAAAATGGGTATCTATAAAAATTTATATTTTTTGGATATTAGGTGTTTTGTAAAAGATATGGCCAAAAATCAGACCCAGCAGGGCTACAAGCCTATGAATTATTGGTTTGATAGTTTCATTTTGTTAAGTTGAGTCTCTACACCATTATTGGTTTGATAGTTTCATTTTTTTAAGTTGAGTCTTTACACCATTTGGTATCAGAGCCCAAGGGATTGTGCACAATCTAAAGATCAAAGTCAAAGAGAAGAAGAATGTGATTTGTGAAGAAGAGGCAAGATGGCCATGAGAGTTAGGAACAGAGGTAGAGCTGGAGGAAGGAGACCCAGAGGATAGGTTGCAATGGTAGAAGAGATTAGGAACTTGAAAAATAGGTTACAAGACCTAGAGATGGCTCAGAGAAGAGGCACTGACATGGGTGAAGTTAGTGATAGAGAAGAGGAGCCACCAGAGGATGAATTGGTGGTGGAAGAAGAATCAGCTGAAGATAGGTTGATTAGAGCCATTATGAAGGTGAACACAAAGCCAAAAATGGAGGTTCCAATGTATTAATGTAATTTAAATGTGGAAGAATTAATTTATTGGATTAGTGCATTAGACAAATACTTTGAGTATGAAGGAATTGAAGAAGATGATAAGAAAGTCAAGTATGCCATGACAAGGCTAAAGAGCCATGCATCCTTGTGGTGGGATGGAGTGCAAGAAGAAAGGAGGAAAGGGAAGCCAAAGATTAGAAGCTGGGATAGAATGGTAGCAAAAATGAAAGGTAAGTTTATGCCTAAAGATTATCAAACCAATCTTTTCAAGCAATTACAAAATTTGAAGCAAAAAGAGATGTTTGTAAAAGAATACACTGAAGAGTTTTACAGGTTGACTATAAGATCAGGTCATATTGAGGATGACACAGAGAAGGTAGCTAGATACACTAATGGTTTGAAATTTTCCATTCAAGATGATATTAGTCTTCTCATTCCTAAGATAGTTGAAGAGGCGTATCAATTTGCCTTGAAAGCTGAGGAGAAGATTGCAAGAAAACAAACATCCTTCTCAAGAGGAAGGGGCAGATCCATCAGAGGTAGAGGATTTCAAGGAGGTAGAAGACAACTGCAAACATCTCAAGAAGAGGCCAGCAGCTCACAAAGCTCAAGAGGCAGCTATACACCAAGAGGAAGAAAGCCATACCAAGGATATCAAAGAGGAAGAGGAAGATTCATGGGCAAATGCTTTAGGTGCAACAAGTATGCAGGACACAGGGCATATGAGTGTCTAGAGAACCCTTCTACCAGCCATGAAAGGGGTGTACATGTGACCCAAGGTGAAGAAAAAAATGAAGAAGTTGCAGCAGCTTATGAAGATACCCCAGAAGAAGGTGAGTCTCTTTTGATGAAAAGAATCTTGTTGAAGCCAAACAAAGAAGTTGTAGAACCACCTCAAAGGAAAACACTATTTAAAACCACATGTAAAAGTAAGGGGAAATGCTGCAAGGTCATCATAGATAGTGGGAGTAATGACAATCTTGTGTCAACTGAGATGGTGGAGAAACTAAGCTTGAAGAAGGAGGTACATCCTACACTTTATCAAGTCTCTTGGCTACAAAAAGGACACAAACTCTTGGTAAGTGAACAATGTAAAGTAGATATTCAGATAGGAACATATAAGGATCAGATTTTATGTGATGTCATGCCCATGGATGTATGTCATATCTTGCTTGGAAGGCCTTGGCAGTTTGACAGGAAGGCCACGCATGATGGAAGGCAGAATACATACACGTTTGAAAAGGATGGGATCAAGCATACACTCACACCATTGAAAGAAGAGGTTGCTGCTATTGTAGGACAAAATTCTAAAATATTGATAATGAGTGGTAAAGAGTTTCTACATCAAATGAAGAAAGAAAAGGTAAACTTTGTTGTGATTGGTAAGCCAAGGAGTGTAGTCACTAGTACTAAGTTGATTGATTTGCCTTTAGAGATTCAAGATATGTTGAATGAGTACATTGACATTGTGGTAGATGATTTACCTAATGAGTTACCACCATTGAGAAGCATCAGCCATCGCATAGACTTGATTCCTGGAGCAAATCTTCCAAACAAGGCTGCCTATAGGTTGACACCAAAGGAAAATGAAGAGATCAAGCACCAAGTTAAAGAATTGTTAGACAAAGGATTGGTAAGAGAGAGTTTAATTCCTTGTGTTGTCCCCATAGTGTTGAGTCCTAAGAAGGATGGGAGTTGGAGAATGTGTACAGATTCCAGAGCAATCAACAAGATTACTATCAAGTATAGATTCCCATTGCCTAGAATGGATGACATACTTGATTGTTTGAGTGGAGCTACATATTTCTCTAAGATAGACTTGAAAAGTGGTTACCATCAGATTAGGATAAGAGAAGGGGATGAATGGAAAACAGCCTTCAAGACCAATGATGGACTCTATGAGTGGTTAGTCATGCCATTTGGACTAACCAATGCACCAAGCACCTTCATGAGGCTGATGAATGAAGTGCTTAAGGAGTTCACTGGTAAGCTTGTGATAGTTTATTTGGATGATATTTTGGTGTTTATTCAAACTAAGGAATATCATTTGAAACATTTGAGGATGGTATTGAGTAAGCTACATGAAGAGAAATTGTTAATCAATGTAAAAAAGTGCAGTTTCCTGAAGACAGAGTTGATATATTTGGGGTTTGTGATTACAAAAGAAGGATTGAAGATGGATAAAGAGAATATTAAGGCTATACTTGAGTGGCCTACACCCAAGAGCACATATGAGGTAAGAATCTTTCATGGTTTGGCTAGCTTCTATAGAAAATTCATAAGAAATTTTAGTGGGATTGTTGCTCCAATGATAGATACAATCAAAGGTGATAAAAGAAGTTTTTGTTGGACTGAGGCTATTGATAAGAGTTTTAGATTATTGAAAAAGAAGGTAACTGAAGAACCAATCCTAACCTTGCCTGATTTCAATAAGCTTTTTCAAGTAGAATGTGATGCTAGTGGAACTGCAATAGGCGTTGTTTTAAGCCAAGATGGGAAGCCTATAGCATACTTTAGTGAGAAATTAAGTGATGCTAAGAAGAAGTACTCAGCCTATGATCAAGAATTCTATGCTCTTGTATAGGCTTTTAAGAAATGGAGGCACTATCTTTTGCCTAAAGAATTTGTTTTCTTCACTGATAATTATGCTTTACAGTTCATTAGCAATCAGAATAAGTTGAGTCAAAAGCATGTTAAATGGATTGAATTTTTACAAAGCTTCACATTCACTATTAAGCACAAGAAAGGACAATCTAACAAGGTTGTAGATGCTCTAAGCAGGAGGAATCTGATCATGTAGGAATCTCAAGTAAGCATTTTGGGATTTGAAGATTTGAAGGAGCTATATAAGGAAGATCCAAAATTCAAGGAACCATATGAAGCTTGTATGAATCCAGTAGGGGTTGATAGAAGTCCTTGGATAGATTTCATGGTCTAAGAGGGTCTATTTTTCAGAGGTAGCCAGCTTTGCATACCCAAGAGTTCCATGAGAGAGAATTTGTTGAAATAAAATTATAGTGGTAGCTTATCAGGACATTTTGGGCAGAATAAGACATTAGCACAATTGAGTGCTCATTACTAGTGGCCAAGTATGGGTACTGATGTCAAGAAATTTTTTGAAAGGTGTAAAACATGCCAATATGCCAAGGGAAGTAGTCAAAATGCAGGTTTGTACTAGCCACTACCCATTCCCAATAGGCCTTGGGATTCAATAAGCATGGATTTTGTACTTGGTTTGCCAAGAACTCAAAAAGGTCATGACTCCATATTTGTAGTGGTAGATAGGTTCTCAAAGATGGCTCATTTTATTCCATGCTAAAAAGCAAGTGATGCTACTAACATAACTAATCTATTCTTTCAAGATGTTGTTAGATTGCATGGATTGCCTAGAAGCATTGTTTCTGACAGGGATACCAAATTTGTTGGACACTTTTGGAGAACCTTATGGAAGAAATTGGGTACACAATTGAGTTTCAGTTCGGCCTATCACCCCCAAACTAATGGCCAAATAGAGGTTGTCAATAGGAGCTTAGGCAACATCTTGAGAAGCTTGGTAAGTATGCATCCAAAACAATGGGATCTTGCACTTGCACAAGCTGAATTTGCCTATAACGATTCTCATAATAGAAGTACAGGATTGAGTCCATTTCAAATTATGTATGGAATGCATCCAAGAGGTGTGTATGAGTTGAGAAATCTAAGTAGCATGGAGACAAGGAGTGCTGATGCAGAAGAATTTGCCAATGCCATGCAAAATTTGCATGAACAGGTAAAGAAGAAACTTGAAGAAAACACCACCAAGTACAAGCTAAGAGCAAATCAAAAGAAAAGAGAGGTCAGTTTTAGTGTTGGAGACCTTGTTCTTGCTCACCTTAGAAGAGAGAGGTTCCCAAAAAGGGAATACAACAAGCTAAAGGTAAAGAAAATAGGACCATGCAAGGTAATAAGGAAGTTTTTAAATAATGCATATGAAATAGAATTGCCAAAAGGGATTGTAATCTCTCCAATATTTAATGTTGCAGATCTATATCCATATAAAGATGAAGGACAACCAGCTAAAGAGATTGAAACAGGGGTAGATGAAGTTATCCAATGGGAGAAACAACTACCAAAGGAAGTGCCAAAGGAGATTCAGAGCATTTTAGACAAGAAAGTGGTTAAAAATACAAGGGGCAAAGAATATTTACGGTATCTAACTAAGTGGAAGAATCTACCAACTGAAGATGCAACATGGTTGACTGCAAATGACATCCTTAAGCTGGGCACAAGCGTAGAAGAGTTGATGAAGAAAAACAACAAGTGAAGAATACTTCTTTTGCTCCTTGGAAGAATGATGCAAGAGCATCTTCATGATAGGAATGTATTTTTCATGTTCTTGGTTGAGTTTTAGTATGTCTAGGTGTACTAAGTTAGTTTCCCTCCATTTCTTCAGTTTTCAAATTTGTCTAAGTATCCTTTAAGCATGAAATAAGACCTATATGTAAAAAAAAAAAGGCCAAATATATTTAAATATTGGTCAAATAAAACCCAATATCTTATCTTCAGATTATTTCAAGTCTGTTGGGTGAGATATTATGTGATTTGAGTCTTCTTATGTTATAAAAGTTGTTTTACTCATTTTGGGAGGTTGTTGTGTGAAGCCTAATATAGGATTTGAGTATCTAAGTTGAGAAAATATGGTTTGTATGGAGGATTTTCATTTGGAACAGGTGTATATGAATATATTATTGGTGAATTAATGAATGGGGAGGTTTTTTTTTGGAGTCATTGTTTTGTTTTGTTCAATCTTTCCTCAAGACTATGTATGTAGACCAGACAGGGCAGCAAGGAAGAAGTTTGCAGTCGGTACTTAAGAGGGTATTATATTCTTTGTGACTACTCAAGATTATAGAGGAGATTAATACAAGATCAATAAAATTTATTTGGGCTATTAACTCCCTAGGATGCTCCCTGTAGCTCAAATTTGGTGTAAACTAGACCCTAACTAGAGTCTTGCTTATCTCATGAACCGTATAGTATAAAATTCCCAAAATTTTTAGTTTTTGTGGGTTTATCATTTTTATCTTTTTAAAAAAAATTTATGGCCGTAATGTATGGGAAAGTGCATTTTTTTTATATATTTGTGTTTTAACCCTGTTTTTCCTACATTTCTGAGTACCTGAGTATAACAATGATATTTTAAGATAGTTTTGTGTTAAATAAAAGGTGTTTATTTTATTTTATTAGTGTTATTATGTCATATGGAACATCTCCTAAAATTTTCATGATCTAACTCAACCCCAAACTCTCCCAAACGCCAAAACAGGGTTGCTAAGAGGCATAATTAGGTCTGCTATAGGGGTCAAAAGTACCATTCCGTACAAAACAAGTATACCTGGTTTTTAAATATGTTATGTAACTTCCAAATGGGTATCTGGAAAATTTTATATTTTTTGGATATTAGGTGTTTTGTGAAAGATATGGCCAAAAATAGACCCAGCAGGGCTACAAGCCTATGAATTATTGGTTTGATAGTTTCATTTTGTTAAGTTGAGTCTCTACACCATTATTGGTTTGATAGTTTCATTTTTTTTAAGTTGAGTCTTTACACCAAAATTCCCAAGAATATTTGAGGTATCTTTTGCAAAGATCAAACCATGTAAATCCAAGTAGCAACAAAATATTTTTCCAAAAGGTTTCCTAATGAAAGAATTTCCTAAGATAAATAGTGAGGATGCAAATGATAATTACGTCAATGTTCCTTTCTCACATAAAAATGATGTACCTAAATTAGAAAGTGATATTGCATTATTACACCTCTTTATCTTTAACGCATAAGTAAAACTAGAAGTTAAGGTGACATTATTCCATATCTTGATGTGGTACATGAAATAGCAAATTTTTCTTCCCCTTCTTCCTTTGTATTTTCTTCTTAAAAGGATTAAAAGTGAAATTATTTCTCTTAATCCTATAGTATGTCATGAAATTTCAA
This sequence comes from Torreya grandis, assembly GCA_037957365.1. Lineage (NCBI taxonomy): Eukaryota > Viridiplantae > Streptophyta > Pinopsida > Cupressales > Taxaceae > Torreya > Torreya grandis. The sequence continues at coordinate 479,811 of JARHVA010006581.1, forward strand.
GCAATGTAGCACCTTATAATTATAATGATATTAACCTTTGTGTTATTCAAAAATATATACTTACCTCTTTAGACATGGGTGTTCCTTTACCAAATATTAAAAAATAATGTGATGAGCCTATTTTAGAGGAAGATAAAAATTCTATCATTCCTATGTTCCATATGAATGGTAGTTTAGAACAACTAGAAAAATTATAAACTTCTTCTTGTGTTATTTATCTATTATGACTACCATTGGAGATTTTTAATATCAAATAAACACTCTTAAGCTGAAAATTTCTTCTCATGAGGCTATTTTTGAGGAAAATATATTAGTATACCAACCTATTACTAAGGATGTATTTGACCATCCTTATCCTTCAACCTTTATCATGCATAAATTTTCCTCCTTTGATAGTCTAGGGGATCCTAATATTCATTTTTAATGATATATATAATCTTTTGAGTATTGGGCCCAAAATGGAAGCTTGCTCTTAAATTATTTTCATCATAGTTTAACACAAGGGGCCTTTGATTGTTTTTATACTTTCCCAAATGGTTCATTATCAACTTTCAAACAACTTGAAGATGTATTTCTATCACATTTTTATTTTTATTCCTTATCTAAATTACCATTAGAAAATTTACAAGCATTGACACAAATAGAAAATGAGCTTATACATGATTACATTATTAAATTTAAGGATGTTTTATATTCCTTACATTATACACCCCTAGATTTGGAAATACATTTTATATTTAGTATAAGCCTTATTTATCGATTGAGATAAATATCATTACGTAAGCCCTTTAATTCATTTGAGACCTTATATTTGGATGTGCACCTATATGTATGTACTCTAATGAACACCCAAATTGAGTTGCCTATTTCTCCATCCAAACCAAAACATGGTAAAAATATTATTTCCAAGGCAAAAAAACAAGTTACAAAAACTCATGAATCAATTCAAACACCTTCAACAACACTAAAAATATACATTAAAGAATAAACAATAAAGATATTGAATAAATGAAAGGATTGTGCTTATAGAGTATCTCCCACAATTAAACCATACACATCTATAAAATGGTAACCTCTTTAGTTTGATTGGTATTGAGATATACCACATGATATATTGTGCAATCTATTAGATAAATGAATGAGAACACTTCATCCTAATTCACATTAACCATGAAACTAATTTGAAAAGGTAAAATGACAACACTTTTGCACTTGCCATAGTGTTAACGGACACTGAGATAATGAGTTTTTTATTCTTGAGCAAAAGCTTACACAACTAGCTGATCGGTGACTTATTGCATATCAAAAAGACATATCTAGACCTATTTCACATAATTATCCTAGATGATTTTCTAAGAGGGTCGAGCCATCCCATGTTACTACTTGTGAGGAACACATGGTCCATCAAAATTCACAAAAAATGACCACTAATATAAATCCTCCTAGTGTATTCTCTCCTAGGACTGATCTCTCCCACACTTATCCTACCAAAGAACTATGGGGTCAATCAGGTCCTTCATAAATAAAAATGTGGAGAAGGTGAATATACACAACATATATGGGTACCTAAATAGATATATACAAATTCATAGGATATTTATAAATATACATCAGATTTAGATATAAAAACAAAATTAGGATTCCCATTACCACATGATCATTACAATCAAGCTTATTTATTTTCATCCAGTTTTCATTGCTTATGGTAATTTCCCTATTATTAAAAAATTACAAATTTCATTAAATTGAATTATCTCATACCACTATGTAATTTACCATATCAAAATATACATTACAAAAATAAATGTAAGCAACTAAAGGTACACTATCATGTGAAGTAAGAATACCAAATACAAACCTACCAAATAACCATGATATAAATTCCTAATTCTACTATGCACTGTGTTAAGACATATTGAACAACTACACATGTACCTATTACTACTATTCAAAAAAACCCATAGAGAATTCAATGATGGGTTCCATGAACCCATACTCTTCTTACTCCTAGTATTGCATCATGACCTCGAAGTCATATTTTACATACGCAGAGTACCATTGATACCATAGTGACATATATTGCACCTATACATTCTCCTTATAAATGTAAATGGATTATTACACCAAGTTCACAGTGGGAGACATATATGCCATCCACTATATGGAATCATAGGATAATCTCTCCTTTTAAAAAAATAAAAAAATACTAAATAAATCAAAACATTCAAAAATCTAAAAACATTTTTGGCACCTACATGCTCAACTGGATCTTTGGCATCTAAGTGTTAGTTTCATGTTGATAGATGGAATATTTAGTTACTTCTACATATACACATATGTGCCACACTTATATTTGAGTGTGATACAAACATACATATATACATGATCTATTCCTATTTTATATTTTGGGCCTTCCCTCTACTCATGTCATGTAGACATTGAGGGCATCTGCTTCTTTGATCTTAATGCACATAGATTATATGGTTTGATGATCATATTTCATTATCATGTTTGAGCTTATGTATGTACTTACACATGCTTTATCTATGATTATATCTTACACTAGGTACTTGATATGCTATACACTTGTCATTTTTTTCCTAACACATTTGATCCATGGGCTACTATGACATGTTTATGTTGGTTTCTTATGCTTTCTTTTATGCACTTTCTTGAGTGTCTTGCCTTTTTATTGTATTCCTTGTTCAAGAATTTGAATATGATCTTTTTCTTATGGCCCCCATGACTATGTATGATTTATTTGATATTTTAATATGTCATTATTTATTGTATGGATATTTGATTATGTCATTCTTACTTTTATGGACATTTGGCTAAGTCATGTTCCTTCAATTTTGCGTGATTTGAACATGCCCCTTATTTACGGTCTCCTTAGACCATTACCTTTTGACTTAATTTTGAGTGCTCTTGTGTTTGTGCTTATTTTATTTTTGAGCTTGTATTTTTGATACTTCAACATTACCATGATCCTTATCATGCATCTTAGGCCTTCATGTGATCACATGGTTGTATGTAATTCAATTCTACATTTACCTAGACATATTTTCCTCTATATGATACATGGTTACATTAACAAATTATAAAATTGTATTATAATTTTAAATTGAGGTAACTACCAGTTCTTATCTTTACCTCACCTCAAAGGGGGGGAATATTATTAGGGGCATGTCATAGAGGCATGTTCTTCACACATGGCATAATTTTTAGATTTAGTGGGGCATGTTTTGGAAGCATGTTATCCATACTCATTATGTATATGGTACTTAAATCAATTTTTAGATTTGGTAGGAGAATGTCATATGGGCATGGATTCCACACATTCAAATTTCTTAGCTTCAATGGGGGCATGATTTAGAATCATGTTATCCACACCTATTCAGTACTCAGCATTGCTAAATTACAATGGGGGCATGTTTTGGAAACATGTTATCCACATTGGTACTTATATCAATCTTAATATTTTCTCCACATATAGTGGAGTCATTCTTTGGAATCATGTCCTCCACACATAGTTTTTTGAATTAACCAATGCATATAGTTATATGATTTAAATTTATATTTGTGGCAAAATTTTATACATTGGTACCATTGTTATACACATTTTCAGCATGAGACATATCTAAGATGAATATGTTATGAAACATGTGGCTAATATTGTAAAATCCAAATAAATTTCAAATTTTAAAACTCTTTTATGGACTATTACCACATCATGTACTTTTTGTACTAATACCCTATAAAATTTTATGGACTTTATTGAGCCAATATAAGGTAGTAGTTGGTTCAATTTTGGTATATATGATATGATTAAATCACTCAATCTTACCAAGTTTTCAAGTTGGATTTGAATGTATCATCCAACCTATTGATGCCTAAATGTGTACCATAGGTGCTCAAAGTGTTTAACAAACACTTCTCATTTTAGAATTCAAAGAATTCAGTGTATGAGTTGTGGGTTATGATATTCCTATTATATGTTGGTGGAATAGAGGTAGAACAAGTGACTATTTCATAATATTTATATTAGTTTGGTGGTTATGAGCCACCATGGCCAAATAGTATACGTATGCAAATTATGAAGCATCTATGCTAAGAATAATGGATTATGATCAAGAACTAATCTAAGATGGATATTTATAATGGAAATTAAACTAAGGTGATCTGGTTAAAAAAGATGCAAAAGGAAGGGTAGGGGAGAAAGAAACGTTTTTGATCTTCATTCCAAACATCATGAGAAAGTTTAGGTTTTATCTAGGTATGCACTTAACCAATGTGTAACATGAAATAGATTAAGCCTAAATCATATCACACATTAGGAAAACTCCTAAGGAAGGTGGAAATAATGCAAATCAAAACCTAGTTCACTTTAAATATTTACCCCTGCAAGAAAACAACATTAGCCCAAATGCAAGAAGAGTAAGCAAAAAAATGAACCTAAGGGCTTTCAATCAACCATGCATTGGCACAAGTTAACAAATCTGTAATCAAATGTACACACCAAAATTTCATCAGAACCATTCAAATCTAGAAGTAAGAACAAGCAATTGAGAGAGAATCCATAATAACAATGAACACAAACAAATATTGGACAATCTTTGTAGAATTGCTTGCTTGCATTAATTTCTCTTAGTTTACAAATTAATCTGGATCTAAGAACTCCCTACCCTTTTTTGAAAATTGACAATGCTCCTTTTATAATATACAAGGCAGTACGTCAGTTATTCTCATCTAATTACATTTGTACAAGTGTATAGGGCATGTGTCCTTTCTATTGCATTTTAGAGAAAATGCCCTTTTCCTTTTAATAGACTAGTTTATAGACAATGTGATCTTACAATTTGCACATGTCTATACAAAAGAATATCCTATTTCAAAATATCATATAAAGTTGGTTATAAAAGGAATATTCCTATTTTACTGATCTTTGGGACCCTTATGCTACTGAAGTTCTGAGTTACTATTATAGGGTCCTCATTTTTCATTGATGCTACCCAATACAGGCATGGTCCCATATTTAAGATGCTTGAAGATAAAGGAAGGGTCCTCCATCATTTCTGAAAATCCCTTTAAAATGCTTTTTGATGGACTCTAGCTCAACTTATCCTTACACTTGCAACACTTTAGCTCCCTTAGGTTAATTATAATGCTCATAAGATTTGGTTATGGTCCTCATGCCGCATTAGGAAACTACTACAAGTTCTAATAGTTCTCAAATGGTAGTCATGAGCTCAGATATCTTGAGATTAGATCCCAACCCTTACACTACTAGGTTCATCGAGTCTCTAATTTACTCACATGACTTTGATATGACATTTCCATGGTGTCCCAGTGTTATTTTGTTCATCAATGTTCAAAATATGATCATTGACTTTAAATTTAGATCCAAGAAACTATCTTAAAATTGATGTCCACATGATCATCATTTGACATCTATAAAAACATCTTTGACAGTCATATGACTATCAATTCTAAACATGTGATGGGGACTATTTGCCAAGCCTGCCACTTGTCATTTTATGGTTCATTCTATACTTTGCATGTACACATGTTGACTAATAATTGTTTTTGTGATTTTTGTACTAGGATCCAAGGTTATGCCACTTGGTAGTCCCATGGGAACTCAAATATTTGTTTAAAAGTCTTAATTGGTCTCACTCTATTATTCTAGATATGTACGCTAGAACACATATTTTTGATCTTTAAAAGGTGCTTGATGTTTAAACTAGGACCATGGATTTTCATCATTGATTTCACTCTATGGATCAGATGTGTATGTTGTAATGCATACCATTGATCATTTGAACTTGCTCGAGATTTAAGTTGGGGATCACTGCTTATCTTTTCAATGTTGATCTTGATCTATTTGATCTTGTTCCTCCACCTAAATGTGTGCCATTGATCTTGTATAGAAGAACGAAAGTTAGGATCGAGATCAAATAAAATGGACTTAGGATAAAAAGATTAAGCTAAGTTCTAAATGTATATACAAGACCTTATGAATTTAAAAGGGACTCAGCATAAAGACTTTGGACCATGGTTTTATTCATATTAATAAATATAAATATTTTAGTCTAACATTTTTAAGCTAATTTTGTAATATATAAAAAAGACCCTATGAATAATAAAAGGACCTAGGCACGAATATTTTGGACTAAGGTTATAAACATAGAAAAAAAGGAACCCCACAAATAAAAAGGACATAGTGTAAAGTCTTAGGCTAAGGTTTTTATCGTATTAATTAATATAATAAATCTTTAGGCTAAGGCTTGTAACAAAGGGATAATAGGGCATAAAATAGACCAAACATATAATTTTTAGCCTAAGGTTTTGTTGTGTTGAAAAACATGACCAAACCTTAGGATAAAAATTAAAATAAGTCTATGGTATGATTAATTTGTTCCCACTTAAATTTAAATAAAAAACTCCCACCAAATTTGAATTTGAATTAAAAGGTCGAGGTAAAACATTAGGCTAGGGTTTCATCAATTCAAACATGAATTTAATTAATCAATTATAAACAAAGATTAGTAAAATATCAATTTAACATTGAAGCACCATAACCCTAAGTATGTTCAACCCCAAATGGGCTCAATTAAACCTATAACCTAAAACACAAATATTCAATGTTAGCACCTTAGATAAGATTAAATCATAACCATGAACAAATAAGTCATCCAGACCATGGTGTGGATGATCTTTAAATACAAATAATGTGTAAATATTCTAGTGACACTCTAATCAAGTGGATTTTCAATTTTAAGGTAAAAATTTGCACAATTTGACATAAGGGTCCCCATTTTTTAGAAATAAGGGTATGTTAACCTCAACAAATGGCAACTTCTAGGGGAAACATAGAAATATGTTAGAATTTAGATACTCTAGCTTAGACTAATAATTAAGCTACTTATTCCATTTGATCAATCATCATTATTAAGATCAATTCATGGTTAGAACAAATCTTGCATATGCAAAATTAGGATCAAACATCAAGACATAGCCATGTTATGTGTGCACTTTGATTCTACTTACTGATTGCCAAAGGATTTAGAGAACAACTTCTAGGTTTATGACTTTAACCATTAACATTGACTTTCAACATGTTTGAATATTCATTAAGAACCATGATTTAGCTCAAGGAAGGATTGAGCATTGCTCTGCTTCTAGCCAAGCTTCCATATCCCTGATAGAGATGCCTTTCGCTCCACTCAAGGCCTTATTCCACTGCCATCTACGCATCCATAGCCTCGATGGAGATTACCAAAATCAATTTTGCTTGGAAAAAATTTGATTTTTCAATAAGGTCTTATTTTTGTATTTTTCAAGTAATTTTAACTTTCTATCAAAGATTGGAAACTGGGTTAGCCATGTTTAGAAATTTGGTCAAGTGTTTGATTTTTAGACAATCATCCTTGGTTGCAAACTTTATCCTAGGCAATAATATTTTTTAAGTGCAAACATGACTGTGTCCTAATAATTTAAGCTTTCATTCTATATGTGCAATCATTATTAAAACCATGCTTAAATCAGAACAATGTTTAATATTTTATGAAACAATTAACCTATCCACTAGTCCTTACTAGTTTCTCAAGACCATAACATTAAGCTTACATTTCCAACCCATAGTCAATCACATGCTTAGGATTCATACCCACATTTTTGAATTGTGGAGTTTCTTGAGAAACTAGATGAAACCCAAGCTAAGGAATGTCCAAAAGGACTTATTTAAAAGTAAGGAATAAAGCAAAAGAAAACAAACAAGTATAAATAGGCCCTACATACAAACAAGGGGCAGGAAATAAAAAAGAAAGAAACAAAAAATAGGAAGGAAACTAATCTAATCCCTACACTAACTACACAAAGTACTTACCTCCCAGATCAAATGGAAAATTATTTAGTTTACTACAGAACATTGAAGCATGATTACTTTCATTCAATGGTATCTTCTTGTGGATAGGAGAACTTGTATGCTTGTGTATTCTAGGTGATGTAGTTTGGCCTCCTATCATCATTCTCACACGTATGGATCAAAGTTATGAATCCAAGATCCAATCATATTATTCCCAAATCCTTATGTCTTGTATCAAGAGTGATAATTATCCTTTAGTCATAGATAAATAGTGACTTATGTCATCCTCTTGTAATGATGGAAGCTCAAATAGAATTATTTTCCTAATGTCTTCATTAAATTCAGCTTGAGGTGGGGATAGACTATCCATCTTTATACCAAAACTTTCCAAGTCATCCTAAAAGGCTACTTCATCTTGATTACCTAAAAGAACATGAAATTCATCTACAACCATACCATTTGAATAAATTTGATCACACACTTCCACCCTTTTTAAGGTGTCATATGAAAAGTCTTGATCTATTTCACTTGTTTCATCCTCATCCTTTGTGTAGAATGGAATATCAGCTACCCAATCAAGTCCCAACTCATCTTGTTTTGGTGTCTCTGAATGATATTACTATCTTGGAAAACCTTAATTTCTTTCAAAAAATCCTAGCATTACCACTAGTCTTCTTCTTGAGGGGCAAATTCTATTTCAACAATGACCTCATATGAATTGCCTCCATAGCTATCTTTTGAAGAGAATTCAACTTGTATCTGATCTTGTTCATGGGGTTGCTCATCTTGAATGTCTGTTTCATATTCTAGATCATCTTCTAGTTCACTTTATTCTTCAAATATAAAATCAAAAGCTTATATGAAGGATTTAGAAGTTCCTACAAAGGTAGATGTACCCACAACACTGTCATGATAAAACATAGGTTCAGATGTATCCTTTTCACTTTGATATGCTTCTAATATATTACAATGATTAGTTAAGCCTATATCACAAATATTCATTTCATGCATGTCCTTAGATGATTCATTATTGTTTTTATCATGAAACCTATTGAACCTTTAATAAGTATAGTCTCTATTGGAACCTTCCCTAAAATTGCCCACTTGCTTTTGCAACTGAAGAAAATCAGTGCTCAACTTTTGAACCATCTTAAGTATGGATTCATCCTCAATCTCTGGTGTTTCTAAGTTATGAATTTGATTTTCATTACTAGTGAGCACTAAATTTCTCTATCCTTGTGAATGAAATCCATGTGTATCATTATTTAAGAACCCCAAATTTTGGCCAGGATAGGCATGGCTTAAGGGAAATTGGCTCAATAGTGGTGTCTAATTTAAGGTAGACACAATATGATTAGCATTAGGAATGACATTTAGTGCTGGGAAATTGATGTTGGCATTTAAGATAGCATATGCAAGTTGGCCTTGAGGCTGCATATGATCATTGATTATTACATCTTCAGCATAAGCCAATGCCAAGGTGTTTATGACTCTAACAGAGCTTTTAAGGAACATAGAAGTCATGGGATCCAAAATATCCTTATAGATCTAAGTTTAAAGCCTCTTTAGGTCTATAAGGGGATATATTTATATTAAACATCTTCTAGAACCTAATATTAAAGGTTATAATGGGCTCATTTGAATCTCTTCTAATAATGGTGAATTATTGGTATAGAATACATGGACTAATGATTTTACCAAATTGATCAATAATGATCTTTTGAAAATCATCCTAGATAGCAATATAATCCTCTGGAAGGTTAATAAACCATTCATATGTAGCATATTTGAAAGTAAATGGGATCAATCTACATGTTACATCTTCATGAATGACATTCAAGATTCTTAAAGTAGCTTTGAAAGATCTCACATGTTCTTCAACTATGACAACACCATTACGATTGAAAGAAGGTAAATACCTTTTAGGGTTTCTTGGTAAGTCATGTACCTAACCAAGCATATTGATAGAAGATCCCCCTAACCATGCCATAAATTGATGAGGATATTACTTGTGGTGGTTCCAACTCCAAATCTTGTTTGAAATATGATGTGTAAGCCTCATCTTTATAAATAATAATGATCAAACTTGCAAATTAAGTAAAATTTGCACAAATATGTATAAAGAATAGTAAAGGAGATCGATATTTAACTAAATTAGCTCAAAGATATGTCCAAATACATCATTATAAATTATTTTTACATGTTTAAGATCAAATGAACTCAAATTTACAAATAATCAGTCAAATTTTGAATAAAACCACTATTACTAACCTCAAATGCCTTGGATTTAAGCTATCTTTATCATAAATACTCATGGATTTTTAAAGAATGTTGATATTTGTCTAAAGGAAGCACAAAGATTGGTTTAATACCATGAAGATCAATGATATTTACACAAATATGATAAAATAAACACAAATATGTAAATATTACATCAATCTTTGATCAAAACACACCAAAATTACAAAAGATTCTAAAAATTCACAAAGATCTAACTAAAGGCCCTCCTTTTAGCACTAGTGAAGCTCCACCTATTGATGCCTAAATGTGTACCACATGTGTCCATAGTGTTTAAAAAACACTTATCATTTTATAATTCAAAGAATTTAGTGCATGAGTTATGTATTGGGATAATCCTATTATCTGTTGGTGGAATAGAGGTAGAACAAGCAAATATTTCACAATATTTGTATTAGTTTGGTGATTGGGAGCCACCATGGCCAAATAGTAGATATATGCAAAGTATGAAGCATCTATGCTAAGAATAATGGATCATGATCAAGAACTAATCTAAATAATAATCTAAGATGGATATTTACAATGAAAATCAAACCAAGATGATCTGGTTAAAAAAGAAGCAAAAGGAAGGGTAGGACAGAAAGAAATATTATTGATCTTCATTCCAAACATCATGATAAAGTTCAAGTTTCATCTAGGCATGCACTTAACCAATGTGTAACATGAAACAAATTAAGCCTAAATCCTATCACACATTAGGTAATCTCCTAAGGAATGTGGAAATAATGCAAATCAGAACCTGGTTCATTTTAAAGATTTACCCCTGTAAGCAAACACCATTAACCCAAATGAAAAAAGAGTAATAAAATGAAATAAACCTAAATAGTTTTAGTCAAACTAACATTATCACAAGTTAAAAAATTTGAAATCAAATATACACACCAAGAGTTCATCGTAACCATTCAAATCTAGAAGTAAGAACAAGCAAGTGATAGAGAAGTCATAATAATAATGAACACAAACAAATACTGGACAATCTTTGTAAAATTCCTTGTATTAATTGCTCCTAGTTTACAAATTAATTTGGCTCTAAGAACTCCCTCCCATTTTTTGACAATTGACAATTCTATTTTTATAAGATACAAGGTAGTATGTCAGCTAGCCTCATCCAATTACATTTGTACAAGTGTATAGGACATGTGTCCTTTCTATTGCATTTTTGAACAAATGACCTTTACCTTTTAATATACTAGTTTATAGACAATGTGATCTTAAAATTACATGTGTTTATACAAAATAATATCCTATTTCAAAATATCATACAAAGTTGGTTATAAAAAGAATATTCCTATTTCACTGATCTTTTGGACCCTTATGCTGCTGAATTTCTGAGTTATTATTGTAGGGTCCTCATTATTCATTGATGCTTCCCAATACAGGTATGGTCCTATCTTCAATATTCTCAAGGATAAAGGAGGGGTCCTCCAAAATTGCTACAAATCCCTTTAAACTATTTATTAATGGACTCTAGCTCAACCTATCCTTATATAGGCAACACTTTAGCTCCCTCAGGTCAATTATAATGCTCATAGGATTTGATGATGGTCCTCATGCCACATCAGGGCACTCTTTCAAGTTCCAATAGTGCTCAAATGGTATTCATGGGCTCAAGCATCTTGATAGTAGATCCCAACCCTTGAACTAATAGGTCTGTCGGATCTCTAATTTACTCACATGGCATTTCCATGACATCCCCATGTCATTATTTTCATCACTGTTCAAATTATGACTATTGTATTTGAATTTGGATCTAAGAAACTATCTTAAAATTGAAGTCTTTGTGATCATCATTTGATGTTTATGAGAATGTCTTTGAGGGTCACATGATCATCAATTTTAAACACATGGTTGGGACTATTTTCTAAGCCTACCACTTATCATTTTCTGGTTTGTTCTGCACTTTTCATGTGTCACATGTTGACTACTTGGTGTTTATATGCTCTTTTTACTAGGCTCTAAGGTTATGCCACTTGGTAGTCCCATAGGAGCTCAAAGCTTTGTTGAAAATTATTCATTGGTCTCACTCCATTTATCTAGATCTATACACTAGAACATGTATTGTTGATCTCTAAAAGGTGCTCATTGTTTAAAATAGGACCATGTATTTTCATTATTGATTTCACTCCATCAATTGGATGTTTACATTGTAACACATATTATCAATCATCTGAACTTGCTTAGGATTAACCTAGGGACCATTATTTTTATTTTCAATACCAATATTACTCTATTTGATATTGGTCCTCTGCTTAAATGTGTGTTATTGATCCTATATATAAGAATGAAAGTTAGGCTCGAGATTAAATAAAAAAGACTTAGGATAAAAATATTAAGCTGAGTTTTAAACGTATATACAGGACCTCATGAATTTAAAATGGACTTAACATAAAGACTTTTGACCATGATTTTATTCGTATTAATAAATACAAATATTTTAGTCTAAGGTTTTTAAGATAAGTTTGCAACATATAAAAATGACCCCGTGAATAATAAAAAGACCTAAGCACAAAGATTTTGGACCAAGGTTATAAACATAGAACAAAAGGGACCCCATGAATAACAAAGACAACATAAGGTCTTAGGCTAAGGTTTTTATTATATTAATAAATACAATAAACCTTAAGATAACACTTTAGACTAAGCCTTATAACAAAGGGACCATGAGGCATAAAATAGACCGAGCATAGAATTTTTAGCCTAAGGTTTGTTTGTGCTAAAAAACATGACCAAGCCTTAGGATAAAAATTAAACTAAGTCCATGGTATGATTAATTTATTCCTACTTAAATTTAAATAAAAAGCTCCCTCCAAATTTAAATTTGAACTAAAAGGTCGAGGTAAAACATTAGGCTAGGGTTTCATCAATTAAACATGAATTTAATTAATTATAAATGAAGGTTAGTAAAATATCAATTTAACATTGAAACACCAATACCCTAAGCATGTTCAACCCCAAATCGCTCTATTCAACCTAAAACCTGAAACACATATATTCAATGTTAGCACCTTATATAAGATTAAAGTATAACTATGAACAAATAAGTTAGCCAGACCATGGTGTGGATGATATTCAAATACAAATAATGTGCAAACATGCTAGTGACACTCTGATCAAGTGAACTTTCAATTTTAAGGTGTTAATCATGGGATATATTGAGAGGGGGGTGAATTAGTATATCATATATCTTATAAACTTTCACTTAATCAAATTCTACTTAACCATATATTTAAGATATGTAATAAAATTGAAACAATAAACACCACACAAGATAGAGAGAGACAATAAATTTAACATGAAAACCCAATGTGAGAAAAACCATGGAGAACAATCTCAAGTATATGAATGAGCACCAACTCAAACTACAATATTTTAAAGTACCAACTTGTAGGATCACCAACCCCTTTGCTAAGCACCAACACAACAACTATTCATTATCTCCAACCCACAGGAGCACCAACCCCTATTGTGTATACCACATAACTATCTCTTAATGTTGCTTTCTCAACAAATGATAACACATTACAATATATCTTTATTTTATTTTCTTTTCTCTTTTAATCTAGATATAAAAATTACAAATCATACTCTCTTCCACACATTACAAATGGCTTCCCAAGCCTTTATTTATAGCTTACCAAATGACCTTTGGAATTCACCCTTTGTGACCCTTGAATCCTCATGGAAAATGGCACCAAACTTGTATGACCCTTCAAATCCTTGCATTTGAAAAGTCACATGGTGACCCTTCATGATTAAATGCATCTTTTTCCTTTTTGTCTTTATCTTGGTGACTTTTCATATTCCCCAAAGTGTCCCTTCATGAGAAATTGTGCCCTTCCTCTTTTGTCTTCACTTGATGACTCTTGGATTTCCTCAAGATGACTCTTCATGAAAAAATGCATCTCATTCCTCTTTTGTCTTTACCTCATGACTCTTTGACTTCTCCATGGGCCCTCTTTTGACTTTATGCAACCAAAAATATATTCGTTAATATTAAATAAATATTGACATACATTAGCCAAGATATTAACATTAAAAACACCATTAAATACTAGGGGTCCTTTATCACCAATAATGATATACCTTTGACATCAATGACAATATTTCCAACAATCTCCCCCTTTGTCAATGATGGCAACCTCAAACTAAAACTACCACATCCTGAAACCTACACATACTTCCATCTAAAAAACATACAGTAACTCCCCCTTACTATAACAACTTGTACATGTTCTCTGTACCTATTTTTGAACCTATTTCTGCCCCTGTACTTGTTCTTATTCTTCTCCCCCTTTGACATTAATGGAAAAGGGCTTATCCTGGAGCTAACACTTAGCTCCCCCTCAATTGATGCTGATCCTCAATGGTAGGAAGTAAAATAAATTACTCCCAACTTCTCCTGCATATACTCAAATTTATCATTTAGTAGTGCCTTTATGAAAATATCTACAATCTACTCTATAGTACTGATATATTCCATCTTAACCTATTGATCTGTAACTTGATCTCTCAAGAAGTGATATCTGATAGGAATATGTTTTGTTCTTAAATGCATCACTGGATTCTTAGAAATATTAATAGCACTTATGTTGTCACGAAAAATAGAAATAGGTTCATCATATTTTACCTTGATATCTTTCAAAGTTTGATTCATCCAAAGCACTTTAGTATAACACAATAACATTGCAATATATTCTAATTTAGCTATAGAAAGTGATACTAAATTCTATTTTTTTCTTAGCCATGATACTAAGCTATCACTGAGGAAGAAAGCTCCTCCACTTGTACTCTTCTTTTCATCTAAGTAACCTATCTAAAAAAAATTGTATAAGCAACCAAAGTGAAATCTCTACCTATGGGATACCACAATCCATAATCCAATGTCCCCTTGATATATCGAATACTGTTTTCACCAACTAAATATGACTCTCCTTTGGGGTTGTTTGATATCTTGCAACTATGCCTACTACATGCATAATTTTTGGCCTCGATGCTATTAGATATAAAAGACTACCAATCATAGATCTATACAAAGATTGATCTGTAATGAGTAAACTTCATCCTTACTCACCTTTTTCCCTGTACCCATCAGTGTACCAACTGGTGCATAATCCTCAAAACCAAATTTTTTCAACATGTTTTTGGCATATTTACTTGAGATATTAAAATTCCTTTATCTAACTAAAAAAATTACAACCTTAAAAATATTGATAATTCTCCAATCATAGACATCTCAAATTATTTTTGTATATTTTCAAAAAAAATTTTTTTCATCTTTTCAATGTTACCTCCAAATATTATGTCATCAACATATACCACAACAATCAACTAATGCTCACCTTCTATTTTGATGTAGATATTACTATCAACAAATCCTCTCTTGAAACCTTAATCCTATAGGTATTTATCAAGTCTTGCATACCAATCTCTGATAACTTGTTTCAATCCATATAGTGCTTTCTTCAATCTGCATACATGGTTACTATCATTTGAGAGAAGAAATCCCTCTAGCTACTCAATGTAGACCTCCTCTTCTAGATTCCCATTCAGGAAAGAAGAATTGACATCCATCTAAAACACTTTGAAAATTTTAAACACTACATATGCAACAAACATTCTAATAGCCTCTATCCTTACTACTGGTGCAAAAGTTTCTTCAAAATCTATTCCCTTAATATGAGCATATCCTTTACATATTAATCTTGCTTTATTCCTAGTCACTTCTCCATTTTCATTCAACTTATTTTTGTAAACCCATTTTTTTCCTACCACATTGTGATATTTTAGTCTAGGCACTAATTTTAAAGTATCATTCTTTTCTATCTAATTTAATTCTTCATCCATTGCCTTAACCCAATGTTTATCATGTCTAACTTCTGAAAAAATTCCAGGCTGAATTTTGGATAATAAAGAGAAATTAACTTGCTCAGATTCACTTACCATCATTATTCTAGTGTGAATTCTTTCATTTATGTCTTCGATGATGTCACTTTCATTATGATTTCTCTGGACATATTTGGATGGGGTTTTGGTGTCCTTTTTCTCCTCATTTTCATCTGATTCTTCAAAATCTTCCTCTTCAATGATTTCAAGAATGTCTACTGGATCACTGATTCTTTGTGATCCATCTTCTTCTATCCTGACACTTGCACTTTTAAATATTTTCTTGGTTCTTTTGTTATAAAATTTATAAGCTTTACTTTTGAAATAATAACCAAGAAATATACCTTCATCTGCTCTAGATTTAAACTTACCTAGTTTTTCATCAATTCTCTTTATGAAGCATCTACTGTCAAAAACCCTAAAATAATCAACTATAGCTGGTTTGTCTTTCCATAGCTCATAAGAAATCTTGTCACTGTTGACTCTCAGTAATGCTCTATTCTAGATATGCACTACTGTATCAACTACCTCTTCCCAATATTTATCTGGTATCTTAGATTTATTTAACAATGTCCTTGCCATCTCCTGAACTATTTTGTTTCTCTGTTCAACTACTCCATTTTGTTGTAGAGTTTTGGCTGCTAAATAATGTCTCTTTATTCCATGGTTTTCAAAAAACTCAATAAATTGATCTGACATGAATTCTCCTCCTTGATATGATCTTAGGCACTTAATCTTCAAACTAGTTTCATTCTCAACTAATGATTTGAAATGTCTAAAAGCTTCTAATTTTTTATTTAAAAATATTAACTAAGTCATACATGAAAAATCATCAATAAGTAATATGAAATATTTTTCACCTTGATTACTTTGAGTTCTCATAGGTCCACACAAATTAGTGTGAACAATCTCTAACAACTGAGTGGTCCATTATTCTTTTGTTTTGAACTACCTTCAGGCCTGCTTCCCATGTTGACAAGGTTCACAAAGTATGTTGGATGGCTTTGTAATCTTTGGAATATTTTTGACTACTTGCTTCTTGCTGATGTTGATAATATTGTCAAAATTTATGTGTCCCATTCTTTTGTGCCATAGCCAACTTTCTTCAATCTGACTCAAACAACATATTTGACCTTTGATGTCTGATAACATATACAAATTATTGCTTGTTCTCTGAGTATCTATAACCAACACATCTGAATCTTTTCTCTTAATTTCAAAACCTTCTACATAAAACTTTAGTGTGTGCCCCTGATCACATGTTTGACTTACACTCAAAATATTATGCTTAAGACCTTCTACATACAAAACACATTGGATAATAGGGATGACTTTATTATCAAATATTTATAATACAAATCAAATCATCAAAGTCATATAAATAGAGAAGTGTCATATAATTTGGTATTTTCATCCTCATCACACTGTTACACAAAGAACATTAGGTGGGGGAACTACATATGTATTGATCTCTTATTTTTACTAACTATTTATCCAAAATGAAGAACAATTAGATGTACTAAAAGGATGTGACTAATTTATAGGCTCTCAAAGATACTTATCCATTGGATAGTGTTGGCCTCATATTTTAGAGTATTAAATTTGGAGTAAGTACCATTACCATATCCCACTAAACCTAGTTTTAATGGTAATATTAGAGCAACTTCTTAGAACTAACTATTAATTGATGCACTAAAAAATTAGATAGATGACTATGTTCCTAAGGTTCAATAAAAAAAGAGAATCCTAAGCATTCCTTAAATATCATGAAGTACATGGAAACTAATGTCCATGTTTAGATATTTACTATGGATATTAGTATTATTTCAATCCCCACACACCATGATGTATTTAAATAATAAATAAGGATTGTAAAAATAATAATGTGTAGCCCTTCACAAAAGTAGCTAAGTAGTTTGAAAACTACCAAAACATAGTTTCTAGGGAAAGACAAATACATAAACATAAATGTCAAAAATAATTCAGTTTTAGTTCTACCATTATCCAAACTTAGTGTACCTTTTTTGGCAATTCTGACATTAGTATTATCTCTAAATTTCATTATGCCGCCATTGATCTTCTTCAAGGTTATGAACTTGCTCTTGTCTCCTATCATGTGCCTCGAACATCCACTATCAATGAACCATGGCTTTTCTTCATTTCTTGTATGCAAAGTTGTTGAGACTAACATAGAATTTTTAGGTTGTTTCTTATGCCATGAACCTATCTAAACTTTCTTCTTAATAAATGGAGCCTTGAAACTCTGGTCCTTCTTGACTAACTCAAACACGCTTCTACAATACTAGGTTATGTGTCCAAAGTTATTACACTTGTAACATATTATGGTCTCTTTATTAAATCCTGATAGAGGAGCAAAAGAGTTGTGGCTTCTACTTGACTCTGCATGAGTTTTAGTCTCAATATTTTTGAAATTATTAGCCATTTTTTGACATTCTATTTTTTATGACTATATCCATTAAAATAAAAATAATAACCATAAAAATAGGACCTATTTGTGTATCTCTGACCTGATTGCCTTTTGTAGCTTTGTTCCTTCTAGCCTTCTTTTTTTGATTTGTCCTCTGTATTCTTAACTTCTTCCTTTTTTATTTCCTCTTTTGTAGGAGCTTCAACATAGCTCTTTCCTTTTTCTTTGTTAGCCTTATTTGTGAAAGTAGTGGCCTCCCCTTTCTCTTTTTCAAATCTGATACCTATCTTCTTTAACATTGATCTTTTACTTTCTAATATCTTATTCAACATATTAGTGTTATTCTCAAATTATGAATTATTGGTTGCTCTATCATTGATTGCTTTATTTGTTTTCTCAAGATCTATTTTTAAATAAGTAATTTCAATAACATACGTTTCACATTCTTCACTTACTTTTTTCAACTGTGTCATTAGATCTTTTTCATTATTCTTGGATTCTTCAAGGTGTGTTTGTAGATCTTCAATTATTTCCTTTGAAATCTTTTCATTTTTCTTGATCTGGAGCTTCAATCTTCGATTCTTCTTATCAAGAGTTTTTAACTCTTCTAAGGCACAAATGAGTTCTCCTTCTAGATTCACTTTGGCTTCATCCTATTCTTCTTCTTGATCATCTGTACTTTTACTTATAGAGGCATCTTCATGTATGGCCATGAATAGAATCTATTATTTTTTTGAATCATTGACTCCACTATCTTTGAATAAGCTAGGATCTTTAGAATACAAACTCTTCTTCTTGAATCCCTTCTTGAATTTTTATTTTAAATTTTTCTTGTATGTAGACTTTCCTTATTTATTGTCACCATTACCCTTATCTATGCACTTAGCTAAAAAATGTCCAATCTTTCCACAATTAAAAAATTTAAAAGGTAATTTTCCTTGATATTTACCTGTGCCCTTTTTTGGCTTGCGAATGACTAGAGATCCATTGTCATTTTCATCATCGCTAGAATTGTCACTTGATTCTTAGCCTTCTCTTTCTTTGATGTCTTGAAAGTAAATTCTCTCTTTGAGGGCTTCTCTTGTTTGTTTTGCATCTCATATATAATAAGAATACCATGTAGCTCATCCATATTTAGCTTGGCTAAATTCTTCATCTCTTCAATTTCCAAAACTTTTACATCATATCTCAATGGTAGAGATCTCAAAACTTTTCGTACCACGATTGATTCTTCTAAGTTTTCTCCAAGACCTTGAATTTGATTAACTATTTGATCAACCCATAAAAGGTAACTTGATATATTTTCTTCCTCTTCCATCTTCAAACTCTCAAACTATCTTCTAAAAGTTTGAAGCTAAGCTTGCTAAACCTTTCCATCACCTTTGTAAATATTTTCAAGCTTTACCCAAGTTTCATGAGCAGATTTATATTACATAACTTTAACAAATTTTATTTCACATAAACCACATAAAATAACATTTAAATCTTTAGCATTATTTTCACTTGCCTTCTTTTTTATCAGAGTAGTTACAAGTGTCTGTGGCTCTTCATATTCCTCCACCACTGCCTGCCAAATGTCAAATCCAAGAGCCATAAAATAAGTCCTCATCTTTATGCTTCAAAAAGCATAATTTGTCCCCAAAAAAAAAGGTGCCTTATTTGTAGAAAAACCTTCATGTAATCTAGCCATCATGCTTTCCTTGATCTACCTTCAAGCTATAAAACTTTTTCAAAAGGAATCTGCTAATACCAATTTTTAAGCATGGGATATACTGAGAGGGGGGGGGTGAATTAGTATATCATATATCTTATAAACTTTCACTTAATCAAATTCCACTTAACCATATATTCAAGATATGTAATAAAACTAAAAAAAAACACCACACAAGATAGAGAGTGACACCATATTTAATGTGGAAACCCAATGTGGTAAAAACCATGGAGAACAATCTCAAGTATATAAATGAGCAACAACTCAAACTAAAATATTTACAAGCACCAATTTGCAAGAGTATCAACCCCTTTGCTAAGCACCAATACAATAACTATTCATGAGCACCAAATCACAAGAGCACTAACTCCTTTGTTGAGCATCAACACAACAACTATTCATAAGCACAAACCCATAGGATCACCAACAATAGCTATGTATACCACATAACTATCTCTCAATGTTGCTTTCTCAACAAATGATAGCACATTAAAATATCTCTTTCTTTTGGTCTTCTAATCTAGACATGATAATTACAAATCATACTCTCTTCCACACATTCTAAATGGCTTCCCAAGCCTTTATTTATAGCTTACCAAATGACCTTTGGCATTCACCCTTTGTGACCCTGCAATCCTCATGGAAAATGGCACCAAACTTGCATGACCCTCAAATTCTTGCATTTGAAAAGTCACATGGTGACCCTTCATGATAAAATACATCCTTTTCCTTTTTATCTTTATCTTGGTGAATTTTTGTATTCCTCAAAGTGCCCCTTCATGAGAAATTGTGCCCTTCCTCTTTTGTCTTCACTTGGTGACTCTTGGATTTCCTTAAGATGACTCTTCATGGTAAAATGCATCCCATTCCTATTTTGTATTTACCTCATGAATCTTTTACTTCTTAATGGGCCCTCTTTGACTTTATGCAACCAAAAATATATTTATTAACATTAAATAAATAATAACACACATTAGCGGAGATATGAACATTAAAAACACCATTAAATGCTATGGAGCCTTTATCACCAATAATGCTAGACCTTTGACATCAATGACAATATTTTCAATATAAAGTACAAATTTGCAAAATTTGACACAAGGGTCCCCATTTCTTATAAATGGGGGTATTTTGACCTCAACACAACCTCACCAGGTTGCATGGTTTAGCTAATCTCAATTGCCAAGTAGCAACTCACTTTTGCTCTAAATTTCGGGGTATTTGCCTTCCAATCTCTATCTCTCTCTATCTCTGTGGATATATGCACATTTAAGATTTATCTATATTTGTCATAATCTTAATTTTAAAGCCTTATAATGATAAATATTTTTCAAAACAACTTGCCAATAGGCAAGGTGGTTACATCGACACACATATGTACTCCTAAACCTTTATATTTCAATTTCAATCTATTTTAAGTAATATCAATTATAGATTATATGGATTTATTATACATTGTAACATGCTCTTGGTTTTAGGTCAGTCACTAGTAAATCACTTAAGTTGGGCACATGCAAAGACAAGGTATGCACACACACCAAGATACACATTTCTTTCTTATAAACTAGCAGTTTCATTACTAGATAAAAGGGGTGATAAACTATAGACACTATTTTATGATTATATAACACCTCAATCTTGTAAACTTGGCAAACTTAGACCTTGAATGTTCCTCTTAGCTCTAGACCTTCTTGCATCTACTCTATCTTGTGCCCCTTGGCCTATACCTCTTAGTCCAACCAATTTTATGTTGATGACCTAAACCTTCTCTCTTGGCCAAAATGCTTAAAATATACTTATCTTCCATTCCTATAAGTTTTAAACTTGTACCTAATTTCTTTCTCCCTAAAAACTAATGTCCAAGATAGACACCATCATCAATGTTAGTGTCCTAACCTGATGTAAGTGTCCAGTGCCATAAGGTAGTCTATTTTGCAAATGAAATATATCCTATTGGTTAGCCTAAGTGCTTTAATGTGAGTTATATATCTGAAGAGATTGATATAAATACAAGATTAATACTCACTCATTCCTCACCTAGAAACATGGGAATAATACTAAGTATTATTACCAAAGAGCATTCAATTGAACAAAGCTTCCTTATTTCCACAATAGTTATATGCACAACACATTTATAGGTATGAATTACTAAAGGAGTATCCCAAGAGCTTGATTTTATAAGTTACAAGCTAAGTCATTATTGTAATTGATTTACACATATTATATGATTCACACACAAGCCAACACATAGGGGATAACTACATGAGTTTAAGGCCCTCTTCTGGAGTAGTGGTTATGTAGACAACACCTTATGATAGTGGGATATTTGGGGTCAACTTGACATTGTGTGCCCACTAACCCATTTTCCCCTAAGGTCACTATAAATATGGAGAACTACAGTTTTGACATTTAATAATGAGTGATAGTCCATGACCTAAATCTTAATACACCAGAGTAAAGATGAAGTAAAACCTAGAAACATCTAGGTGGTCACATCTTTTTCTAGTAGATATTATATACAAGACACTATTGTTGAACCTAAATAGTATTATCAACATAACCATCATAGGCTGACATTACCATCTAGAGCTCCAGAAACATCGGATCCAAAATTTGATGATGGTGCCCAAATCTCCTTCTAACTTGCTTCTTACCTATTCCATATCTATAATTGAATTAACATCAAAACACGATAAATACATCACTTCTTTGTCATTTCTATAACTAGCATAGTTGTACTTTTCCTATTTAAATTATATTGATATAATAAATTTAATGTATGTCTATATATGAGTATAACATATAATTGGCATGTTATAGATTTGATTATCACCCTTATGCCATTTCATTTCTATATACCCCTTTAATAAAAATCTAGGGTTAACTATAAGATCACTTTAGATCCACATTTTAGGGTTAAACAAATGACTATATGTTGTAATGTTATTTCTATAACTATCATGGGATACATATAAATTATGTAGAGATGATTATATGATGTGATGATATTTTCATTCCATTACCATTATGAATCTCTAGCATACAACTAATTATCAAATATTTGATATGTAGATGATGTTTATATTTGTTTAAACATTCTCATTTTCAAAAAAATTATACACATTATTACTTCATTATTATTCATAGATTGAAATATTTGATCATTCATAATGTTTATTATATAATGGCTATTTTTCTTATACATTCAAATAGATGGGGAAAAGGTGGGATTAAATTTTGCAACTTCCACTTTAGAACCCAAGTGAGGGTCCTTTTGATTGCAACAATGTCAAGTGGGAAATTTTTCTTAACATTAATGAGCAAGATAGGTGGTTTTCTTGGGTGGATGGTGATAGGGTTGATGATTTTTTGAAATAATAATAAAAAAGGAATTCATTCCCTACATTTTTTTGTGTGTCACATCGTATAAAAAAAACATCACCTATTCATGGCAAGTAAAAAATGGTCAATGATACCTTGGAATATGTCATGTGAGTGACCTCCTATGTTAGATATCAAGTGTATATGATTTATAGTTATTATGTTCCATTTATATGTCATTTTTGTAGAGAAATTTAAATTTCCATACATTTGATATGTTTAACACATCTATACAGATATTGGTGTTCATATGGGCCTGATGATTTTTGAGAAATTGATGTCATGCCAAAAGACAAGTCCATAGTGCTGAAGATGAAAAAAGGTAGCCAGTTGGGCCCAAAAAATATAAGGTGTGTCTGTCAGTGTCATTTTAGAACACATAATATGGTCATTAGACATGATCATGTGTTTCCCACATACAATCAATTAGAACATGATGATAGTCACGATAATCATTTCGATGGATAACAATATGAATAGTTTAAGGAGAAAAATATTTTTTGGCTTCTTACATTAGCCCTTAGATGAATGAATGGGTTCATAGGCTACTATTTTTAGGAATGTATATTGATGCTATCCATCT
Source organism: Torreya grandis (assembly GCA_037957365.1). Taxonomy (NCBI): domain Eukaryota; kingdom Viridiplantae; phylum Streptophyta; class Pinopsida; order Cupressales; family Taxaceae; genus Torreya; species Torreya grandis. Next base: position 503,962 of record JARHVA010006581.1, read on the forward strand.
TAAACACCATGAGATGGTGCATGATAAAGTTGTAATATTAAACGGTGAAATAGAGTGGGATGATTTAATAAGCAAGGATGACATATACAATAGAGAACACCAAATAAAGGAGGTGAAATATGTCTATTGTCCTAATGATGCATAAAGTGTTTGGGAATGGGTGTTGAAAAATATTGACAAGTGATTTATTTTTCAAGGATATAATGAGGAAGGTATTGATGAGGATGGGTAAATCCCCTTCATATTGGGCATCCAACTCCCACAACAGTTGGATTAGTTATTGAAATTTGGTAAGGATAGCTTATTGGTGATGGATTCAATGTTTGACATGAATGCAATGCAAGTATGCTTTCAATGACTGTAATATTAGTAGATGATATAGGTATTTCTTAACTTGCAAGCTCACTTGTGTTTTGTACTTATGTATAGTTTTAATTGTACACATTACTAGTGTTTTATTCCAAATACCAAGGACCACCTATTTCATGGGTGATTATGTCATGGTCTTATACTACTAACATCAGCCAATAGATGTAAATAATTTTATAGAGAGTACATTTGAAAGATATTGAGTGGAAAATCAATGCCTTCATGGTACATGATGCCAGTGTAGAGATCAAATATATTATGTCATCTTTTTATTTGTACATACATAATGAATTCCATACATTGAACTTTAGAGATATCATTGTCACCTTATATTTTAAATTCTTACAAAAATATTGTGTTATACATGTAAACTTTCAATTGTGAAATTTATTTATGTAGTTGGCATGTGCATCATGAATGGTTAAATAATTTGATAGCAAAGGTGAAATAAGATGATGTAAGATGTGTAATATTTAGTAAGCTAGGGTATATAATGCATAGATATGTTGATGAAGACATGGAAAATAGGGAATATTGAATGTTTTTAGATAATAATCACTCCACATAGGCCAAATTTTTTGAATATTGGGAGTAACATTAGCTTTGTAGGGATGGAATGTGGTCATGAAACTATCATACCCTTTGACATATTAGGAAAGAAAAAAATGCAACCATATAATCTTACCATTTACATTTGAAAATATATGTATTGATCACCATATGGACTTATTCACATCGTAGGGTGGATTGATTAGTTAACCAACTAACCACAATTTTTTACATATACTATTGGTGGATGTAAAGATAATAGCTTCTATAGGAACTTCAAAGTAGAGACTTGAAAATATTTCATGGGTTAAGGCTTTACAAATTCCAAACTACCATGTCACCTTCCTTGTAGTGACACTCATATAACTTATTAGAATAATTATTTATATAAACTTAATAGCCAATCAATATTATTTTTATTATGGTTATATTGTTATAACCATATGATTAGTGTGGTTGCAAAGACTTATCAATATTTGTATTTACCTCAACCTTGTTATAACCTCTTCCTTATTTATAGGTGATTGTTATTTTCCTATTTATTATGCTATCTTATTGTGAATCAATATCATGTATTGTGGCTTCTCATTCTTATGTTATTGTAATCTTATATGGTTTTAGAGCTCACAGTTGAGGGAGCTTGGGAGATCCTGTGAGGGTGTGACGAGAATAGATATTTTTTAGGGAGGAATTACCTAGTGGAAATCTTGGTGAAGCACATGGTGGAAGAAAGAGTAAAAATAAAGAGAAATAAAGAAGATAGGAGGTAGCACTGAAGGAGAATGTAGAAAATAACAAAGAAAAATAAAATAAAATAAGCTATGTTGGCTATTGATCAGCATAATTGAAGGGCATTTTTGATGAATGAAGGGAATTTTATGGTGAATGAAGGCATTTTTTCTTTCCTGGAGGTTTGATATTTCAAGGGGAGAGGCATTCCAGCCAAAAGAGGACATTTTCTATTGTAAGGAGGTGTTTTTTGCTGCCAAAGAGACATTATGTGCACACAAAGGCATAGTTGGGAATATGGCACTTCACCAAGCCACAAAATTAGTCCATAAAACCAAAAAAAATTCTAATATTTCTCTCTCAGAGGAATATCCTACTTGATAAGATTAGCATTCAATTGTTTTCAGTCAAAAATGAAGGAGTTCTGAGGCACAGGGTTGCCAAAACCAAACCATAAAGCCATTTTTCCCTATACATGCACAAGTGTTTTATCATTGGATAAAAGTTTTATGACCTTTTTATTCTAAATTTTTAAATCAGATAATCATAAATAAGTAGGATTTTATTTAATTTAAAAATTGGAAAAATCTTTTTTTTTTTCAAAATTTAGAAAACCTCAATTATTTTGCCTAGACTAACTTGAAAAATCATGGTTAATTATATTGGGAGTAAACCATAAAGCCAAAACTCTTGAAATTTTTTTAAGATTTAAAAAAATTATATTTTCTTTAGCATGGAAAAATAATTTTTAAAAATGGAGTTGTAAAACTCTAGATTAAATTATTTTTATCATTTTATAACATTTTATTTTAAAGATAGAAACTTTAAAATTTTACAAATTATAAATATTTTTTTGATAAAAATTGGTACTATTGTCCAATATTAAGCTATTTTCAGTGTCAAAATATAATCTTTATAAAATTCATTATAATTTTTGTAATTTAATTATTTTTGTAAAAAATTAGGTAAAAATGCCTAGTTTACAACATTTGTTGTTTCCAGATTCTTAGAAATTGAATGGTAAAAACTTTAGCTTGTGGATTCATAAGATTCTTAGAATAAGTGAGTATAGAAACATTGACTAGATTATCTTTGGTAAAGAGTCTAGACCAATTTATCAACCAGATGACTATGATAAATGTCATCGCGAGGCCCTCATATTATTGAAACTATTTGTAGTAGATAATTTAATTCCAAAAGTTAGAAATATTGATAATGCATCATATTTTTGGAAACAACTTAAAACAAAATATCAATAATATAAAACTAATATAATTTTGTACTTGAAAAAAAAATCACTAGGATGTAATATGGTGGTTCTATTTCAAAATATTTGTTATAGTTGAAGGCAATGGGAAAACCTATAGATGAGTATGATATCATTAGTCTAGTTATGCATAATTTACCATATTTTTATGATTATTTTAGAAAATCATTACCACATGATTAATGAAACACATAAATTTCACTTCAAGTAGTTGTCAACTCTTGTCATATAGAAGGAAAGGCGAGAGAAATGGTCCATTACTTCAACATCGGTGTCTATAGAAAGTGCACTCATGCCACAATCACAAGGCAAGAGTATTTCTAAATCTAAATGGAAATGTTTATTGTAATAAACTTGGTCATGTGAAGAAATATTTTCATAAGCGATAATCTGATTTTGAAAATCAGAGACAAAAGTCATAAACTGTAAATGTGGCTAAAGAGGATGAACAAAATTTAGCAGTGAGTTTGCATTTGTGGTGACAAAAGATCAGTCAACAGAGTCAAGAATGTGGTATTTTGAATATGGTGCATCAAGACACTACATATGTCATAAATTTTTCTATGTAAATTCTGTAAAAGATGATAGTTGTAATGAATCAACCTCCTTAGGTGATGGTTGGGTTCACTATGTAAAAGGTTATGGAGATGCTTGTATTTCATTAAATTCTGTTAGTTACACCTTTTAGAATGTTTTATTTTTTCCTGACATGAACAAAAATCTTCTTTCCATAAGTGATATAACTATTAATCCTAACTTTTGTGTGGAGTTTAAAGGAAATAGATGCATGGCTAATAATCTTCATGCAAAGAAAGTCATTACTATTGGTATTGGTAACAAGGGATTGTATAAGTTTCTTGATCTTAAAATAGCAAAAGAACATGCACTAGTGAGGTATGGCATAGGAGGTATGGTCACATTAGTTATGATAATTTACATACATTAAGTCAAACTAACATGGTGAATAAAATGTCTTATATTCAAAATAGTCATAATGTATGTTCAAGATGTCAAATAAATAAGCCAATTTAGAATCCATTTGACATTGGTAAGGAAAAGACAACTTAGCATGCATTTGATTTGGTACATGTGGGTTTGCATGGTCCAATGTGAACATCTTCAATATTAAGAATTTTGTATTACTTGTTGCTTATAGATGACTTTTTTATAAAAATATGGGTTTTTTTTCATAGAAAGTCAAAATGCTTCTCTAACTTTGTTGCTTGGAAATATATGGTAAAGAACCATGGATGGAAACATGTAAAAGTTCTTAGATCAGTTAATGGGGATGAATTTTTTTTTATAAATTCATGAAATTCTGTAAGAAAAAGTTATAACTAAGTAATATTATACATATAAAAATGACATCATGTCAAGGTAGAACATGATAATGATGGAGATGGCATGGTGTATGGTGGATATCAAGAATGTATCATATTAGTATTAGGCAGAAGCTATGAATACAATAGCATGTACTCTCAACATAAGTCCCACACAAGCCTTATGAAATGTAACCCTAGAATAAGTATGGTCAAGGAAAACCCCACATATAAGTAATTTTCATGTTTTTGGATATATTGGGAAAAGTATTCATGTTTTTTGGTTATTGTGAGAAAAGAGATGCATGCAGATTACTAGATGTCTCTACATACAAAATAATGGCTAGTAAAGATGTTGATGTAGATGAGAAGTTACATTTATCTTCTAATGATGATAAATCTACTAATATTAATGTATTGCTACATGTTGATGATGTTTCTAGAATGAGTTTTGGTATTAAATTTGAATAGGGTTCAAAAATAAAAATATCAAAAGTGTCAAGTTCTAGTGGTGACAAGAGTGTTTCTCACTCTTCACATTCATATCAATAAAACCAACATAAAAGGTCTAAGTGATACCATACCACAATGAAATATTTAAGAAAAGATGAATTGCTTTACTTGTTGGAAGGGCAAACTACAAGGTTAGGAAAATAAGAAGTGCAAGGTGAAGAGCAGATAAATTTTGCTCTTACTACTATTTCATAGGTATTAAAGTCAAACATAATAAAGACCAAAGTAAAATATAATGGAAGCTTTACTTGAAGGTTGGTGAAAGAGGAAGGGGCATATAAAAAAAGCACAATGGTGTTGTGAACAAATAATATCCCAAAGTTATTTAACAATATAAAGCAGTAGGTGTTGGGTTTTCAAAAACTCAACACAAACATATCTCTTAGGAGATATGCTATGTTATTTAGTCTTGATGTATATTCTAAACTTTTTGTCAGACTTGATCACTCTAATAAATAGGTAAAGCATGACACATCTAAGACATAATAATAATTCAAGGAATAATAGAATCTAGTGAACCTAGTATTTAGCATCATTTCCTAGTCTACCTGATGGTTGTAATGGCTCATTACCCATGTACTCCGGTAAGATGGATTGGTGACAATAAGTACATTTGGATACATTATTATAATGGAAACAAACCTACCTTTGGTTAATTTTATGTATGGACTTAATCATATTATTGTAATAATGACTAAAACAAGTCATTTAGTCATTTAGGTAGGGTATTAGAATAATTTTTTACATAATCTTAATAGCTTATTAATATTGTTTGTATTATGGTTATTGTAGACACCTAAATCTGGCCACCAATGACCATCAATTAGGCTTTTGACCAATTTCCACCAAAATGAACAATTTGGCCTAAAAACACTAAAACATATTAAAAGCTTTGAAATTGACATATTCAAGTGTTGATTTTGGCCAAAGTATCCATAAATGGGGCAATGCATTTTATGAGCCAGCTAACTTTGATTAGATCATTTCGAGTCAAAATGCCAATTTTGCACTTAGGTGCCCTGGATTTCTCTTTTTTGTTAAATCTCTTACATAATACACGTGTCTTTGTTATTTGGTGTTGAAAACATCCTAAATGGGATAATGGAGCCAATACATCTAACATCAACTTCCAATTCTAATCTAGTCAAACTTTGAGCTAATAACAGAACATTCTGAATAATTTGATTAATTTGTGCACCAAAGATCCAAGGTTTACACCAAAATGACTAATCATGATTAAAGATAATTAATTCAAATCATGAGCCTAATTAAGAAGTTCCATGGAACTTGTTGAATAAATCTTTATTGGAAATTTATTATCATTAACTACATCATCAAATGACATCATCTTATGGGGTGGCATTTATAAGCCATAAATGCATAAAATATTAGGATTTATACCTCACATGCCTCATTAAGACCCTCCATGCCTATTCATTGCCCCTCAATCTCAAATATTAATGAGCCTATTTATGAATTTTAAATTACATAATTGAATTAATCCTTAGCCACACATCTTCATCTTGAGATGGATGGTTCAGGTTGATTCTAACCATTTTTGAAAATATATAAATAGGAGAGCCATGAACATGAATTTTAATCTCTTTTATACCAAACTTATAATGCCCAAATGTATTAAAAATCATTACGTTTTAGCATTATAATGCCAAAATATTGAGCCAAGCCAAAGCCAAACATGGTGCCAAGGAGAGGTGGAGGTAGCCACACTTCATTGATGTAGACTTCATGAGCACAAACCAAGCAAGCCACTTTAACAAGCTACTTTGGAGCATCCAAGGAAGGAAAAAGAAGGTTTATTTTAAATTTTAGTTTTGTTTTTCATTCTATTCTTGTCAACTAAGCTCCCCCTTTATGATAGGCTTAAGGTGTTAGCATTAGTGTGTTTTATTTAAATTTCTTTTATTCACTAAAATAATACTAATCTCCCCTTATTACAATCCTATTTCACATAATGGCACATCTGGTGGGACCCTAGCTCCACAAATTTTCTCACAAAGACTCTTTCAAGGAACCTACTAACCAATTTTATGCAAAATCTTGGAGTGAAGGAATCAAAGAGGGAAATTTTAAGTTAAATTTCCATTTTTTTTAATAATTATATTTTTGTTCCTGGTAACATCAATTTTTCTCTCTATTTCAATATCATTGTTTTCATAGTAGTGATTTTATAACAAAGTCATTGTTTTCTAAAAAGCAATTTCATAACCCTGGGTAATGATGTCATTCGCCAAAATATTGATTTCATTTGCCTAAGTAGTGATTTTGCCAAAATAATGATTTTATCTAAAAACAACAATATTGTTTACCTTATGCAGTGATTTCATATTCAACAACAGTGATTTTGTCAATAGAATAATGATTTCATCAATTTTGGTAGTGATTTTGTATGAGTAGAGATATTATCAACTAAAATAGTGATCTTATTTCTTGTGTAATGATATCATTGATTTGGCCAGTGATTTCACTTAAAATAATGATTTTGTTTAGCAGTGATTTCATAAGAAAATAGTGATATTTTGTTTTCTAATGAACTAATCCATAACAATGATATTGTATTCTAAAAATTTTATTTTGCAAGAAAACAATGATATTGAGTATGTAACAGTGGGATTGTAACAAAGAGTTGAAATTTTTAATGTTATTTGTTTAAAATCTTACGTACTTCAAAGCAAGCCCTTATAATTTTGTTTTTGCAAGTTGAGGGAGTGGATTAGAATTTCATTTGATTGCATTTAACCAAACACACTTTCAAGTTTGGTGCTTAATGAAAAACTAGAGTGATTAAGTAAATGTTTTAAAAAATTATGCTTTCAAAGTTAAAACTTAAGACCAAGGGGTCAAAAGAACACCACCTAATCTTTCATTTGGTTCTTAAAATTGAACTCACTTGTCAAATTTTGTCTTTAATAGCTGTTTAAATAGAATTTGATTGGCAAAAATAGGGATGTTGCATGTATGCTCTTCCATGCATCCCCTTTAGAGAACTTTTGGAATCAAAAGCATCATCCTTATTGTAAACATGCCTAGTCCAAGGCATAGAAAAAATGTCATCTAAAGCACTGCCCAAAAATTGGCAATGGTTTGGGTGACCTTGAAATGACCCTAAAGTATTTCTATTGAGTCATTTATTTTTATGAAAATTTGGCTTGCAAGGGGGACTTCATTACCTCCCATAAGTTCTTTAGGGAAGCTTTGACCTGGGGTTTCATCTCCTGGAACTGAATTCAAGCACTCCCACTAGGATCAAAGGTTTGATAATTTAAACCACCTTATATTGTTAGAGTTACACATGGGATGTATCTACACTTTGGACATCGCACTACACTGAGCAAGCGATGAATGTAGTGGTTGTAAAAAGGATGAGACTTTTTGCAATAAGTCAAGTGCCACAGACACCCAATTATGTGTGTTTATTTTATATCATAATGTGAAAGTCATTGTGTAATTGATCCATCTAAAATGATCAAAAACCAATTATTTTTAGTCAATCCCACATTGCCATACTCTTGTTAGGATTTGGACGATTATACTTAGTGTATTTTGGTCATTTTTTCTTGGTATGTTTTGAGACTAAAACTTGATTATTTGTTTATAACCATGTAAAAACCAAATTGTTTATACATCACTCTTTTATCTAAAGAGGAATTATACTAGACATTTTACACCACATTTGTGCCTTGAAATTTTTGTTAAACTTGTTTGTGTGTGTGTGTCATTTGAGTTGAGGTGAGTACCATTATGCTTATCAAGTTTAAACCTTTGAGTCTTTGAAACATAACATTGATCACATCATTTGAGCATGCTTACATCGTTAGGCTGCTCAACTTATTTCAAGACTTATTTACCATTGTATCAAAAACCATTTGTTTCAAACCATGTCATGTATACCATTTGGACCTTGTTTATATGCCATCATATTGTCCAATCTTGTCTAGCTTGTTTGGTCAAAACCTAGTTTTCAACATTGATTTTGCAATTAACCTTGTCAAAGTTTGGATTCACACATTGATTGATTTCTATTTAGAATTCAATTCATGGGGCTAATACATAGATCTTTATCTTTTGGGTTGCATAACTTCGGTTAATTGATTACCCAAATTAGATTGATGGTTTGTTTGTTCAATGCCTATACTCATCATTATTTATGCCTTTATTTGGGAGAGCACAACATTTCTTCAAGATCCTTTTACCTTATGGCTTATGTCAACTGATCACGTTTATGTTTGATTCCATGTGCCAGGTCTATGTCAAAGTTATTTCCAAACATGTTAGATTAAATCAAATCACATCATCCTTTGTTTCAAGCTTAGATTTTGACATCGTTTGACCAAAATTCTTAGCATAGCCTATTTAAGACTAGATTTTAACTCTATGTTTGGACAAAATATCTAGCGACTCTTTTCCCTTTCCTAGTTTATATCTTGTTTAGAACACTTTGACCTAGACCTTTGACATGCCATTTTTTATTCAGATGCTTAACCTTTTGTGAGTATGACATTTGATGTTAGAAATTTTATGTTAGACTATTTTATTCAAAATATTATCATAAACAATTTTAGAGATATAGCTCCATGATCAAATCATTGTTTAGAGATACAACTCATCCTTCGACCAAGTTAGAACAAGTTTGAACCATTTGTCCTTTGGACATAGTTTTTTAGATTTTACAGAACTCTAAGAATTTATATTTCAAAGATTTTATCATTTATGTAGACATGTATATCTACACTTATGGTGGAGTCATGTATAATCTAACTTATGATATAATGGCCACACAAAATCCCACTAGGAATCCCTATAGAGAAAGATTTTTTAGGGAGTTTTATTATTCTCCCTATAATACCCCATATGGGGAACATAGTCAAAATCCACAAAATCTAAATCAAATTACAAATTGGGATGATATTGTTTATGAGGAGGAATTTGAAGACCCAACTATAGATAATGTTGTTTAGGATATGGATCCATACCCTCTTTACAATAATCAGTACACAAAACATATTCAAGAACTAGCTTATGATCCAACTCAAGATTGGGATGATATGGTTTATGAGGACTTAGATGTATTGGTGTATGAGAAATCAAGCTCCACAATACCCCATTACCATTTTTAGACCTCATCTTTTGGCTTGTGCAAGTAACCAAGCCCCATACCACCCTATTGTTACCATTTTAGGACTTCATCCTTTGGCTCATGCGAGTAATCACGTTCCCAAATACCCTACCATTATCCAACCCCTAATCATTATTCATCCATTACCAATAGTTCCCCACTTTAGAAAACCATAGGCCATTCCTCATCTAGTACCAATCCCATCAAAACCTCAATCGATCCAATAATTTGAAGACCAAGATGTGTTTAAAACTAGTATTTTCTAACTCATTGGAAACTAAGGCCAAGAGAACAAAACAATCCAAGATGTTTTTGTTGAACCAACCACTTGTGATAAGTCAACCTATGATGAATCACCCATTGATCCTATACTTGATGTTGAGAAGTCTCACTCTGATGAGCTAGTCTTTGTTGAGTCACTTCTTAATGATTATAACTGCCTTTAGGAAATCATTACCTTGACCATATGCTTATTTTCAAGATCCTCCTATTGACAAGTCAAATTTTGAAGAGTTGTATCTTGACCTTTTTTCCATCCTAGAGGGATCCCACTCTGACAAACTAGTTTTTTTGGAGCCCACCATGCTATCACAGGCCATTACTTATCCAATACCAAACATTCAACAAGACATCATTATAATAGAGTACCCAAAAGATGAAGAATCAGAGTTAGAGTTAGGTTCTATTATTGAACCAATATTAGATTTAGTATCAAAATTAGAATAAACATTAGTCTCCACATCAGATTCAGAGTCCATTGAGTTGGAATCAGATTCAGATACAGAATATGTTCATGATTATTACAACATTGGTTATGCATGCCTTGCAGATCAATTTGAATACATTTATGATCTTTATACAATTTTTTAGGATGAGTAATTTAGCTTCAAAACAAGTTATCCTAGTATCTTCCACAAGGATTGTGCAGCCTCTCCCCATTCCATTATTATTCCATAGGCCATTACCATCAACCAACATAGCCATATTATTGACGTTTTATCTCCCATAAATGTTGATTAAGACTGACAAAATCACACTTTTTTAAAATACATCCATGGTGACATAGCAGTTGAAAAAGATAAAGGAGGCCAAGACCACATTCATGTAGCAGAAGAATACTCTCCTAGTGAAACCTTTTCAAATGCACTAGGAGAAAATCAAAGTTTAAACTCGGCATCTTCCAGTGAAACTTTTTTGAAATCACTAGAAGATAGTCAAAGTCAAAATCCAATGCTAATTAGTGCAACCTTATCATAGGCATTATGGGACAATCAAGATAACTTCATTGGTGAAAACCTCATCAAGGTGCCAATAGCTGAGCACAAAAATTCTTCACTGCTTGAAGAAGACAATATCAAAGATCAAATAAAAATAGCTTTCAATCTATAGTATAATCAGATGGTAGTTCCTCTCAAGATAAAACAACAAAAATATATGGTGGTCCTATTGAGATAATAAGTCTTCATCCCCATCACAACCAAACTTTGTTGAATCTGGTATTAGCAACATTACATGTGACTAAAAGTCCCAATCTTCATTTATTTCCCAACCATTACATATTCCATTATCATCCACCATTCCATTTCATAAACAAACCTATCAACCATTATTTATCCCTATTCACCATCCATGGTCACACTTTCCTTTGTAGAGGCTACAAAGATACCTTGTCTAGATGCTTGAAGCAATCAAAATCAATGACCAATGAGGATCATAAAATCATTCTTGACAACCAAATTTGTAAGAAGTTCTTAATAGAGCAACTATTCAAATGAGGTGTGGGTTAGAAATTAACATGATCATATATTTTGTTTGTATCATTTTTTTATTAGGATGTGCATCTTTATTTTAGTAGAAACAACATAATTATATGTTATTTACCATACCTAGGCCAAACACATCAAAAACCAACAATCACCCAAGCTAAATTCATGTACCATACCATTTCATTTTCCATATCCATTTTCCATTGTTCCATACCTTGCCATTTACCTTACCTTACCACTTGGGGGAAACCCTCTTACCATTTTATCTAAACCCATAATTATCCTAATAAATACCATACCATTCCTATCTAGACCAAAGCCTATTTTTAGTCATCTTACTTGATCATATTTTGATCTTGGTTCCTTTGGTTCTTCCTACACCTTTTTTGGGAGGATTTAGATCAAGTTTCAACTCTTATCAAATCCATGTTTCAATGACAGTCTATGAAATTAGTGTGAAAGTTGATCTAGCAAGATATCTTTTATTTTCCATCCTATATCAAGTTTGTTTATGTGACCCTAATTATAACTACCTAAGGGAAAATTAGTGTTCACCAGTATTGCTACTAATTATAACCACCTATGGGTAAATTAGTATCATTGATTTGATCTATTATGTCCTAGTTATAACCATATGGTCAAACTAGGGGAACCATTTGTTTATCATGCATTATTGCATCACCTTGCCATTGTTATTTTCATATTAGTGGCTATTTGCCAAATTTAAGAACTTATTGAGGCCTAGTTTGTTTTTCTTTACCTTTTGTGTGGATGGAATTAATGTGACTTGAGGTTATTTCTAGACTATGTAGGACATGCTCAATTCATGTTGAGGTCACCCCAATCCCCCTTTCCATACACTCTCACTATTCTGTGAGTAACCTAATCCAAATGCCCTCGCCATTTTATGAGTAGGTATCTTGTTATTCTATAACAAGTTGAGATACCTCAAAATGCCAAAAACATTTCAAATATTTTAAAATACAAAAACATTTTTCCTATCTAAGATTAGTTAGTTATCCTAGATCTGCCCTACTCGGGCAAAGTCATTGTTAGGATGTTTTATTTTGCTTTTATTTTTAAGATTTTTGTTTGTTTATTTATTTCAAGTTATTTATCTATTTATGCACTTTATGTTTGTTTGTTTTTGTTTTTTATTTGTTCACTTACCTGTTTATTTGCTTTCAGCACTGTTGCCTTAACTCAATCTATATGTGTTCATTACATGATTCCTTATGCACATTATTCTTGAGTCTATCCATATTCATATGTCAACATTATCATCATGGTTTTTATCATTAGTGTATTTTTTTCAAGTGTTTATTGGATCATAAGTCAATCCTTATGCATATTTTGACCAAGTCTTCATGGTGTTCTATCATGATGCCTACCATCACATGCTATAACAAAAATCAGCTTCAAAAAGGTCTACAATCAATGCAGCCACAAAATTTTCTCCTTGGGACCTTGGCAAATCCTTCCATCCCACCCTTGATAAAATCAACCCATTAACCATTCTAGTTGTATCATTACTAATAAGGATGAGCATCTCCTTATTGGTAGGTACAATTGAATATTTTCTATTGATCAATCTTATTTTTTTATCCATCTCTTTCATCACTTTGCATCCTCATATGTTTGGTTTTTTATGGCTTCTTTAGTCATTAGACCATCACTTCTACATTTGTGCCCACTCATATTTAATCTATATTCTAGGTTATATCCTTGAGTTATACTTGCTAATAAAACCTAACTAGGGCACAATCATCTTTATTCAATTTAGGTCCTCTTCATTATTATAACCACCTATGGGAAAGTCATTATATCAACTTTTATTATTGATTATAACCACCTTTGGGTAAATCAGTATCCTTTTTAAATCAATGCATGTAAGCATTTTCTCATTTGGATTACTCTCAATCACATGTTAATCTCACTTTTCTTCTTGATTCTTTTTTAAGGACCATCCATCCACATATGTGATGGCTACTCCCTCGAAGGGGCATCATCATAGGCTTCCCAAACACCATTTGGAGCTTTGTTCTTCAATCATCATCTTCTTTTTGGCGTATAGGATATTTATCATTATTTGAGAAGAAATTTATATGCCTATATATTGCAACACCTTCCCAAATAGGGGAAAATTGTAGACACTTAAATCTGGCCACCAATGACCATCAATCAGGGTTTTCACCAATTTCCACCAGAAATGCACATTTTGGCCTAAAAACACTAAAACACATTAAAAGCTTTGAAACTAACATATTAAAGTGCCAATTTTGGCCAAAGTATCCCTAAATGGGGTAATGCATTTTATGAACTAGCTAACTTTTATCAAATCATTTTGAGTCAAAATGTCAATTTTGCACTTGGGTGCCCTGGATTGCTCTTTTCTGTCAAATATATTGCATGAGACATGTGCCTTTGTTATTTGGTTTTGACAAAATCATAAATGGGATAATGGATCCAATACATATAACATCAACTTTGAGCTAATAACAAGACATTCTGACCAATTTGATTAGTTTGTGAACCAAAATGACTAATCATGCTTAAAGCTAATTAATTCAAATCATGAGCCTAAAGAATAAATTCCATGGAACTTGTTGAATAAATATTTATTGGAAATCTATTGTCATTAAATTCATCATCAAATGACATCATCTTATGGGGTTGCATCCATAAGCTATAAATATATAAAATATCAAGATTTATGCCTCACATGCCTCATTAAGACCCTCCATGCCTATTCATTACCCCTCTATCCCAAATATTGTGAGCTTATTCATTAATTTTAAATTAGATAATTGAATTAATCCTTATCCACACATCTTCATCTTGAAATGGATGGTTTAGGTTGATTCTAACCATTTTTGAAAATCTATAAATAGGAGAGCCATGAACATGAATTTTAAGCTCTTTTAAGCCAAACTTATAATGCCCAAATGCATTCAAAATCATTACATTTTAGTATTATAATGCCCAAATATTGATCCAAGCCAAGCCAAGCTAAATCCAAACATAGTGCTAAGGAGATATGGAGGTAGCCACACCTCATTGATGTAGACTTTATGAACACAAACCGAGCAAGCCACTTTAATAAGCTACTTTGGAGCATCCAAGAAAGTCAAAAGAAGGTTTCTTTTGCATTTTAGTTGTGCTTTATATTCTAGTATTGTCAACTAAGCTCCCCCTTTGTGATAGCCTTAAGGTTTTATCATTAGTGTGTTTTGTTTGGATATGTTTTATTCACTAACACAATAGTAATCTCCCCTTATTGTGATCTTAGTTCATCCAAAATGGAAACAAAAGAGCAAATATAAATGACCTGTCATGTTTGTACCAACATCTGGACTAGAACTGAACCCTCTTGAAGGGGATGAATCATGTTTGTATAATGACAACCAAATTGATTGTTATAAAAATGCAAAGTATCCTATTCCCAATAGGATAATGAAGAATCAAGATTATGAAGGAAGAGGCCTCAGACCTAATCAACAAGGAACACTTGAGCCAATTTTCATGACCAAATACAAAAGACCCTATGGACTTGGATTTAAACTACCTAAGGATGAATCCATATATCTTACTCATGTTCCATCCCCATTGACTAGTGACGAGGATGGTAGCAGCAAAACAAATTCTGATCATAGCCTTATCTTTGATGACCTAGCTGAGACTAACCTATTTTATAACAATGCCATATGTACCCTTAGCCAAATCATTCATAATAACCCATTTCCATTATACTATCCCAAACTTATAGATTGGGACAAAAAAGAATCTAGTTTATCAATTGATGAGTTTTAGAATGATGAGGCATTACATGATTTTCTAGGCCTTAGAGACAACAATCTGTTGGGAGATCATAAATCAAGGTTCTCAATCACGTTGGATCCTAAAGCCTATTTTAATAAGTAGGTGAACACCCTTAGCCAAAAATAAATAAATAAAACATTGAGGTCCCAAAGTGAAAACCTCTTTGAGTCACTTTCTGACCAAGGAAAAAGTAAAGATAAAGGCCATTCTAGTGGTGAAAACTTGTTTTAGGCACCATTGGATGAGGGTGTTCATTATTCTTTAAATTTAGACTAGGAGACCACTAAAAATGAACTTGCCTATGGATCTGAGTTTAGTTTTGAGCAATAATAGGCCTTTGATCGAATCATTCAAGAGTTTCCAATAGTTTTTCTTACATGGCCAAATCTCCCATTAGGGGATTTTGATTCCTTATGCCTAGGTAAAGTTGAAGATCTAGTTCTAATAGAGGACTCTGATATAGCTCACAGTTCAAGTCTTTGCCTACTATCCTAGAAAATGGTTCAACCCTTTTAGTCAAGGATATAATATAGGTAAACATCAAGACTCCATAGAACCTAAAATTGATAAAATTAGGCACATCCCTCAAAAAAGAGGAATGTGAAGTCTTTAAAGTTCTTTTGAGGGAATTTATAGATATATTTGCATGGGCTTATTCTGACATGCTAGGTTTGGACCCCACTTTGGTTTTACATCACCTTGTGGTAAATCTAGATGTCAAACTAGTTAAGCAAAATATATGTAATATGCATCCTCATATTGATGTATTAGTAAATAAAGAGTTGGAAAAACTCTTAGAAGTAGGATGTATTCAATCCATTGACTCTTCAAAATCGATATCTAATGTTATACCTATTAGTAAAAAACTTGAAGGAATCAAAATTTGTACTAATTTTTGAGACATAAACAAAGATTTCCCTAAGGATGAATTTCCATTGCCCAATATTAACATGATCATTGAATCCATAGTGGGTTATGAGATGCTTTCACTCATGGATAGCTTTTTAGGATACAACTAAAACAAAATAGCACCAGAAGATCAACACAAGATAGTATTCACCACTCCATGGGGAAAATTTTATTATCAGGTAATACCATTTGGTTTTAATAATGTTGGAGCCACATATAAAAGAGATAAGACCATCATATTCCATGATATGATGCATGATATTATTGAAGACTATGTCGATAACATACTAGGTAAATCAAAACCTAGGGTCGACCATCTAGCAGTGCTATGTAGAATATTTGAAATGTTGTGTGAGTACAAAGTCTGAATGAATCCAAAGAAATGTGTATTTGGAGTAACATCAATAAAATTACTTGGATTTATCATGTATTTCAGAGACATTAAAGTTGATCCAGCCAAAGTCCAAGCTATAAAAAATATGCCACCACCAAAAAATTTGAAGTAGCTCCGCACTTTACAAGGAAAGATCTAGTCAATCCAACACTTCATATCTCAGTTAGCAAATAACTGTCATCCATTTACACATCTTATAAATAATGTAGTTTCATTCCATTGGGATAATCATTTCTAAACAACTTTTCAATAGCTAAAATATTACCTAGCAAATCTACCTATTTTATTACCCCCCATGCCAGGAAAACCATTTTTGTTGTACCTATCAGCTATAGATAGTGCCTTGAGGGAACTTATAGCTCAACATGATGACAATAGAAAAGAGCATGCAATATACTCCTTAAGTCTTACATTGGTCATGTATGAACACAACTATACACCTATTGAAAAACCCTATCTAGTTATGGTATTCATAGCTCAAAATTTATGACACTACATGTTGAAGAATAAGACCATGATCATTTTAAAAGTAGATATGCTCAAGTAATACTATCTGAAATAGCTTTATAAGGCATAATGGCCAAGTGGATCCTACTTATTGTTGATTTTGACATATATTATGTCACTTAGAAGGAAATCAAGGGATAGGTCCTTACATATCAGCTTATTATAGCACCCCTTGTAGACATAGAGCCACTCGCACTCCAATTTCCTAATGAATTCATAATGACCATCATTGACGTACTTATTTAAGAGTAGCATTGAAAGTTGTATTTGATGGATCATTTAATTTACATGGATTTGGGGTAGGCCTCTTATTTATTACACCATAGGGTGATCTAATTCCTAAGTCTTTTATAATTAGTTTTCCTCATACAAATAACATGGTCAAGTATGAAGCACTTGTTGTGGAACTTCAACTGGCAGTACAGTGGAACATATCTCAATTCAAGGTTTATGGTGGTTCTTAGTTAATCATCAATCAAGTCACAGACCATTTTCAAACTAAATATGACAAGTTGGTTCCTTAAAAAGCTATGGTCAACACTCTAAAAGAATAGATTGTAGATATCTAATTTAAGCATATACTAAGGGATAGTAATAGAACTGTAGATGCCATGGTTACTATCAGCTCTTTGATTTGAAAAAAGATAAAGCTAGATAGTGTCAGTTCCTCATTAAGAATTTATTTACACCAGCTCATGAACCTTCAAATATTGTAATAATTTGTGATATTATTGAACCTAATTCTATCTGGTATTCAGACCTTTATAACTATATTAATGACCAAGTTATACCACTTGACCTATCCTAAAAACAAACTAAAGCCTTTATCCATCACTTTACTCATTATAATCTACTTGGATCAACCCTTTAGCACCATATTTTTGATGGAAATTTGCTTCATTGTCTCACTTTGGTAGAATCTACACTAGCATTATGGGAAGTACACAAAGAAGTATGTGGAGCCTACACCAACAGGGCAGTCTTATCCCAAAAAAATTGTGTACTACTTATTATTGGCCCATAATGGATGTATATGTAGTTGCATATGTAAATAAGTGTGACAAATGTCAATGGTATGCCAATTTGATTCTTTCCATAGCTAAGACTCTGAAACCAATGTTGACACCATGGCCATTTGCTATATGGGGACTCAACCTCATTGGTAAAATAAATCCTACATCTTTAGATGGCCATAAACATATCCTTACCACCACCAAATATTTCATTAAGTGGGTTGAATCTATACCCCTCACTTACATGACTGAAAATTAGATTTCTAAGTTCATTTTCAACCATCTCATTTACCACTACAATATCCCTTTCAAAATTATATATGATAATGGAGGATCATTCAAGAATAAAGATGTCAAATAGTTATGTAAAAAATACAATATTACACAACATTTCTTTATGTTATATTACTCTCAAGGTAATGGTTAGGCTTAGGCATCTAAAAAAATAATTGTTAACATTCTTAAAAATATTATCAACGATGTCAGTCATGACTAGCACCTTCAGATATTTCATGCCCTTTGGGCATACTTTACCAATCACCATACCCCCATAAGAGCCACTCTATACTCAATTATTTATGGTAATGAAGCCATACTTCTTATTGAGGTTAAGTTACCTTCACTACACATATCTTTCAAGCATGTCCTAGATGATCATGACTATCGAGTAGCTCACCTGCAAGAGCTAGATCTACTTGATGAAAAATGCATAGCTATGCTCAACAATCTTTAGGCATATTAGAACTGACTCAAAGGCCACTACAATTATCATGTCAATCATAGAACATTTAAACTTGGTGATATTATTCTTAAATAAAACCAAAAGAATACCATGGTCAAGAAGAAGCATAAAGGTAAATTCAAACCAAATTGGATAGAGCCTTTCATCATTACTACAGATTATGGATCAGGAGCATATAAGATCTCCACACCAAATGGAGATGAACTTCTTGAGCCGATGAATATTATTCACCTCAAGTGGTACTATGCTTAAGCACTATGGTGTATTGTATATAAGGACTATTTCAATTGTGCCACTTTATGACTATTCTTCTTTATATAAGTATCATTCTTATCATTCCTCTTAGCCTATTACTTATTCATTTTACCATTACATTATATCGACCAAGCATGTTTTGAATCCTATCTACCTAACCCATTTGACCTTGGTTTCATCATTAGTTGCACATTTTTAGCACCAATGAATCCAATCAGTTTTAGTAATCATTTCAAGAATTTTAGATAGAGATAGTATTTTGGAGTAGTATAACAGAAGTTTTGGTGGTTACATCCTTCATTTGTTGTTCCTTTCTTATCACTGGTCTTGCTACTAATTATAACCACCTATGGGAAAATTGGTACCATTGATCTATGTCATTATGTCCTAGTTATAACCACCTATGGACAAACTAGGGGAAACATGTTTATTGAGCCTTGACATACCAACTTGTCATTTCCTATGTCATACTCTACTTTATACTAACTGTGCCTATTTTTGTTTGAATTGGTTGTTACATAGGTCATCTTCCTTCATTTAAGGTGGAACTATTATAAACTTAGGCCATTTTGGGACTCTGAGGGTCATGTTTGATTCACACCTAAGCCACACTCTCACCATGTTATGAGTAACCTAAGCCACACTCTCACCATTTTGTGAGCTTCAACCATTTTATTATCTTGTTATTTTTTATTGAGTTGAGATACTCCAAAATTCCAAAAACATTTGTAAAATAATTTATAAAAGACCAAAAACATTAACCAATTCTTTGTCTTAAGGATTCTAGGAACACTTACTAAGTCACAATAAAATCACTTGTTCCTTAGTTTCCCCATCCTTTTTGGCCTTTTATCCCATGCACTTGTTGTTTTGCAAGACCATTCCTATTCTTCTATTACATTCATTATGTTGTTTTCATCAGTTATCTTTTTTTCCCCATTTCTTGGGAGAACTACATTTGGCCTAAAGTTTTTGAGGGATATTATGTCCATGAAACTATGTAGGCAATGTCCACTTGCCTAGTGCATATGGAGACAGCTTGACCACCCCCTTCCTTTTCTTCTATTGCCCCATTTTGTTAGTTTGTTAAGTTGTCACCTATTTTCTAGGGGCAATGTTCATATGGCTTAAATTTAAATTATTTGTTTATTTGTTTTTTTATTTGTGTGCCTGTTTGTTTGCTTTTAACATGATTTGAATTAATTAATTTTAAGCATGATTAGCCATTTTGGTGCTAACCTTGGCTCTTTGGTGCACAAATTAATCAAATTGGTCAGAATGTCCTGTTATTAGCTCAAAGTTTGATTGAATTGGAATTAGAAGTCAATGTTAGATGTATTGGATTCATTATCCCATTTAGGATGTTGTCAATACCAAATAACAAAGGCACATGTCTTGTGCAAGAGATTTGATAGAAAAGAGCAATCCAGGGCACCCAGGTATAAAATTGGCATTTGGACTCGAAATGATCTTATCAAAGTTAGCTGGCCCATAAAATGCATTGCCCCATTTAGGGATACTTTGGCAAAATTGACACTTGAATATGTTAGTTTCAAATCTTTTAATGTGTTTTAGTGTTTTTAGGCTAAATTGTGTATTTGGGTGGAAATTGGTCAAAACCCTGATTGATGGTCATTGGTGGCCAGATTTAGGTGTCTATATTTATATTGTTATAACTATATGGTTAGTGTGGTTTCATGAGATTTTCTATATTTACATTTACCATCAACCTTGTTATAACATTCTCCACCTTTTAGGGTGATTGTTATTTACCTATTTATTAGGCTATCTTATTATGAATCAATATCACATACTATGGATTCTTCTCATTATTATGTTATTTTAATAGTATAGAACTCAAGTGTAGAGTCAAATAGATGAGATGTTTCAATATCATGTCGATAATGCAATGCCATCCATGTCAATGTGCAATTGTTCATTTTCAATCCAAGTCTACACTTGTAAACATGTGATTAAAATGGAGCTAATGAGAGAGAGAATAAGAGAGGTAGTTTTATAGCATGTAGGGGATGGTGTGAGTGAGAGTGTTAACAATAATGATAATTGTATAGTGTATAGTTTATTTTTTGCCTTTTTTTTTACTTTGTTTACTAGTTTCTTGGGAGTCTCAATTGGTGAATATGTTTTGATTGCACAATGCAAAGACATTGGATCAAGAAATACAAATGAAGGCAAAGCAAGTATGGATGTCAAAGGATAAAACCTTCTATATGAATTTAGATCAATTATGGATATTGGAGTATCAAACCTTATAGATGAAGGTGAAGTAACAAATTTGGCAGATGATAGTGAAAACTAGTTGAGGGACGCTGATAATGTAAGACATGTATCTACTCATATTCATATGGCTTTCTATTTTTAAGGTACTTTAATAACATAATATTTTTAATTATATGAATACATCCATATTAGTGATAAAGTTAATGAGATCAAATCTATAAGATGCAAATCTTAGGATATTTTTAAGAAATGTATTATTGTAGCAAGCACGTCTAAAATAGTATCATCCTTCTAAAAGTGTATGGTAGATGTTTACAATAAGGTGCAAAGTAGGGTAATATTGAGTACATAAAACCCAATGGCTCATCCATTATAACAAGTGCATTATGGGCATGATAATACCCTTAATAGAGTGAGACTTCACATAAATGATTAATAGAATAAGACATTATAGCATGTCACAAGAGATAACCCTCTTTAAAAACTCTCCTCTTAAGAATTAGAAATGAGAATTTTAGAAGGAGGATCTAAACAGGGAAGTGAAGTGAGATAGAGACATACTTGATGGAGATAATGTAGATTGATTGTGTTCCTGTGTTGGTTATAGTGAGAAGTCATTGTAAGGTTGTAGATTTTATATGTGATATGACTAATAGTTATACCTAAGACTACAAAATGTTTCAATGATTTAAATATGTGTTTCATGTTTTGTGAATATGCTTCCAATCGATACATTGTTCAATTTGTCACTATCCCCTTCAAATGTATATTAAACTTATAAATTCAAAAAAATATATGAATGTCATATATGTTTTTCCCTATACAAGTCAAATTTTGAATGGCATCCTAGTATTTATTCATCTTTTTTTAGAATGCTTACCATTTTTATAATCACTTGTTGATTATTTTCATCATGTTGACAAGTTCTTATGGATTTCAGGTCATGAAATTATGTTGTTCTTATTCAAATATGAAGGGAACTATTATATTTCTCTTAATATGACTTATAGGCTTGGTTTATGGTCATTTTACAAGATCATATTCCTTGGATATTCTATTTCCTAGATTATAAAAATCCTTAGATACACCATATAGCATGGGATATGAGTGTTAAAAATCATTGTCATAATCAAGATTTATCTTCCTATTTAATTTGGAATCTGTTACCCAAATTTTGGCTACCATATGATAGGGTCACAAAATTATTCCCTTTTAATTGCTTATTAGCATTATTTAAGGTAATTTTGGTTAGTTTAAGATAATATCCATTTTGACCCTACATCTGTCTAAATAACCTCATGTTGTGTTTCAAGATGGTTTAATAGGTGTTAGTGGTTTAGGGTGTCTTTTCAAGGCATATATCATGTGCCAAAGTCATATAATCCCCATTATAGCCTGTACATGTACTTAAATAAGTCTCATGTTGTTCTAAAGGTCAACAAGTCACTTTTAACCTCTTCTACAAGTCATTAACATGTGTAAAATGGTCAAAAAGTCAATTTAAGATCCCCAAAATGTGAAAATAATGTATAATGGTATTATAAAATGACTTATGAAGAGTTATCAAATGTCAAAGTTGGCAAGGAGTCATGACAAGTCAGTTTTGAAAGTTGAAAAATAGTTATAAACAAGTTTCAACCCTTAAAGAAGGATTAACATCCATTTGTATGGATAAAAAAGATATATTTTAAGGTGAAAATGATTCAAGTGTGTCTCTTCAGCTTCCATTTTAAAAATCCATTATTAGTTTACAGGTATAGGTCCAAATAATACAAATTTTACTTCTTTCCCTCCATCATTCCCTTGGCAAGCTAGTAAATGTTAATTTCACATATTCATTCCATACAACACAAGGAGAGTTTTGAATTGAGATTTTTACCAGAGTAGGGGTCATAATTTAATTTAAATCCATTTCCATATTTTTTATATTAGTGTCCCACCCTTTATGAACAATCATTAAGAAGGTAGGGTGGTCTTAAACCCTGCATGCTCACTTTTCTCTTTGGAATGGTAGTTTGAGGATGGTTGAATTCATGAGAGAAATTAAAGAGGATATATGGGACCTTTACATACATTTAACATGATTTTTAAATCCCTACTTGGCATGTGTGACCTTAGATTGATAATAAATCTCCATTGTGCATACTTTACAGATTGGATGTCATGGTTTTTGGACTATTTAAAGATTTTCAATAGTAAAAGGGTATGGATGAAGGTATCCCACCATATTTCCAATCTCATAAATTCAATTAAAATTATATTAAATTGATCTCCGTGCTTACTCCAACACTACCTTCTTTAAACATGCAATGGTCTTGTTCTTTTGGGCTATGTATGTGACTACAATTGAAGGTTTGAATGTTGCATTGTCAGTGTGGTGTGAGAGGTCAATAAAAACATGGATAAACCATAAAAAATATAATAAATTCCATTTAAATTATCAAAACACTCATTATCAAGTACTATAATCCCTAACTTGAGGCTTTTCCCATGAGTGACATCAATTTGCATACACAGACTTGATCACCAAAATATGTCTTTGATAGGCAAAATGAAAGA
The DNA here is from genome assembly GCA_037957365.1 of Torreya grandis. Classification (NCBI taxonomy): domain Eukaryota; kingdom Viridiplantae; phylum Streptophyta; class Pinopsida; order Cupressales; family Taxaceae; genus Torreya; species Torreya grandis. Next base: position 528,047 of record JARHVA010006581.1, read on the forward strand.
AACCAATATTGAGAAGTGTTTTCATGAGAATTAAAAGGTCATATCAGACCTATATAATATCTCATCCAAGTGGAAATCTCAACAATAATGTGTCAAGGGAATCATAATTCCATTTTAGGTCATATACTGTGTTAACAGCTCGTATACACAGAATATGAACAAAAGAGGTGCCAAATGAATTTTAGAATTGCTATATTGAAGTTTATAACCCTGTGATAGAGGTTAAATGGTAATATTGAAGCTATATATGGGATCATATGATCAACTTATATGTTTAAAATAGCTTTATACATTGAAAATGTAGAACTATAGGTCTGTAGACCTACAAGTCTATAGACCTACAGGTCTGCAGACCTACAAGTCTACAGACCTATAAGTATATATACCTATAGTTCTATAGACCTATAGGTCTGTAGACCTACAGGTTTGCAAACTTACAGGTCTGCAGACCTACAGGTCTATAGACCTATAGGTCTCATTTTCACATTAAATGCAATGAGTTGAAGGCTTAGAGATGAAGTTAAAGAGATCTGAGGTATGCGGTAAGTGTATATGGTCCTTTTTAGTATCTTGATATTTATTTTACCCCTATCAATCGACTAAAATGAAATCTATCAGGTTATTTGGGTCTGTGTTGTAGAGTTACATTCAAATTCTCCTAAGGAGATCAAAGCATGTTCAAGTAAATTTGAATAAATATTAGGATGTGTTGATATCATTAATTACCTAAAGGAATATTGGAAGAGTGATAATAGTGGTTACAAAGATAAACAATCAAAATATATAATCCTTAAGAATTTATTCAAGGGACCTAGATGCTTATACACAGGTTTGTGTGTACCATCTCAAGAGGTTAGAGCATGCAAGTTTAAGTTGGATTGAAGTGTGGATACCATTTCAAGGTTTGATAAACATAAAATATGGGTTATAAAGTGTTTTTATATCTTGAAATTATCAATAAACATCATAAATATACCTTTAGTGTTGAGCCTGCTCAAACTGCAAACAAACCTCCTAAAAGAGCAAACCATGTTCTAAGCCAGTTAAAAACATGAAGTATGAGAGAAGAAATAAATTTTTGGGATGAATATGAGGAATGAGGGATTTTGATATGGGAAAAAGACTTGGGAAAATATTTTCATGATATTTTTATTCAGTATTATGAAGAGGGAACCCAAAAGATAGACCTCCAGAGATAAGAAACCTAGCTACAGGCCTATTGAGTGTTATTTGAAAGTTTTTTATCAACATGTCCAATTTCCCCATGATGGTACAAACATTAATAGGTAATTATAAATCTTTTTAACTTTAAAATTTCATGAAAAAACATTTCAAATTCCCCTCAAGCCTGTAAAAGTGCCTAGATTAGGGTTTTGGCCATTTCATGGTTCATTAATCCGTACAGGGTCTCAGGTTATAAAATTTGTCATGGATCATGGTCAAGGGATGGGTAAAGTGAATTAAATAATTTACATAATTTTCACATGTGTGGGAGGAAAATTGATCAAAAATTTAGTCTTTAGGCCTAGAAGCCTAATTGAGGGATAATTGGAGAGAGAGAAAAAACAAAAAAGGTACACTTTCACTTGGTGTCAAGACATGAAATTTGGCATGGAGTTGTAAAGATATATCAAGTACTAAAAAATACCATTAGTTTTATAATATTTTTATGTATGTTTTCCTACATAAGTATCTTTTCATTTTTTTATGGCTATAAGGAGTTGGGAGAAAATGCAAGCCTAAGGAGAAAAATGAGGTCTTAGTGAGTATTTAATGCATTCAAAGGGATTAGTTCAAGTCTAATATGAATAAAATATTCCATCCATAGAGAGAGTGTGCACTCATGAAGATGAACTCAATTTTTGAGCCATTTGGGCAAGATTGGTATAATATGACAAATTGGGCTTTAAGACACCTAAGAGTTGTAATCATCATTGAGATGTCAGTTTGGAGAGATTCTAAACTGATGCAAGGTGTTAAAGAGTATATCAAGAGATAGTTCAAGAGTATTTAGTGATAAAGTGTTCTATTTGTTCATTTCTAAGCCAAGATAATGGAAGTTATAGAGAGTAATCCAATGTGTCAAGCAACTAAATGAAAATCCTATGCCACTTGGTACAAGATGCCTATTCAAGAGAGAAACACTTATCTTTGGAGACCTGATTCAACTAATCACAAATCCCTATTGATTTTAACTCCCTTTCAAGATGTTTTTCATCTCTCCCTCCTATTACCCTCTCTTTTACTCACATTTATCTATTTAAGCAGCCTAGATGGGCTCTATATGGAAACTTTTGCTGAGTATAGCAAAGCCTTACTCAAATGAACACTTTTACTATGCCTTGGAATAATGAATTAAGTTTATTCTTACCTCCTCACATGATTTAAAATAGTGTACTATTTTCATGTTTGATTAATTTTAGTATTATTCATGGCACTCTCTCTCTCTCTCATTTATCCTTTCCTACCTATTTACAAATGGATTGTCTTCTTGCAGATCACATGGTGAGTTTGATGTGGTTTTGCATAGTTTAAAAGTGGGTTTTCAGTCATTAGTTATTTATTGATACCTCTTGACTAACCATATCATTAAATTCATTCTCAAATACCTCCATGTTGAATCATTCATGCTTGAAATTCCCTTTTTAAGAAGTGTGATCAGATTCAGTCCTAATTCAAGTTCTTAAGTGCATGATAGTCAAGTGGAGGGTGTTGTTTTTGTGTATCACGTCCTTATATAGGTTTATTTTATGCCTTTTATCTACATTTTAATTTTTAAATCAATTAATTAGTAGTATTTGTGGACCTAAATGATACATCAATGAGAGATATCCCTTTAACCTAGAGGTTTGATCCATTTAAAGGTTACCCACAACCTAGGATCAATCCCATTACATAGATAAAGTTGAGAGGGATTGAATCACCATATCAAGGGTGAAAATTTGAAATATAATAGTTATGGCATGTCTGGTGGGACTAGATTGACATCAATTGAATGAATTTGTGGTGTTATCTTTTAATACATTAGCCTTTGGAGGAAATAATCCAAGCACCAATGCTGGCTCCAAATGAATCTCAACAAGTATAGGCAGTCTAAGTAACTCAAAAATAAAAAAAATTGGTATGTATCATCATTCATATTATTAATATGTTTCTAGTGTACCTTCACATTAGTGTTTTCAATTTAATGGTGTTCATGGTTTCTCTTCACCTGGCCCTCAAATAATTGCTTGTCAAGTTTACCAACAACCCACCTATCTCTCTAATCAACCTTTTCAAACCTGTGTTGCTCCTTATTCACTCTTTCTCAGCTTCAAAAAATTTATACTAGACCTTGTAAAGTGGATAACAAGTACTTATAAAGAAGTTGAACATGGTGTTTTATTTCCTACTTATCCCATTCAAGAGGTTAAAGAGTCATTACAAGGTTTTCAGATAGTATGGGTAGGTGTTGAGAATGAAGATTATCCAATCAATGAGAATTAAAGGTTAAGAAGATGATGCACTTAGTGGAAGAAAATGTCATGAAATTTGAGCATGTGAAATCCCAATCCAATAGGTCCTATATACCATTTTTAATCCTAATTTAATCTACTTTTGCTATAAATCTCCTCTAATATGTAATACAAGATCAAAATAAGCTCAATGAGTCTCCTAATGAACCTACTAGCTCTAGAATCCAAAGTTGGAAGGCTTGTATTCCTCAAGAGATACCTATGCCCATTCAAACTTCACACACCCTTCTCTAAGAGCCTAATACTAGTCCACCTTGGAGACCTTCTTGGACCATGAATCTTGATTTTGTCATGCCTATCCTAGAGAGTAAATGTTCTCCTATACCCATTCAAAATCAATCGAGAGAAGAAGTTGTAAAAGCTACACTAAAAGTTCATATAAGTTGGAAGCAAGTTATTCATATGAAATCTCAATATCAAGAGGGAGGATGATTATTGTAGCTCAAGTTAAGAAAGCCTACAAGCTCTTCAAATATTTCATCTACTATTCATGTTACAACTATCTAAGAAACACCTAATCAGCCTAAGTCTCTTAAACTACCAATTTGGAAGGATACTTTAGTAGGTTTCAAGAAAATTAACTGAGCATCTTGCCCTCCTACTCTCTCCTTCTATGAATGAGAATCAAGTACATTAAGGGAATAAGATGGAAATTTAATTGATAAGGATAACTTGTCAACAAAACATGATGACATGGTTATCTTGGAGAGACACGGTGTTACATTTGTAAGTTAAATTCAAGAGTGTGTTGTAGAGAATGATCCTAGTGATCATGAATAAGAGATAATCATTGGCACTTACCTTGGTGTATATGGGCACAAATCAGCTTTCAAGGATGAGAATTAACCTCTACCTTTCAAACAATAGTTGGATAGCCATATAGAGGTTAAAAATGAGAAAATGGATCAACTTGATTGGTATAGATTTGAGTTTGAGGAAGAAGAAGATAAGTCAGGTCTGATAAAGTGACAAAATCATGAAGTGTTATATCTCAAGTGGACAGATGAACTTCCATTCTTCATGAAGGAGGAAGAAGATCATTCTAGCCTTTAAGAAGAGAGATTGCAACCTTGTCATGAGCCTACTCTAGCATGTGAAACATGTAATCAGCATATTGTTCTTTAAGAGAAAGGTAAGGCTAACATTGATTTTGATATCTTTTTAGTTGATAAAGAAGCATATGCATTCTGAGAAGAGTTGGAAAGATTCTACTCTATCTTGGATAGTGAACATATAGCCCATGAGAAGAATTATAATGATGTGGCCTTGAATAATGAACATGATCAAAATATTCATGATAAATTTCTTAAAGAGAATATCATGGTGAAATATCTTGTTGAACCTCATGAGAAAGTAAAATAATGTCTTGAAGTCATGTGGAAATCATACTTAGACATGTTCAATGAGTTTGAGGAGTTTAGCAAGTTAACACCATAAGAGGAAGTTGTTAATGATGTGGAAGCATATGATGAGTATGATGTTATTCAAGATGAGCAAGAGAACAATATACCATCTAGTCAAAAATAAAGTGATATTGAGGATTTATTTTATGATATGGCTAACATTCTCCTTCAAGATAACAACCCTTCAAGTGAAGTTTTCAAGAGATCAATAAGGAGAAAACTATTTATAAAATAAGAGTGGTATTCTTTAAGCCAAGCAGTCTAGCTTGGGATGAGTTTGGCTTTGTCCTTAAATCACGTAATCAACTCATGGACAAGGGAATGAAGCCAAAAGGTCTGATTGTTGGTCATGGAGATCTTGAGAGCATGTTAATCATGTCAGAAAATAATAAACATGATCCATCAAATGATATAGTCAAATGGGATCTTGTTCCACAACATATATCATCTCATGAGGCAACTGATCTAATAAGCTTTCCATTTGACCCTAGAGGAAGAAGGTATGAAAGTTACTTATACATAATAGTCTTTATTTTATTTTCTCTAAGTACCTTGGAACAAGTGTGTGTTGTTTGATTTCTTTAATTTGTGTGTTTCTTGTGTTTTGTGTGTGTTTAGAGTTTAAGTCAGTTGTCTTGTCTTGATCCAAGTTAATCCATGTCTAATTTTAAGTGCAAGTTACTCCATTCCCTAATGGATGGACTAGGCAACTAGTCTAGTATACTTAGTAAGCAAGCATCCCCAGGAGACCACCAAATATGTTAGCCAAATTTTTGATACCATAGGATAGGGTTAAAAAATTATTCCTTTTAATGCTTATTAGCATAATTTAAGATAATTTTGGTAAGTTTAAGCTAATATCCATTTTGGCCCTATGTTTGTCTAAGTCACCTTATGTTGTGTTTCAAGATGGTTTAAGAGGTGTTAGTGGTTTAGGGTGTCTTGTCAAGGCATATATCATGTTTAAAAGTAATATCATCCCCCGTCTAGTCTGTACAAGTACCTAAATAAGTCTCACATTGTTCTAAAGGTCAACAAGTCAATTTTAACCTCTTCTACAAGTCATTAACATGTGTAAAATGGTCAAAAAGTCAAATTAAGAGCCAAAAAGGTGAAAATCACATATAAGGGTATTATAAAATGAATTATGAATAGTTATCTAATGTCAAAGTTTGTAGGAAATCATGACAAGTCAGTTTTTAAAGTTGAAAAATAGTTACAAGCAAGTTTGAAAGCTTAAATAAGGCTTAATATCCACTTGTACAGACCAAAAAGAGAGATTTTCAAGTGAAAATGCCTCAAGAGTGTCTCTTCAACTTGTCCTAGCCAAATACATGATTATTTTTTAGGTACAGATCTAAAAAATATAAATTTTGCTTTTTTTCCTCCATCTCTCCCTTGGCAAGCTAGTAAAGGTCAATTTCACAAGCTCATTTTGTATAACACAACAAGGAGAGTTATGACCCAAGATTTTTAAAAAATTAGGGGGGAATACAAATAAATGGCCATAGTTTTTATATTGGTGGTCCCTCCTTTATGAACAATTGCTAAGAAGGCAAGGTGGTCTAAAACCCTACATAAACCCCACAAGCTCACTTTTCTCTTTGGAATGGAAGTTTAAGGATGGTTTAATCCATGATATAAATTAAATAGGATATAGGGGACCTATGAAAATATTTAACATGTTTTTCAAATCTTTACTTGGCATGTGTGACATCAGATTGACAATAAATCTCCATTGTGCATAGTTTATAGGTTAGATGTCATGGTTTCTAGACTATGTTAAGGTTTTAAATAGTAAAAAGGTGTGAATGAAGGTCTCCCACAATATTTCCACTCTCATCAATATATTTATAGGTATATTAAATGCATCTCCATACTTACTCTAACATTACCTTATCCAAACATGTAATGGTCTTATTTTTTTGGGCTATGTATATGACCACAATTAAAGGTTTGAATGTTGCATTATCAGTGTGGTTTGAGAGTTTAATATAAACATGAATAAAAAATTAACACTCTACCAAATTCCATTTAAATTCTTAAATAACTCATTCTCAATTATTATAATCCCTAACTTGAGGCTTTCCCCATGAATGAGATCAATTTGCATACACAGACTTGATCACCAAAACATGTCTTTGATAGGAAAAATGAAAGAAACCAATATTGAGAAGTTTTTTCATGAGAATTAAAAGGTCATATCAGACCTCTATAATATCTCATCCAAGTGAAAATATCACCACTAATGTGTCAAGGGAAGCTTAATTTCATTTTAGGCCACATTCCATGTTAACAACCTGTATATACAAAATATGAACACAAGAGGTGCCAAATGCATTTATAAATTACTATATTGAAGTTCATAACCCCATGATATAGTTTTAATGTTATTATTTAATTTAAACAGGAGTTTATATGATGAACTTAGATTTTTAAAAGAGATCTATACATTGAAAATGTAGACTTATAGGTTTGTAAACCTGTAGGTTTCATTTTCACATTAAATGTAATGAGTTGAACATTTAGATATGAATTTAAAGAGATAAAAGGTATGTTGGAAGTTTAAATGGTCTTGTGTATCATCTTCATATTTATTTGACCCCTGTCAATCAACTAAAATGAAAGCTATTAGTCTATCTAGGTCTATGTTGCAGAGTTACATTCAAATTCTCCTCAGGAGGTCAGATCATGTTTAAGTAAATTTGAATAAAGATCAGGGTGTGTTGAGATCATGAATTCCCATATGGAATCTTTTAAGAGTGATCATAGGAGTTACAAAGATAAACACTCAAAATAGATAATTCTTAAGAATTTAGTAAAGGGGCCTAGATGCTTATACACATGTATGTGTGTACCTTCTCAAGAGGTTAGAGCATGCAAGTTTGATATATATTTAAGTGTGGATACCCTTTAAAGTTTTTAGAAACATAAAATAGGAGTTATAATATGTTTTTATATCTTTATATGATCAAGAAACATCAAAACCAAACCTTTTGAGTTGAGCCTACTCAAACTGCAAACAAACCTCATGAAAGAGCAGACCATGTTCTAAGCCAACTAAAAACATGAAGTATGAGAGAAGAAGGAAAATTTTGGATTGAATATGAGGAATGAGGGATTTTTTATGGGAATAATATTTAGGTAGATATTTTCCTGAGATTTGTATTCAGTATCATGAAGAGGGAACCCAAGAAATAGACATCTAGATCAAAGAAGCTTAGCTATAGGCCTATTGATTGTTCTTTGAAAGTGTTTTCTCAACATATTAAATTGTATCATGATGTTATATACATTAATAGGTCATTATAAATCTTTATAATTTGTAAATTAAATGAAAAACCATTTCAAATGCCCCTCAAGCTTGTATAAGTGCCTAAACTAAGGTTTTGGCCATTTCATGGTTCACCCATCTGTACAAGGTCTCAAGTCTTAAAATTTATCATGGAGAATGTTCATGGGATGGTTAAAGTTAAAAAAACACTTTACCTAATTTTCACACATGTGGAAGGCCATTTGAGCAAAAAGTCAATCTTTAAGTCTAGAGGCCTAATTAGATAGAGAAAACAAAAAAAAGGTACACTTCTACTTGGTGTCAAGATATGAAATTTAGAATGGAGTTGTAAAGACATAATGGTTACTCAAAAATACCCTTATTTTCCTATACCATCCATACAATTTCCTATACAAGTATTTTTTCATGCTTTTAGGGCTATAAGGAATTGAGAGAAAATGCAAGCTTAAAGTGCAAAATAAGGTCTTGGTGAGGGTGTGATGCATTTAAAGGGATTGATTCAGGTATTATATGACTAAAATATTTCATCCATAGAGAGAGAGTTCACTCATGAATATGAACTAAAGTTTTGAGCCATTTGGGCAAGATTGGCGTAATAGGACAAATTGGGCTTCAAGACACCTAAAAGTTGTAATCATCATTAAGATGTCAGTTTGGAGAGATTTAAAACTGATGCAAGGTTTCAAAGAGTAGATAAAAAGATATTTCAAGAGGATTTAGTGATTAATTGTGTCATTTATCCATTTCCAATCCAAGAGAAGGGCAATTTTGGAGAATAAGCCAAGTTGTCAAGCAATTAGATGAAACTCCTATGCCACTTGGTAGAAGATGCCTCTTTAAGAGATCAAAACTTGTATTTGGAGACCTAATTCAAGTTTTTCTAACTCCCTCTTTATTTAACTCTCTTTCAAGAGAATTTTCATCTCTCCCTCCTATGCCCCTCTCTCTTCTACTCACATTTCTCTATTTAAGTAGCCTAGATAGTCTTTGTATGGATCCTTTTGCTAAGTATGGTGAAGCCTTGCTTAAATTAACACTTGTATTATGCCTTCTAATAATGAATGAAGTTGATTCTCACCTCCTCACATGCTTGAAACTAGTTTACTAGTGTGATGGTTGATGAATGTTAGTGATAGTCATAGCACTCTCTATCATTTGTTCTTTCCTACCTATTTTCAAATGGATTATCTTCTTGTATGTCACATGGTGAGTTTGATGTGGTTTTACATAGTTTGAAAGTGGATTTTTATTCACTAGTTCTTTTTTTATACCTCTTGACTAACCCTCTTATTCAATGCATTCTCAAAAACCTCCATGTTGAAGCATCCATGCTTAAAAGTCCTTATTTTGAGAAGTGTGATCTGATTTAGTCCTAATTCATGTTCTTAAGTGCATGATAGTCAAGTGGAGGGTGTTTTTTTGGTGTATTACCTCCTTAGATAGGTTTTTTAATGTCTTTTCTCTTCTTTTTCCTATGTCAACCAAACAAGTAGTAGTAGACCTAACTGATACATCAAGTGGAGCTATCCTTTTAACCTAGAGGTTTGATCCATCTAAAGGTCACCCACAACCTAGGATCAATCCCATTGAATAGCTCAAATTGAAAGGGCTTGAATCACCCTCTCAAGGGTGAAAATTTGAGCTATAATAGTTCTAGCATGCCCGATGGGACTAGATTGATAGTAATTTAAGGATTTTATGTTGTTATCTTTCAATAAATTAGGCTTTAGAGGAAATAAATCAAGCACCAATGGTGAATCCAAATGAATCTTAAATGGTATAGGCTATCCAAGTGCCTTGAAAACATAAAATTAGTATGTATCATCATTCATATGATCAATATGTTTCTATTGTACCTTCATATCAGTCTTGTCAAGTTAATGGTGTTCATGGTTTCTCCTCAAGTAGCCATCAAATAGTTATTTGTCAAGTTTATCAACAACCCACCTATCTCTCTAATCAACCTTATCAAACCTATGCTACTCCTTCACTCTTACTCACCTTCAAATAAGTTGTAATAGACCTTATAAATTACATAATAAGGGTTGATACAGAATTTTAACATGGTGTTTCTTCTCCTACTTATCCCATTTAAGAGGTGAAAGAGTTATTGCAAGGTTTTTGGATAGTATGGGCAAGTGTTGAAAATGAAGACTATCCAATCAATGAGAAATTAGAGGTTAATAAGCTAATACACTTAGTGTAAGAAAATAGCATGATATGGGAGCATGTGAAAGCCCAATCCAATTATTCTTATATACCTCCTATCCTAAGTCAATCTACTTTTGCTACAAATCTCTTCTAAGCTGCAATACAAGATCAAAAAAGATCAATGAGTCTCCTAATGATCCTACTAGCTCTAGAATCCCAAGTTGGAAGGATTTTATTCCTCAAGAGAGACATGTGCCCATTCCAAATCCACCCACCCTTCCCTAAGATCCCAATATTAGTCCACCTTGGAGACCTTCTTGGACCATGAAGCCTAATTTTGTCATGCTTATTCTAGAGAGTAAATATTCTCCTATACCCAATCAAAATCAAGAGAGAAAAGTTGTAAAAGATAAACCAAAAGGTCTTTTAAGTTGGAAGGAATTTATTCATATGCAAGTTCAAGAGTAATAGGGAGGATATTTATTAGATCTCAAGTCAAGAAATCCTATAATCTCTTCACATTCTTTATCTACTATTCATGTTGTAGTTATCCAAGAAACACCTAATCAGCCTAAGCATCCCAAAACACCAAATTAGAAGGATAATTTAGTAGGTTTAAATAAATATAATAAGGATTCTTGCCTTCCCACCCTCTCATTTTATGAAGGATAATCAATTACATTAAAGGAAGAATATGGAAATTCAATTAAGAAGGAGAACTTGTCAAGAAAACATGATGATGTGGCTATCTTAGAGAGACAAGGTGTTACAGTTGTATGTGAATTTAAAGAGTGTGTTTTAGAGAGTGATCCTAGTGATCATGAAGAAGAGATAATAATTGGTACTCCCCTTGGGGGATATGAGCTAAAATAAACTTTCAAGGATGAGCATGAACATCTACCTTTCAACCAACAGTTGGATAGCCCTTTAGAGGTCACAAATAAGAAAATGGATTAGTTTGATGGTATGGCTTTGAGGTTGAGGAAGAAGAAGATAAGTTAGATCTAATATAAAAATAAAAGCATGAAGTGCTAGATCTTAAGTGGATAAATGAAGTTTCATTCCTCATGGAGGAGGAGGAAGATCATTCTAGCCTTGAATAAGAGAGATTTCAACCTTGTCATGAGCCTACTCCAGCATGTGAAACATTTGATCAACCTATTGTTATTCAAGAGAAAGGTAAGATTAGCATTGAGTTTGATACATTTTCAGTTGATAAATAAGAATATACATTTTGGGAAGAGTTGTAAATATTCTATTCTAAATTAGATAATGAACATATGGCCCATGAGAAGAATGATAATGATGTGGCCTTAAATAATAAACATGATCAAAAGATACATGAGAAAGTCCTGAATAGAATATCATGGTGAAAGATCTTGTTAAACCTCATGAGAAAGTACAATAATGTCTTGAAGACATGTAGAAAACATATTTATGTTGGCAATATGATTATAATTGATGTCAAAAGGGACACTATGTATGTCATTGATGTCAAAAGGATCAGGCAGGATTGATGGAGAGAAGAGCATGTTTCACAGTTACACTATGCAAAGTTATCATGATTTTACAAAGACCATTTATGGAGTTTATATTCAAATAGATAGAAGATTCATTATGTGTTTTTCATGTATATTCCATAATTATGGTCCATAGGTTTAAAGGAAAAGGAATGAGCTTAGAATTTATTTATTTAGCTCTCAAACTGGATAGGGTTTCTCAATAAAACCCTAAGGGATCATGCCATGGAATCAACAGGCAAAGATATATTTTAGTGTTGACTTGGTATAACCAAGAACCAATAGCTCAAGTTATAACTTAATCCTTTATCATCATTGCAAAATTGGCCCCTTAAACCTAGCAATTACCAGCTTGAGCAGTGATCAAAAGGAATTAATATTTCCTAAGTCTTAACTTTATATTATGTCCTAGACTAATTAATGGTCTGCACTTCATCATATGCAGATAATATAATAGAGTGAAGCAAGGTTAAATTATCAAAAGGTGTTCTTAATGAATGCATAAGTGACAAGTGTCACATTTATAGAGCTTGTCAAATAAAGACCCAATGAGAATGAACCTATCATAATTAATGATCGAGCTATTTGGAAGATCAAATGGCTCATGCTTAATCAGACATTGAAGATCCAATGGACCGTGATGAATTCAAAGTGTCAAAGGTCCCTCCAAGTGAATGCACTAATTTCAAGTATCACAAGAACATGATTTTGATAGATAAAAGACCAATGTGAGGATGCCAAATGTCTTAATATTAAGAATTGATAGCTATGTATAGAAGGCATGCACTTATGCCTAGTGTCATATCCTCTAGGGTTGAATAGGTATAAAGAATGAGCTTGTCAAAATATCTAATGGTGTGTGGGTGATCATGAAAAGGAGATCCAATAGAGCAAATGGACTCAAATTTTATAAAGTGTTTGATGTTTATTAACATAGCATCAAGTTAAATACTGAGTATGTTCAAGTAGATCGATGGAGTAGAAGCATTCCAAAGATATAGGAAGCTACAAGATGAGGTCAAAGTGTTGAAGTTTAATGACCAAGTCAAGGTAAAGGACTTGCATCTTTAGAGATCAAATAGAGCGAGTGGACTTAGATGGAATAAAGAGCTTGACATTTAACATCTTGACAAAGCTAAATTTTGGAAGTGTAGAAAGATCTAATGGATAGTGTGAGCTTGTCAAAAGGAGATCAAATGGATGCATTTTAAATTTGAGATAATTGAATAAAAACCATTAGATCATGCTACCAAAGGCAAGATCAATGACTGACATTTAAATTCATGTCCATACAAATGGTTAGTTACATGAACATGTAGGAACTTGCATATAAGCCATGAATCTTGACACAGATAATGAGATTGATTGATCTAACTAATAAAATCTATATTAAATAGCCTATGCATCAAAACTTGAGTCTAACAGATGCTATAGATAATAAAATAGACCTAAAATTATAATTTGATGAATGGAATCTATTTCAAGGTGTCATGATTAGCTCTGGCCATTGTATAAGGCAATAACAGGTTGATCTTTTAGTGAAATGACAACTAGTGGGCCAACAGAATCAAGATGTGGAAACTTTTATTTCAAGTCAGAATGAACTAAAGTCCAAAATTGACATGATGTTTTATAGTTTGAGTGTGAACATAGAGAAAATAATCAAACCCTAGATAATTTATTTATAATATATGATATCTAGGACAAAGAAATATGTTGTTGAACAATTACATTTGTTATAGATCCAAATTGAATATAGATCAAAGAGTTGGTGAAGGGATTGATGTGTGTTGAATAAATAAATATCCAAACATAGGACCTGAGAGGAGTAGAGAGGAATAAAGACACAAAGAGAATGTGCAGAGAATGATTAGTTGCAGATTATACCTATAACAAAGAATAGAGATCTAGATTCATGTATGAATCTAATTTTTAAATTGGATTTGTAGCTCTATAGAAAACTCTGATACATTGGTGCCATTAGATAAGATGAGTGGGTGCTTAGATTATGGATTGGGTGCTTCCTTATAATTGGTGCTCTTAAATTAGGGGATTGGTGTCTACTTAGGATGGGTGTCCTTAAATGTAACTAGTGAGTCTTTGAACTGTGAGGCTAGATTAGAACAATAGATTCTAGCAGCTATTCTCATCATTATTTTTTCCTTTAGGTTTTCCACATATAAATATTATGTCATGTGCATTTGTGCTTGTATGTGATCTCTTCATTTATGTTTTAATCTACATTTGCTTAAAAAAGATTGAAAGACCAATTTTAATTGATATATTGATTCACCCCCTCCTCTCATTAACTATTTGTGTTCCAAAAATTGTTATCAGAGCCTAAGGTTCCTTAGGAGAAGCTTAATTATCTCAGGTAGATCTTGGAATAATGAACACAATGGTCAGTCAATAAGGATCTTCACCAAACAAAGCACCTCTCTTTTATGGATCTAACTATGCATTTTGAAACATTAGAATAGAAGCATATCTATATTCATTAGGGTTTGATGTATGGATGTCTATGGTAAATGGATATATAACCCTTGCTACAAATCCTACTAATCAGGCTACCAAGAAGGCATATGAGATCAATGTTAAGGAAAAGAATGTCATTCTTTATGGATTGTCAAATTTAGAGTTTTTCAAAGTGATACAGTGTAAAAATTCTTAAGAAATCTGGAACAAACTAAAGAGCATCTATGAAGGAGATGACAAGGTAAATCAAGCCAAGCTACAAACTTAAAAAGGTAAGTTTGAGAGTCTTAAGATGAGTGAAGAGGAAAATATACAGACTACCTCATTAGGGTAGATGAAATAGTCAATACAATCAGAGGTCTTAGAGAAGTAGTGAAAGAGTCAATCATTGTCAAAAAGGTTTTAAGATCTTTGCCATCAAGATACGATTATAAAATCTATGTAATAAAAGAATCAAGATATATAGATAAAATCACTGTTGATGAGTTACATGGGACCTTCACAACCTAAGAGATGAGAATGGGAGAGACAGACACCTTTAAGAGAGAAGTTGTATTCAAAGTACCCAAGAAAGTAAAGAAATATCTACATCAGAATCTGAGGAGATTGATGAAGAAGAAGCTAACTTTTTCAAAATACTAAAGAGAGGATCTAGAAAGTACATAGGTAAGTTACACTTCAAATGCTTTAATTTTGGTAAAGTAGGGCATTTTGTTTCTAAATGCCCCCATAATAAAAGGGATAACTCTAAGAAAATAGAGAGTAGAAAAATAGTGAAACCCTATTATCCTAATAACTTATTCAAGAATAATAAAGGTCTGTACACAAAATAAGCTAGAAACTCAATGGAAGATAGTGATAGTTCAAATGATGATCATGACTATGCTTTTATGTCTAAGGGAAATTAATCCCTGTTCATGATAGTAGGATCAACTTCTATAAATCTAGATCAAGATGAAGTTGAAGACTCAGATGAAGAAGAAGAAGGAGAAGTGGATATTGAATGTGAACTCATATGTGCTCTAGATGAGATTGATAAGCTGAGAAAAGAAAGCTCAAAACAAAAGAAGCTTAAACAAAAGGAAATTGATAAAATGTATAAAAGCCTTGAGAAATCTAATCAGATGGTAGTGAGTCTAAAGACATAAGTTGAAGAGGCCAAGAGAATAGAAGATTTAGTCAAAATTGAACTAAAATCTTAATCTAATGAATGTATGAAGCTAGAAATAGAAATAGTGGCTTTGAGAAAAGAGCTTGAAAAATCCAAAGGTCAACTAGATAAAAGTCTAAAGTTGATAGGAGTATTATACATTCTTGATGAATTGATGAACTCTCAAAATCCCTCAAAAGAGAGATCAGGTCTTGGTTATGAGAAGGGAAAAAGTTCCTCAACTAGTACATTTACTAACCTATATGAAAACTTCAAAGTAGAAGGAGAATCAGGAGTAAAGAAAGAGAAAGCCTAGAAGGATATAAAGAGAAACTCAAACATAGCTGATGTAAATAAATTTGAACCTAAAAATAAGCTTGAAGAGAAAAAGAAGACAAAGGTAGCTGATGCTGATGGATACACCATGGTGAGAAACTTGAAGAAGAAACAACTTAGAATAATTCCTCATGTTGCACCAAGAAATGCTATGACCAAGTGTTCCTCATCTTTTTATGGTTATTTTTATCATTGTAATCATTTTGGTCATATGGCTATTGATTGTAGAGTTATATCTATAAGGAGAACAAATTTTGTAAGTAGAAACTCCTTTGTTCCTTTATTAGATACAAATGTAATGTGTTATAATTGCAATAACTTTGGTCACATACCTAAACATTTTAGAACTTGATTTGTAAGATCAAAATTACACAATGTAAAGAAAGACATGCCTCCCAGTGTGAATAAAGATTCACAAGTTTCCAAAAAGAAGCTAAATAAGAAACCCAAGGATGTGTGGAGAGTGAAAAATCAATCCATGATTACTCAGACTACACTCCATGCCAAGGATCAAAATTTTTGGGTGATAGATAGTGGTTGCCCAAAGCATATGACTAGTGATAAGAGAAAGTTCACCAAATTGAGAAAAATTAAGGAAGAATCTATCAACTTGGGAGACAACACAGTAGTAAAGATCAAAGATAAGGAACCTTGAACATAGATGGTCAACTACCTACACATGATGTCCTCTATGTTGAAGGATTGAAGCATAATCTGCTAAGTGTTAGCCAAATATGTGAAAATGGATATAAGGTCACATTTGATATAGAAGGCTGCAAGCTAAAGAGATCTAGAAAAATTATTGTAGAAGGGAAAAGGATTGAGAGCAATATCTATAGTCTTATTATAGTGAATGGTAATAGTTTCTTGATGGGAAAGATTGATGAGATTTGGTTGTGGCATAGGATAATGGGTCATGTCAACTTTGATAATCTAGTCAAAAGTGAGGTCAAATAAGTGTGTCAGACACATGACCAAGATAACCAAACCTATAGATGCTACTTACAAAGAATGTCAACTAGGTAAGCAGACAAAGGTCAGATTTCAAACAAAGGAGTATGCAACTACAAAGCCTCTATAATTAGTTCATAATGATCTTTGTGGTCCTACCAATACAAGAGGATATAAAGGTGAGTGGTACTTCATGTTATTTGTAGATGACTACTCAAGAATGACATGGGTAACCATTTTGAAGGATACATCTCAAACCTTTGAGAGATTCAAGATCTTTATAGCCATGGTTGAAAATGAGATTAGAATAAAAATCAAATGCTTAAGATCTGATAAAGGTGGAGAATTCAACTCAAATTAATTCATAGATTATTACGAGAAGCATGTGGTCAAAAGCACTACTCTACAGCAAGGACTCCATAAAAAAATGGATTTATTGAGAGAAATAATAGAATAATGAAGGAAATCACCGAAAGAATGCTAAAGGAGGCCAAGTTACTTGATGGATATTAGAGAGAAGCAGCCCAAACAATAGTATACATCTTGGATAGAGTTCAATTGAGGGTAAATAGTGACAAAACTCCCTATGAGCTATGGTATGGAATGCCTACCTCTGTTAATTACTTCAAAGTGTTTGGAAGCAAATGCTACATCAAAAAAAAGGAGGACAAACTAGGAAGATTTGAATCAAGATGTGATGAAGGAATATTTCTTGGTTATTCCACTCAAAGCAAAGCCTATGTATGTTATAAAAAGAGTCTATAGAAGATGGTGGAGAGTATAAATGTCAAGGTAGACGAAGGCATAAAAAATATTGAAACTTACAAGGAAACCAATAATGAAAAGTCAGATCTTGAATAAGAATTAAATAGTGAAGAGGTTGAGTAAAAGAATAAAAAATCACATCCAAGATTTGTTCAAAAGGATCATCCTAAAGAACAGATAATTAGCAATAAGAATGAAGGAGTTAAGACAAGGAGAAGAGATGCAATGAACAAGGATACAGTAAGTTTTACTCTAATGTTTAAAATTGAGCCTAAGAGCTAAGTTAAAGTCAACAAGGATGAGAATTGGCTAAAAGCCATGGAAGAATAACTTATCCAAATAGAGAAGAACAAAACTTGGCAATTAGTTCCAAGACCCTCAAACAAGAATGTGATAAGAGCAAAATGGGTCTATAGAAACAAGCTCAATGAGGATGGAGTTGTTATATGAAATAAAGTGAGACTGGAGTGCAAGGGATATGCACTAGTATAAGTCATAGAATTTGAGGAAACATCTGTTCCAGTTGCTAGATTGGAAGCTATAATAATGTTTCTAGCATTATTTATTTAAAAGAAGTTCAAAGTCTATCAAATGGATGTAAAGTTTGATTTCTTGAATGTGAACCTAGAATAATAAGTCTATATTGAACAACCAAAAGGTTTTCAGTTGTCAAATGAATAATATTATGTGTGAAAACTGAATAAAGCACTGTATGGTCTAAAATAGGCACCTAAAGCCTGGTATTCAAGACTGGACCAATACTTGTAACAACAAGGTTTCAACAAAGGATGTGCAAACAATAATATATACTTCAAATCAGAAGGTAAGCATATGTTTATTGTTATTTTTTATGTAGATGACATCATCTTTGGTGGTAGCAATAACAAAATGTGTAAAGAATTTTCTACACAAATGCAAAGTGAATTTGAGATGTCTATGCGACAATAAATTTCTTTCTTCTTTTATCTATAAATAGCACAATATGATGAAGGGATATTCATATCCCAACCAAGTATGAAGATGAGATGAACAATAAATTTGGAATAGAAGATAGCAAACCAGTTAGTACTCCCATGATAACTAGATTCAAGTTGAGCAAAGAAGATGAGTCACTTGATACAAATTAGACTATGTACATATCAATGATAGTTACCTTGTTATCCCTAATTGTATCAATACTAGATATTATGCAAGTAGTGTGCATGGTTACTAGATTTCAAGATGCTCCTAAAGACTCACATTTATATACAATGAAAATAATCTTTAGATACATCAAGAGCACATTTGACTATGGCATATGGTACCCTATAAGTGAAGATTTCACTTTGAAATCATATATAGATGTTGATTGGGTAGGAAGTGTAGATGATAGAAGTACTAGTGGTGGTGTATTTTTCCTTGGAAATAGACTTGTTTCATGGCTGAGCAAAAATCAAGAGTCAATTACTCTTTCTATAGTAGAAGTAGAGTATGTAGCAGTAGTGGCATGTTGCACTCAAGTCCTATGGATGAATCAAACACTCAAGGACATCGAGGTTGAGTATAAGTTACCTATTTACATTCTTTGTGATAATTCAAGTGCAATAAATATATCAAATAATTTAGTGATTCATTATAGAACCAAGCACATATCAATCAAGTATCACTTCTTAAGAGAGAGGGTTGTAGATCAAGAGGTCACAATGGAATATGTGCCAACTAAGGACTAGATTGGAGACATATTTACCAAACCTCTTCCCAAGGATCAATTTGAATATTTGAGATAGAAGTTAGGAGTAGTGGCTCCCATACCACATCATTAAATCACTAGTGATAGGGCATGAGTCTAGTGGGAGTCTCGTGGGAGCTTTATTAATCCCTAGAAGAGGAGAGAGAAGTCAAATAAGGGATGTTTACTTTTGAAAATTACTATTGAGTTGATATTTGTAGATTCTTGGATAAACTCATTTATCGAATAGTGGGGGAGAACACTTTGGACAAACAGTGAGAATGAGTCCCTTTTCCACTGATGTCAAAGGGGGAGAAAAAGGGTAAATGCTCTTTATAAAAGTTTGGATAAAAAGTGCAAATGCTCTCTATGAAAGTTTGAAAGAGCAGATCAAGTGTCCAAGTTGAGTATTAGGAAAATGTGTCAATGCCTAAGGGGGAGAAATTTTGGTATGAACAACTTTAGTTCATACTCATTAGAAGCCAATACAAGTAATGCCATAGAAAGAGTTGAATATTAGAATATCAAAACATTAAGTTTGCATCAGAGCATTTATTTTGCCATCAATGCCAAAGTGGGAGATTGTTGGAAATATTTGTCATTGATGTCAAAAAGGACACTATGGATGTCATGTATGTCAAAAGGATTAGTTAGGATTTATGAAGAGAAGAGCATGTTTCACAGTTATACTATGCAAAGTTGTCATGTTTTTACAGAGACCATTTATGGATATTTAAAGTCAAAAAAATAGATATGATATGGGATTTTCATGTACATTCTAAAAATATGATCCATAGGTTTAAAGGAGAAGGAATGATCTCAAAATTGATTTATTTATATCTTGGACTGGATAGGGTTTCTCAGTAAAACCATAAGGGTTCATGCCATGACATCAACAAGAAAAGTTGTATTTTAGTGTTGACTTGGTATAGCTGAGAACTAGTAGCTTAAGTTATAACTTAAGCCTTTATCATCATTACAAAATTGACCCCTTGATGTAGAAATTACCAGCTTGAGTAGTGATCAAAAGGACTTAATATTTCTTAAGTCTTAGACTTTATATTATGTCCCAAATCGAGAAACAGTCCATGCTTCATCATATGCAGATGATCCAATGGAGTGAATCAAAGTCAATTTTCAAAAGGTGCTCCAAGTGAATGTGCATGTGACAAGTGTCACATTCACAAATATTTTCATACAGAGACCCAATGATAATGAACCTATTATAATTAATGATTGAGCTAGTTGGAAGATAAAACATCTCATGCTTAATCAGACATTGAAGATCCAATGGAGTGTGATGAAGTCAAAGTGTCAAAGGTCCCTCTAAGTGAACATGCCAATGCCAAGTGTCATAAGCACATGATTCTAATAGATATAATACCAATACAAGGATGCTAAATATATCAATATCGATAATTGATAGCTATGTACAGAAGGCATGTGCTTACACTAAGTGTCATATCCTTTAGGGTTGGATAGGTATAAAAAATGAGCTTATCAAAAGATCTGATAGTGTGCAGGTGATTATGTAAAGGAGATCCAATAAAGTGAATAGACTCAAATGACATAAATTTCTTGATGTTTATTGACACAGTGGCAAGTTAAAGACTAAATAGGTTTGAGTAGATTGATGAAATGGAAGCGATCCAAAGATATAGGAAGCTAAAAAAATAAGTTAAAGTGTCATAGTTTAATGACCAAGTTAAGGGAAAGGATGTGCATCTTCTATTGGATAATTATCATGTGATGTATGTTAGGTGACATGAAATTCTTCATGGTGATGGTGATGAGGCATGAGTGTTTAGTTGGACAATGACAAAGTGTGCTTTGGATAAGTACTTCAAGGTACTTGCTTGTTCAAAGTGTTTCTACTTATTTGGGATGATTTTGATGGTGCATGCATTAATGATGGGTCCCATGAGAGGCCTAGGAGTCTTTAAGAGCTTTTTTTAGAGCATGGAATTCAATGTGTTCATCTTGGTATACTAGCAAGGTTGAAGAGACCTAGTGAGATTTGGCATTCATACTTGATCAAAAGAGTGGTTGATTTGGTTTGATAGGTTGATGAAGGTTGTGGATAATGTGTTGATGCCTCAGAAGACCTATGAGGTGTCTTGGGTGATTAGAATACCTTTTAAGGTGAAATTAACTCATTTGGTAACTTCTTGAGTTGATTTGTTCATTGTTGCCTAGGTGTCTCCAATGACTGAGTAGGCAGATTTATGACATCATAATTTACATGTACAGAGGATTTAGACAAATCTGGTCATATGGGTTTGTAGATTTTTATGACTAGTTTATATGTTCCAAATTTTATATATTTAGGTGCTAAGGTGAATAATTTGTATTAGGTCAAAGTTGACCTCCCAAGCATATTTTCACATTCCAAAACTTAGTCAAATTTAGATGTTTTTCTCATGACCGTTGGTGGAAGTCAAAATTTGAATTTGATAAGGATGAACATAGTTTAGTTTTCTTGCTATAAATTTTGATAGAGATGGAATTTTAGGATGAATTAAAAAACAAAGTGGTATAGGAATCTAAGGGGGATACAAAAAAGTAAAATTTAGTCTTGAATATCTGTATATATTCAAATATGGTTGACCAAATTTGACTGTGTTGACTTCCTTGTGCAGAAGTATCTAGTGAAGGTTTTTCAATTGGTATTGATATCAAATGGATGTTTCATGATGTTATAACTATTTTAAAGTGTTGTATACATCATGTGAGTGATCTATAATTATTTTGGATGTTTGACTAATTGTTTTTCTAGTCAAACATTGATTGCTTTTTGGAGGTACCTTCACCCATGGGGTTTTGATGTAAATTGGCAAAGTGTGATAGGTTTTGATATTGTAAAGGTGGTTATTAATGCATTTGATGATTTGAGAGTGTTACAGGGCTATTTTGGAGTAGACCTATTCATTTGGAATTGGTCATATGGTTCATTTTTGCATAGTAGAGTGGAAAAATTGAAAAGGTCTTCTTGAGACCTATTTGGGACCTAGTGAAGTGTTCATATGATTCTTGTGGATGACTTGTTTTGATGAATTTATATTTTATAAATTTATTTAAGGATGATTTAAGAGATAAGGAATGATATTTATCCAACTTGTATGGGTGACATGGTTTCAAGAGGTCTTGTATATATACAAGGCATTTGGAGACCGAAAATGGGACTTGTGTGTGGAGTGAATGCAAGAGGGGTGAAGTGAATAGGAGGAATTGCAAAGAGGTATGAGACCATGAAATAAATTATAATGTCTTGATGAAGGTCTGAAATTATGTATGCAATTTTGAAAGTGTGTGTCTCCATGATGATTTGATAATATTTCTAGGTATGAGAAGTGTTTGAGTAAGCAAAGAAGAAGAAGAGTTATATGCCTATGTGAGAGGTAGATTTGAGGGTGTTAGACAAAGAGAAGTTCATCATCAGGTGTAGAAGACATTATAGTAGTGGTGTACATTAGATATGAGGTGGTTTTAGCCTCTTTTCTAGTTGGAGCTAGCTAAAGATTGAGAGGTTGGTGTTCTTTGTGGAGTTGGTGCTTCACAAATGTTATCTTGTTTGCTCCATCTTTATAGGATAGTAGTCCATTGTTGTTTCAGGCTTGAGGGTGGGTTTTATTCCCCATGATATTTTCCCACTTTATATCTTTTGTTTTGATTGCTTGATCTCTTATGATTGTTTACACATTGCTATATCTATCTTGTGCTTCCCATATGTGTTGATAAGATTGTTTAAGAGGTTTGAAAGATAACAAAGGATTAAAGTAAGTTTTGGAAACCACTAATTCACCCCCTCCCCTCTCAGTGGATTATACCTCTATCATCTTTGAATATTGAATGGCATTAGGAAGCTTGGATGATAAAAATCTAATAGAGCAAGTGGACTTAGATGGAATAAAGAGCTCAACAATTAATGTCTCGACAAAGCTAAAGTTTGGAAGCATACAAAGATCTAATGGATAATATGAGCCTCTCAAAAGGTGATCAAATGGATGCATTTTAAAGTTGAGCTAATTGAATAGAGACCATTGGATCATGGTGCCAAAGGCAAGATCAATAACTAAAATTTAAAGTCATGTCCAGATAAATGGTTATTTGCATGAACATTCAAGAACTTGTATATAACCCATGAATCTTGACATAGACAATGAGATTGATCGATCTAATTGCTTAAATCTACATTAAATAGCCTATGCATCAAAACTTGAGTCTAAAAATACTATAGATAATAAAAGAGACCTAAAATTATGACATGATGCATAGAATCTGTTGTAAGGTGTCATGGTTAGCTCCAGCCATTGTATAAGGCACTAACAAGTCGATCTTTTAGTGAAATGGCAACCAGTGGGCCAATAGAATTAAGACATGGAAACTTAAATTTCAAGTCATAATGAACTAAAGTTAAAAATTGACATGATGTGTTATAGTCTGAGTGTGAACATAGAGAGAAGAAGTAAACTCTAGATCATTTTTTTATAATATATGATATCTAGGACAAAGAAATATGTTGCTAAATAATTGCATTTACTATAGAGAAAAATTTAATATAGAGTAGAGAGTTGGTGAAGGAAATGATGTGTGTCAAATAAATAAATATCTAGACACATGACCTAAGAGGAGTAGAGAAGAAGAAAGGCATAAAGAGAATGTGTAAAAAATGATCAGTTGCATATTAGACTTGTAAAAAAGAATAGAGATCTGGATTCATGTATGAATCTAATTTATAAATTGGAGTTGTAGCTCTATAGAATATTCTGATAGGTTGGTGCCATCATATAAGTTGAGTGGGTTCTTAGATTAGGGAGTGGGTGCTTCCTTAGAGTTCATGCTATTAAATTAGAGGATTGGTGTCTCCTTAGGATGGGTGTCCTTAAATGTAACCAATGAGGTTTTCTAGTGAGGCTTTGAACTATGAGGCTAGATTAGAAAGTAGATCCTAGTAGTTATTCTCATTGTAGTTTTTTCCTTTGGGTTTTCCACGTATAAATCTTGTGTCATGTGCATTTGTGCTTGTATGTGATCTCTGCATTTATCTTTTAATTTGCATTTACTTTTGAATTTGCTTTAAAAGAATTGAAAGACTAGCTTTAATTGATATCAAGAGAAAGTTGTTAATGATGTGGCAACATATGAAGAGTATAATGTTCTTCAAGATGAAAAAGAGAACAATATGTTAACTTGTCAAATAGAAAGTGATATTGAGGATTTCACTGATGATATGGATAGCATTTTCCTTCAAAATAACAACCCTTAAAGTGGAGGATTTTAAGAGATTAAAAGGAGAAAACTATTGATAAAATAAGAGTGGTATGGTTTAAGCCAAGCAGTCTAGCTTGGGATGAGTTTTACTTTGTCCTTGACTCACATATTTAACTCATGGACATGTAAATGAAGCCAAAAGGTCTAATTATTAGCCATGGAGATCTTGGGAGCATGCAAATCATATTGGAAAATATGAAACATGATCCATCAAATGATATAGTTAAAGGGTAACTTGTTCCCAAACATGTCTCATCTCATGAGGTAACTGATCTAAGAAGCTTTCAATTTGACCCTAGAGTAAGAAGGTATGAAAGTTAGTTGTACATAGTAGTCTTTGCTTTGTTTTCCCTAAGTTCCTTGACACAAGTGTGTGTTGTCTATTTTTTTTAATTTATGTGTTTCTTTTGTTTTTTGTGTTTGGAATTTAAGTCATTTGTCTTGTCTTGGTCAAGGTCAGTCCACATCTAATTTTGAGTGTAAGGTACTCCATTCCCCAATGGATGGAATAGGCAACCAGTCTAGTATGCTTACCAAGCAAGCATCCCCAAGAGACCACCAAAGATGTTAGACAAATTTTGGATACCATGGGATATGGTCACAAAATTCTTCATTTTTCAATGTTTATTAGTATAGTTTAAGGTAATTTTGGTAAGTTTAAGGTAATATCCATTTTGACCTTATGTTTGTCTAAGTCACCTCATGTTATGTTTCAAGATGTTTTAAGAGGTGTTAGTGGTTTAGGGTGTCTTTTCAAGGTATATATCATGTGTCAAAGTAATATCATCCCACCTATCATCCGTATATGTACCTAAATAAGTCTCATGTTGTTTTAAAGTTCAACAAGCCACTTTTAACCTCTTCTACAAGTCATTAGCATGTGTAAAATGGTCAAAAAGTCAATTTAAGAGCCCTAAAATGTGAAAATCATGTATAGTGGTATTATAAAATGACTTATGAATACTTATCTAATGTCAAATTTTTTAAGGAATCATGACAAGTCAGTTTTAAAAGTTGAAAAATAGTTGCAAGCAAGTTTCAACACTTAAAGAAGGCTTAATATCCTCTTGTACTGACTAAGAAGAGATATTTTTAGGTTAAAATGATTTATGAGTGTATATTAAGCTTCCATTATTCAAATATATGTTTTTTTTTAGGCATAGGTCCAACAAATACAAATTTTGCTTCCTTTCCTCCATTACTCCCTTGGCAAGCTAATAAAGGTTAATTTCACATGCTCATTCCATACAATAAAAAGAGAGTTGTGACCAAATATTTTTAATAGATGATGGGGTATTAATTTCATTCAAATACATGTCCTTAGTTTTTATATTAGTTTCCCCTCTTTTATGAACAATCATTAAGAAGGTAGGGTGGTCTTAAACCTTGCATAAACCCCATAGGCTCACTTTTCTCTTTGGAATGGCAGTTTGAGGATGGCTGAATGAATGAGATAAATTGAAGAAGATTTATGGGAACTATTAATAAATTTCACATCAGTTTCAAATTCATACTTGGCATGTGTGACCTCGGATTGATAATAAATCTCTGTTGTGCATAGATTGTAGGTTGGATGTCATGGTTTCTAGACTGTTTTAAGGTTTTCAATAGTAAAAGTGTTTGGATGAAGGTATAAAAAACTATTTACACTCTCCTTGAATAAATTACAAGTCTATTAAATTTCTTTCCATGATTACTCCAACACTACCTTCTCCAAACATGCAATGGTCTTGTACTTTTGGGCTGTGTATATGACTACAATTGAAGGTTTGAATGTTGAATTATTAGTGTGGTGTGAGAGTTAAATATAAACATTTACAAGCCCTAAAAACTATTATAAAGTCCATTTAAATCCTAAAAACACTCATTCTCAAGTATTATAATCCTTAACTTGAGGCTTTTCCCATGAGTGAGATCAATTTGCATACATAGACTTGATCCCCAAAACATGTTTTTGAGAGGTAAAATGAAATAAACCAATATTAGCAGTGTTTTCATGAGAATTAAAATTTAATATCAAACCTATATAAGATATCATCAAAGTGGCAATCTCACCATTAATGTGTCAAATGAAGCCTAATCTCATTCTAGGTCATAGACCATGTTAATAGCCTGCATACATAGAAAATGAAAAAAATAGGTGTGAAATGCTTTTTTGAAGTGTTATATTGAAGTTCATAACCCCATGAAATATTTTTAATGGTAGTATGGAGGATATACATGGGCTGATATGATCAACTTAGATGTTTAAAAGAGCTTTATACATTGAAAATGTAGACCTACAGGTCTGCAGACTTGTAGGTCTCATTTTCACATTAAATGCAATGAGTTGAATGTTTAGAGTTGAATTTCAAGAGATTTTAGGTATGTGTGAAGTGTATGTGGTCCTATGGAGTATATTAATATTTATTTTACCAATATCAATCAACTAAAATGAAAGTTATTAGGCTATTTGGGTTCATGTTATAGAGTTACATTCAAATTCTCCTAAGGAGATCAAAGCATGTTAAAGTAAATTTGAATAAATATTAAGAAATTTTGAGATCATGAAGTAACTAAGGGAATATTATAAGAGTGATCATATGGGTTACAAAGATAAACACTCAAAATAGATCATTCTTAAGAATTCAATCAAGGGACCTAGATACTTATACATAGGTCTATGTGTACCTTCTCAAGAGGTTAGTGCATGCAAGTTTGAGTTGGATTGAAGTATGGATACCCTTTAAATGTATAATAAAAATAAAATAGGGGTTATATCTTGAAATGAGAAAGAAACATCAAAAGAATACCTTTAGGCTTGAGCCTACTTGAACTGCAAACTAACCTCATGAAAGAGCAGACCATGTTCTAACCTAGCTGAAAGCATGAGTCATGAGAGAAGCAAGCAAGTTATGGGGTGAATATGAGGAACGATGGATTTTTATTGGAATGGGACTCGAGAAAATATTTTCATGATATTTTTATTTAGTATTATGAAGAGGGAACCTAAGAAATAGACCTCTAGAGCCAAGAAGCCTAGATATAAGCCTATTGAGTGTTCTTTGAAAGTTTTTTCTCAACATGTCCAACTTTACCATGATGTTAAAAACATGAAAATGCCATTATCAATATTTTGAACTTGTAAATTTCATAAAAAAACATTTCAAATACCCCTCAAGCCTATACAAGTGCATAGACTAAGGTTTTGGCCATTTCATGGTTCATCCATCCATACAAGGTCTCAAGTCTTGAAATTTGGCATGGAGCATGGTCAGGGGTTGGGTAACATGAATAAAAAACTTTATCTAATTTTCACATGTTTCAGATTCCATTTGATCAAACACTTAGACTTTAGGCATAGAGGCCTAAATGAGGCCTAATTAGAGAGAGAAAATAATAGAAAAGGTACACTTCCACTTGTTGTCACGACATGAAATTTTTCATAGAGCTATAAATCCATACTAGGTACTCAAAACTACCTTTGGTTTTCATATACCATCCATACATTATCCTACACAAGGATATTTTCATATTTTTAGGGCTACAAAGAATTGGGAGAAAATGCAAGCTTAAGGTGCAAAATGTGGTCTTCATGAGTGTTCAATGTATTCAAAGGGATTGATTGGAGTTTTATATGAATAAAATATTTTATACATGGAGAGATAGTGAACTCATGAATATGAACTCAATTTTTGAGCCATTTGGGTAAGATTGGCATAATAAGACAAATTGGGCTTCAAGACACATAAGAGTTGTAATCATCATTGAGATGTTAGTTTGGAGAGATTCTAAACTTATGAAAGTTGTTAAAGAGTAGATCAAGATAAAATTCAATAGTATTTAGTGATAAAGTGTGCCATTTGTCCATTTATAATCCAATATAAGGGTAGTTTTGGAGAGTAAGCTAAGGTTTCAAGCAACTAGATGAGATTCCTAGGCCATTTGGTAGATAAGCCTCTTCAAGAGAGAAAATTGTCTTTGGAGACCTTATTTAAATATTTAAAACTCCCTCTTGATTATAATTCTCTTAAAATACACTTCTTATCTCTCCCTCCTACGCCCATCTCTCTCTTCTACTCAAATTTCATGATTTAAGCAACCTAGATGGGCTTTGTATGGATCCTTTTACTGAGTATGGATAAGCCCTACTCAAATGAAAACTTGTAACAATCATTAGAATAATGAATGAAATTTATTCTTACCTCCTCACATGCTTTCAACTAGTGTACTAGTGTGGTGGTTGATTAATGTTAGTAGTAGCCATGGCACTCTCTCTCGTTTGTCCTTTCCTACCTATTTGTAAATGGATTGTCTTATTACAGGTCACATGATGAGTTTGATGTGGTTTTTTATAGCTTGAAAGTGTATTTTAAGTCACTAGTGATTTTTTTAGACCTCTTTGTTGATCCTCTCATTCAATGCATTCTCAAAGACCTCTATGTTGAAGCATTTATGCTTGAAAGTCCTTGTTTTGAGAAATGTGATCAGATTCAGTCCTAATTTGGGTTCTTAAGTGCATGACAGTCAATTGGAGGGTGTTTTTTTGGTGTATCACCTCCTTATATAGATTTTTTTAATTTCTTTTCTCTCCCTTTTCCTTTTTTAATCGAGCAATTACTAGTACTAGTGGACCTAACTAATACATCAAGGGGAGCTAGCCCTTTAGCCTAGAGGTTTGATCCATCTAAAGGTCACCCATAGCCTAGGATAAATATCATTGCATATATCAAGTTGAGAGGGCTTGAATCACCCTCTAAAGGGTGAAAATTTTAGATATAATATAGTCTATTATCAAATGAATCATTTCATGTAAAACTGAAATTATCATTAATGGAAACAAAAGTTCTAGTTTTAGATATGTCGAGTTTTCTGTCATTCAAAAGATAACTACATTTACATTCCTTAGTTATGAATTTATGCCATATTTTCACACAATTCACCAAGGTACCAATGTAACAAGTCACCAATGTAACAATGGAACAAGGCACTGATGTTATTAATTATATCAAAATAGAGATATTGCATATTAAGTCATGAAAACTTATGTAAATTATTTTATAATTGTATCAAGATTTGTGATAAATATGTTACCTTATTAATATTTTAATACACATATATTGATTTATATTTTAATTCACAAGTAAATTTAATGTGTATGTATATATTTATTTATTTATATTCATTCCTCAAGTAAATCTAGCTGGGTTGTTGCAGTTGTGAAGGGCAGGGAAATCTAACATGTCAGTTTATTTTTATTTATTTTTACTTGTGATATTTTATTTTAGAATATGGGAGGTTTGGATGTCTCTTTAGTGTTAATTATTATGGTATGTTCAATTTATAATAAGCCAATAATTTCCATATTTTTTCACATGCTTATTTCTAGATTTGTATTAATGATTATTCATATGTGAGAATTGTTTTCTATTTTACAACATTTCCATCAAGAAAGTTATATGGTGCAACAATTTTTTCTTCTTTTTATTTTATTTATATGTTATTTTTATGATTTCATGTTTATGTTTTTCTAACATTTATCTTGGAGATGCCTTTGGAACTCCCTAGGTTTGGGGTAGGTTGTATTTGCTTCGATCTCAGCTTCATTTAAAAAAATGTTTAAAATTATCACCATATTTTGAGTTGTGTCCATCAGTACCAACTACTTCAAATTTTTGGTGTTGGTTGCTACATAATTTTGGTATACTTTTTCACCCAAACACCTTTAGTTTGATTATTTTATATTTAAAATGTCAATTTCCTACCATCTAATGCAAATGAGTTTATGTATCCTAACATGTAGATGTAAATACGTATGGGTAGGGCCCTTATTTAGTACTATAGATCAATTTTATTGATAATGAAAAAAGGTTGGATTATTTCAAGTGGAATGAGTGAAAATTAAAAATAAACTTTATAAAACCTATTCCCCATGTCCTCTATAATGGGATAGCAAGTTGATTTCATGGGAGTCCAGCACATTTGTTTACTTTGGACATGTTTGAATTTCTAATCATGGAGAAATAGAAAGTTGTCTAAGTAATATTTAATCTAGCTATTATGTCTTGGTAGTGATTTGGTGTTGTATATTTGGAGGTTTTTCATTATTATATGAATTTTTTAATATCTAATTTTCCAATACAAAACAATTAATAAGGGTAATGTATTTTCCTTGGATTTACTAAAGATTTGTGTCCTAAATTCAAATAAGATACAAACAAACAATTTCACATATAACTAAGACAAATTCAAGGGTATCCTCTATGTTTTAAAATGAATATAATACTTCAATAAGTCTTTCTTAGATTGAAGGCATGCTTTCTTATTGTAGTTAGATCTGAACACTTAATTATCTACATACTCCTCTATGCCTTCAACGTTTAGCAATTGCTACATTACTAAATGTTGGATACATTTTTTAGTTTCTTGTTATATCAGCTAGGTGACAACTACACATAACCCAAATCTCCTTCAAATGACCCATTACTCATGGTATCCTCAACACAGAAACTAAAACTCTCATTGACATTGCTCTTGTTATGTTAGTTCTTGTTAAGAGCATATGAGTGATTATACCTTAAGTTTAATTCATTAGTTTCAATATGCCTCAATAATTTTAGTGGTAATTCAGATCACCTATATAATTTGTCCTTGAATGTATGAACTTATAAAAAAACCATGCATATAATTATCTTGATTGGGATTTCCATTTAATGAAATAATCATTGTAAAAGACAATTTTCATTTATGACAATAAATTATAGGTCAACACCTTGTATTCATAATCATTAGGATTAATTTCAATCAAGAATAAGTATAGCATTGTTTAGGACCTTAGAAATAATCCTTTATGGAATTCAACCATCACTACTCTAGTCAACATCAATACTAAATATCATAGTCAAATTAATATTGGTAGTGTATAAATGTAAAATAATATAATACACCAAGCACTTGTAGTACAATAAATAAATAACACTAAAATATATAATGAAAAAGCTTAGAAATAGATGGAATAATTCACTTGTAGTCATATAATGTGAAATGCACAACAAGTTCATTTTTATTTTTATCTAGATCCTAGGAAAAAGGAACAATGCATTCAAAAAATGTTTAAAATGTATAAAATTATAAAGCACCTAATAATGTTTGGATAAATTTTCAAATAAATCCATAAATAAACATAACATATCAGTCACAAAATTAAATGTACATAACTAATTCTCATTATTCATATCTAAAATGGCACTAATACTTTGACTCATCTGATGGACTTGCCCATACATGATCTCGCACTTTGACTTCAAATGATACAACTCTTACTCATAGATTTAAATCATTCCATTATGATTTATTTATAGGGCCTGGAATATCTCTCCCCTATAGTCATAGAGTGATTTTGTGTATTCATTGGTAGTATTAAGATTGACACACTTTATTTCAAGTTTTATATTGTTGCACTTGAGTGTGATATTTTTACAATGTAACTCTTCTCTCTCCATGAACAAATTCTCCAAGATTTTTTCTTCTTTACTAGTGTGCTTGCCAATTTTTGAATGGTTTTCCTTGTGATTTGAATAATATTAGATAAAAACTAGTTTTCCCTCATGAGAGAACCATTTTTTAGTAATACTAGCGAGAGATTAACACCAAGATGATCTTCCACTAACATAACGACCTTGTATTTCATCCTCACAAAAGTTATTCCATGTCATCCATCATTTCACCATCTATATTGTCATCTTCATTTCCAATGACCTCTACAAAAATACATGGTAAAGTGTATTAGGACATTCAATCAAAATTCAAACTAAATAACCAAAAGAAAACATAACAAGTTTATAACATATGCAAAAAATAATAAAATAGCTAAGTGTTCATTACATAATTTATAAAAAAGAGTAAATCAACATACAATCAACATTCCTTTACTTTTCACTATTAGAAATAAAATTAAATGAAACTATATCATGGCACGTCTCTTGAAAACTTATTGTTTGATACATAAAATCAAAGGTACTTGTGAAGAAAAATATTTTAAATTAGAGTGAATATATTGCATCAAAAATATTTTCTATGGAAGTTAATTTAGAATATAAACACTGATGATGTAAAAAGGCAATTTGACTATCTATTTAGCATCAACAGTTTGCTTACAAGCATCTTGAATGCCATCAATAATGTCATGCCTATATTCATCTTCATTTTTTTCCCCTATAGAGTTATGAATAGTGAAATTGTACATCCAAATTTTTATGAAAAATAACTATGAAGAAGAACTATTATCCAACCTTTTATTCAAATTACATTAATTGTGTGAGTTTACAACTCTACTCTTAGGTGGGAAAACTTATTAAAAATTAAAGGAAATATCAAATTATATTGTCAAGTGGTCTTACATGGTGATCTAAATTTATTTCCCACCATCCAGTGGTATATGTATGCAATCAAAAATGCATCATGTCCATAAATCAATCTTGGATTGGATGGGATAGATCACACCTACACTTCCGATTGGGGGCATACAATTCTTAAGCGGGATCATGACCAATTTGAGGATCCATTAGAACTGATTAGGGGATCACTTATCATGACACACCGTATGAGATAGAGTTTCAAAGACTATAGTCTAACACAATCACATAACAACCCTAAAAGAGTCCTATGATTTAATATTTCACTAATATAATAACAAGAAAAGTAAATCTAATCTATTGCATACCAAAGCTTGTGGCACAAAGTGGGGGTTAGTAAATCAAAGCAATCAAAACATGTATAGCGAACTCTAAATAAAGTAATTATGAGTAACACCCTAATAAATAGAATATGAAGAGTAATATTATTCAAACTAACACTTATGCTACTTTTATCTACTAAAATAGAGGAGAACAAAGTTAGAATATAATTACTTGAATGTGAACTCATCAAGACTCAATCTCTCCCATAGCCAAAGGTGCTTCACAAGAGGTTTTTATGGTTCGTAAAGATTACTTTGTTAGGCCAAATCATCCAAGACCTATCTATAAGACTAGATTCTTCAAAATAAGAAACCCAAACTAAGTATCCTCAAGTAAAATGGTGGAAGAGTAGATTCTGAAGAAGCACGAGCAAATAAAAACTCTTGATTGCATATTCAATCATGACCAAAATGACCTTGTATTTATAGAAGTATCTTACCCTAAATTTTTTTGGGAATGTTGGCTATGCTAGGTCGGCCCAATCAACCTAGCACATTTTCGAACTAACTCACTAGGTCTGTGTTAGGTCAGTCGGGAGGCTAACAAACCAAAGTAGATAAAAGATCTATAAATTTTACTAGGTCGACCAGGTCGACCTAGTATGCTAAATAGGTCAAAAGGGTACCAAGCTAGGAAATGAAGGATAGAAAGAGGGAAAAGACTATGAAACGGAGGGAAAAGAGATTATGGAAATATTTTAGGCACTAGTTAGATTGGTAATAATATGACAATAAGGGAAAACAATCCTTCAAATCACCAAAGGTCTAACCACCCCTTTCTCGATGCACCCCTTAGGATGTGCACTCAAAGAGATTGATTCTTGACAGGTTCCTGCAAGATGTAAAGCATTAGTAATCAACAAAATGGTAAATCAACATTGATGAGTGAGAAGTAATAATCCAAATATCAATCATCAATGGAAAAATGATGTGTTAAAGGGAAAACAACATTATCAAGTGAGTAGCAACAAACCACATCTCACTCAATAATGGAAAAAGGGTATGAACTCAGGTGTCCATAATAGCAAGACAATAACATCATTATAAATGGGAAAAAGAAAGAAAAGTAAGTTTAGTAAATGTAAAATGATGTAAAGAAAATGATCCAAAGTTGCTCAAACATGTTATTTCACTTATGAGGATAGATAAAACTGAAACAAAGTAGTGTTAGCATGTTTTTAAGAGATAAAGAAGAAGGAATTAAAGAAGAAGGGAAAATAGAGTTGGAATCACAATTTTTCTATCAAGGGGGGAAAATTAAATGGGTGAAGGGGAGAATGATGGAAAAACCAAGGTAGAGAGAAATATTTATCAAAGTTAAGACACTCAAATTAGTTTTGTCAAAATAAGAGGAATTTTAACCTTAAGAGCTATGAAGAAGTTCTCTTAGCTACACAAATCTTGGGTAAATAAATGGAGTATATAGATCATCCCATGAAGGCTATATGCATGAAAAGTAAAATGGACCTACCTCCCCATGATGTGTTCCCCATTATTCAGGACCCCTTATAGATCTATCAGTCTACTGGAAATATTGGGTACTTACATGAGAAAGTAGGTAGGACCATATATTTTTTTGAAATCCCCTATTCTAATCTACTGGCCTACCATACCCCAAAGGAATTTGACTCTATGTGAAGCTGACTATGGAGTTTGAGCTTCGATTGGAGATAGGAGATGTGCTTGTAATCACATCTTTTGGTGTGAATTTTGAATTTTTAGATTTGTATGTTATCTTTTAGATATCATTGCCTTTTATTTTCAAAATGATTTAGATTTTAACTTTCTTGATGGCTTTTTCTATTCCTCTTCCATATATATTTGGAAAACCAAACATGGTTTCTAAAGATGACTTTCATATGAAAACTTGGGACAAGGTTGCTAAGAGAGATAAACTTCAAAGAGCATGGGGTTTAAGAGTCTCATAAATCTAGGTGAAATAAAAGTGTTATCTTGACTTTGACCTTGTTTTATCTAATGCAGAGATGAGAGAAAGGGGAAATCAAGAGGAATGACACATGTAACAATTTGAATTACTTAAAATTACAAAGAAAAGAAGGATATAATGATATTAAAGTGTGATTCCTTGTCATAATAAAGAAGCAAGTGAAGGAAAACATGCTAACATAGATTTTTTGCAAATTCCATCTAGCAAAAGAAGAAAAAAGTTTAAGTTTAAGAACGAGGATCAAGAAAATGAAAAGAATGGTAATTTTATGAGGAGGGTCAGGTCCTATTCATGGTCTTACAAAGA
Organism: Torreya grandis; assembly: GCA_037957365.1. Lineage (NCBI taxonomy): Eukaryota > Viridiplantae > Streptophyta > Pinopsida > Cupressales > Taxaceae > Torreya > Torreya grandis. Next base: position 563,557 of record JARHVA010006581.1, read on the forward strand.
AAATCATAAAAGAGAGACCCATGAGGGTGCTAATAATCAAGAGAAAATCAAAATCAAGGGAGCCTTTGTACACAACACCTCACAAAGAAAAACCCAAAGGATGCCAAAATAACATTAGCAAGCAACAAAAAGGAGAAAGAAAATAAGTAAAATATGGTGGTTTTATGAGGGATGTCAAGTCCTATCCACATTATTATAAATCAACTCATAAAATAAAACCCAAGGGGTGAGAAAAACAAGAGAAAATGCAAGAAGATAAGGAAGATTGTGATACATTAAGAAACCAAAAGCCCAAAAGGGAGGACTAAAGGTTTACAAAAGGAAGGAAACTATTATATATGGAGAGACCCATGCTTAAGTAACCTAAAAAAATTGTTAGATAGATATAGATAAAAAACATGACAAGAAGGAAATGTTTAAGCGAAGTAATTTTTAAGGAATTGAGCATTAGTGGGCTCTTTGAAAACATGGCCTTTATTAGTTTGAAGATGATAAGTGCTTAGACTAAGAATGTCTTTAACTAAATATGGGCCCCACCATTTTTGGGCATATTTTCCTTCTTTATCATGGGTGTAATACAATTTAAGGACAAATCACCAACATTGAAAGTGTGGACTTTAACAAGTTTATTATGCTGTCAGGTGATGCAAGCCTTGTATTGATGGTTATGTTATAATGCAGAAAGATGATGTTTATTGAGAAGATCAAGGGCATGAAGGTGAGCTTCATGTGATTATTCATCGGGGATAATGCCATGAAGAGATATACATAGAGAGGGAATCTCAACTTCTAATGGAAGGACTGACTTAGAACCATAGACTAACAAAAATGGAGTTGCCCTAGTGGTAGTATGAATGCTAGTCTGATAGGCCCAAAATACAAAATAAAGATGAATATGCCAATCCATGTAGGTTTCATAAATTATCTTTTAGAGAATTTTGTTGAGAATTTTATTAGTGGCCTCAGCTTTACCATTGCATTTCAAATGTTAAGGCATGAAAAACCTGTGATTGATCTTAAATTTGGAACAAAATTGTTTAACATGTTTATTTTTGAAATTACCACTATCATCTAAAATGATGGTATAGGGAATACTAAAGTGATAAATAATTTGGTTAAGAATGAACTTGGAAATGGTAGGACTGGTAACATTAACAAGGGGCATGACTTCTACCCATTTGGTAAAGTAATCGATAGCAGTGATGATAAATGTGTGCTCATCTTGGGAATGAAGAAGTTTACCAATGAGATCGAATCCCCATGTATAAAATGGTCAAGAAGATTTGATAGTTTTAATATTGATAGGAGGTGAATGGATAAGATCATTATGAATCTGATAAGGATTTCACTTCTTATCAAATTCAATTGCATCTTTTTCAAGAGTAGGTCAAAGGTAACCCATACGTAGGCATTTGCATGTTGTATTATGTCCACTATAGTGACCACCATAAATTCCCCCATGTGATTGCTTGAGTAGAGGGGGAGCCTCATATTGTATAACATAAAGGAGCAAGGTACCTTTGACATTATGATAGTAAAGGATGTTATGTCAAAATATATACTTGAAAGCTATTTTATGAATGTGTATCTTTTCATGAGAATCTAGATCAATAGGATAAGTTTAATGTTCTAAGTATTGAATGGTATCTTGATACCAAGGGATTTGTCTAATAGTCATATCCTTGATGTGATAGATAAGTGAATCATGTGATTGGATAGATGATGGAGAATATTTGATTTGAATAATAAAAGAAGGATTATAAATAACTTGATGAAGATGAAAGAGAGAAGCTGAAGAGGTAAGAGAATCAGCAATGGAATTTTAGTCTCGAGAAATAGGCTCGATGGTGAAAGAGATAAAGTCCTTAGCAAGAGTGGTTGTAATTTGATGATAAGTAATGAGGTTCTCACTTTTACATTGATAATCACCATTAACTTGATGATTAATGAGCTGAGAATCTCCTAAAGCATGAATATATTGGATGTCAAGATTAATAGCAGCTCTCATGCCTAAGATAAGAGCTTCCTATTCAGCCATATTGTTGGTGACATCAAAAGTGAAGTGAAAAGCTAAAAGAATGATCTTATTGAGAGGACTAGTGAGAATGCAACCTACCCTGGCTCCTTGAAGGCATTTAGCACCATCAAAATGGAGGGTCCAAGTATCCTCATGTAAGTTAACATTAATTTTAGGGAGCTCCTCAATAACTACCTTTGATTTAGTAATACCAGAGGGAGGGGAAGATTCATCAAGATTATTAGCTTCAAGATTGGTAGTAAAGCTATGAAAATAGTCTTTAAGGAAGATATCTTGATTAAGACCTTCAATGAAAATGATATTGTCATCGAGAAGATCATCTTGAAGTGGAGAAGAGGCTGAAATGGGAGCTATGGCAAGTGGGTCAACTATGACTTCCTTTTAACAACTTTTTATGTGATGATGTAGAGATCTAATTCCATAAGTAATACCATCCATTTGCCAATTCTATCTCTAGAAAGAAAGGCTTTGGAGAATAAATAATGAAGGGGGTCTAAATGAATAATGACATAAGTAGTTTGATATAACATATAATGACGAAGCTTTTTAGCCATAAAATATATAGTGAGGTAGTCACGCTCAACTTTGGTATAATGTGTCTCATAATTAATGAGGCCTCGAATAATGTAGTAAATAACATGCTCTCTTCCTGCATCATCTTGTTGGGCAAGCATTGCCCCAATTTAAATAGGTGTGGAAGAAGTATAGAGAGTTAATGTTTTATCATTAGAAGGTGGATGAAGTGTAAGTGGATGAAGTAATGACTCTTTCATATTATTGAAGGCTTTTTGACATGGATTCTTCCATTCTAAAGTTGAACTTTTCTTGATAAGGGAATTGATGAAGTGAATGCAATAAGCCATTGCAGGGATAAATCATCTAATTTCCCCAAGTTTGCGTAAATAAGTACAAATGTTAGGAATAGATTGAGGAATGGGCATGTTAATAATAACACTAATTTTGACTAGGTCAACATTGATGCCACGAAGAGAGATTAAGAATCCCAATAATTTTCTAAATGTGACTCCAAAAACACATTTAAAAGGATTAATTCTAACTTTGTATTTAAGGAGATAGTTAAAGATGATAGTAAGATAATAAATATGGTTTTTACAATGTTTGGATTTAACAATAAGATCATCCACATAAGTTTCAACAATTTTGTAGATGAGATCAAGAAATATGTGAGTGATAGCATGTTAGTAAGTGCCTTCATCATTCTTGAGACTGAAGGGAATTTTGATGTAACAATCTATGCCCCATTCCATGGTGAAATTAGTCTTATGTTGATCCTCAAGAGTGATATGAATCTGATTGTATCCAAGAAGCCATACATAAGAGATAACATTTTTTAGCCAATCATGGAATTGATGATGGCATATATTAAAGGTAAGGGGAAGTTATCCTTAGGACAAGCAAGATTAAGGTTGAAATAATCAATGCACTCCCGAATGGGGACAATGTTAGAAACCAATAATAATCTACTAGTTTAATGAATTTAGTATCTAGTAATTTAATGATTTCTTTATGACATAGATTAGTAACTTTAGGTGGGAATTTGTGTTACTTTTAATGCATGGTATTAGCATCAGGATAAGTGATAATGTTATGAGCCACAATACTAGGGTCAATACCAGGCATGTCTTGGTAGGACCAAGTGAATGCCTCTTGATATTTATCAAAGAATAGGCTAAAGTTGTCATATTTAGATGGTTAGAGTTCTTGAGAAATTATGATTGGTCAAGGAGAAGATAGGGTACCATATTTTATATGAGTTATTTCTTTGATAATCATGGAATTTCCATCTTGAAAATGGTAAGGTGTGTTAGGTAAGGTGAAAATTGGATTTGTTTTAGGATCAATGTTATCGACAAAGTTGTTAAAGTAAGGGGTTTAATTCCTAAAATTTCCAAGTTTATGATGCTATCAAGGAAGTTAAGGTTCTTGAGCATGAAGTAACTCAAGAATAACTTTGTCACTAGGAAAGGTAGGAAGAGGACCATAATATTCAACATCTACTTCAAGTTCTAAAATTTGATTGCCATGGCAATCATATTTAGAATGAATCTGATGGACATCAATTACCTTGACATCTAGTGTAATTTTGGAAGTAGATGAAGAGGATTGATTTGAAGAGATGGGAATGTTGATAGATGCAATGATGGGAGAAGGATATGAATAAAAGATAATATCCATAGGAGGTAGAGAAGATGTAGGATCATTCGTAGGTTCAGAAGGTGTAAGTTGCTCTACCACCCAAGGAGTATCGATAAGAGGAGGATCGGCAAGAGGTACATGACCTTCAAGATCTAAGTCATGATGTGAAGATATGGTATGTACATCCTGATTGAAGGCATGAATTTAATCCAAAATATTTTCATAGTGTTGGACATCCAAGTCTTTAGAGTGAGCTTGGGCCATGATATAGTTGTCATCATATGTTAGAAAAATCATACGTGCTTGAGAATTAGGGGGAGTTTCAGAAGGTGAAATCCCAATGTTGTTAAATGTATGAGGGGACATAGTGAGAGGATCTTGGAATAATTTAGCCACTCTAAATTCATTATAATTGAACGAATATTCAGTTAAAGATGGATCCTAATCATTACATTGAGGGGGAAAGTTGATAATCTCATCCATGATAAGAATAGTATAATCTCAGGGTAAGAGAGAAGGAGGAAGCCAATCTATAATATATGGGGATAGCTTCCTAGTATTTCAAGTGTGTTATAACTCATTGGGATCATCATCATCAAAATCCATAAGAGTAACTTGAAGATCATGATTCATGTTAATGAACTCAGGCAAAGGAGCACTAGTGATTTTAGAAATTGTAGGAATTCAATATTGAGGCTTAGGATTGGGAAGTTGGATACTCCATGGGTTGGGATCAGCTTCATGTTTGTAATTTTTTTCATTATGTAATAATTTAGTACACTAACTAATAGAAGATTTGATGGCCCTCATCCGATGAGTCCATGGATGACCAAGAAGAATGTTATAAGATAAAGGAAGATCAAGGACCATAAGATGGTCTTGACAGTCTTAGGTCTAATGGTTAATGGAAGCCAAATACATCCTGTTAGGAACCCCTTATCCAATGGAAGCACAATTGATTACTTTCTTATAAGTAATTAAACATGGAATTATACCAGAATGATTAAGGAACTAGAAACTTGAGACAGCAAAGAATTTGAGAGACAATACACACTCTTGTATTAAATATTACTAGAAGAAAATACAATAAGGAAGATGCCACTTCTTCCTCCACCTCAAAGGCTTGCCACACCTCAAGACCTTCTTCCCTCTCTCTCTTGCTCAACCAAACCCAACTCAACAACCTGAGTTGTTATCCCCTCCTTGAATGCTTCAGCTGATCTCCTTGACCTTGCTTCAATGCTTTACTTGCCTTCTTGATAATTACAATACATGCCTCATGGGTATTTAAATAGAATCCCATGCATACAAAAATAGAACTCTAATTACAATAATTAGACACGCAGCTCATGACTATAATTAGTCCCTAAACATGCAAACACTCGCTTCACTTAACTGACTATTCATCAACAACAGTTATGGAACACACAGGCGATCGACATCGGTCCCTACTTGCTTGGTGCTACCAACGTCGACTGACTCCCTGCCGTAGCCAGTTGCCTTCTACACTGGTAATGACCGACGTCGGTCATGCTGCCGATGCCGATACTTTTGGATCTTCAGCAACCACCTATTTCTTTGTGTCTGCAACAAGTTGAAGCTTTTAGCTCCACACCCTAACAATCTCCCACTTGGAGATAAACAATTGCAACTATACTTGTACCTTTACTCCATCTATTTTGTTCCCTTGGCTCTGTATCCCTCTTCAAGCTCTACCCTGAAGACCAACCACCACAAGACCTGTGATGCTATACCTGTCACTTATGCCAAAAGAATTTTGCTACTCCCAAATTCTTCATGACATAATTTTGAACCAACTTTACCCTTAGCTCAAAAAACTCCCTGTATATGAAACCCTACAATAAGCAACACAATACAGTAACAGGATAATGTAGCTAATATTATCCAACCTGGTAAAGATAAAAACAATGGTCAAACCTCCATTGTTCTGCAACCTGCTCAAGACCATATACCCTAGCCTTCTATCTCACGTGTCCATCCACTCTCTTCTCTAAAATGGGAATCCATCCCTCTATCTAGTGCTTTCTTCTAGCTAACAACTCTACCAACAAATACCTGTTTGGTTCTTCTTCAAGGACTCACACTCCTCATCCATGCCAAGCTCCCACTATTTTTAGACTCTACTTGCATTGCTTCTTCCATATTCCTAGTTCTTGACTATCAGTAAGCAATATAAAGAAGGTGAACAATGAATATGAGGTTCACTTACCCTTTATGACCTCCATATGGGTGTTTGAGACTCCTTGACAGCTCGTTGTCTGCCCAACATCCATTCTAGTGACTGATCTCAGCCATCTCTAAGTCTACTCCTGACTGATGTCAGTTCCCTACACTGACCCTAACTACCGACATCGTTACCCCTGGTTGACATCAGTGTCCCCTCTATCGACGTCGGTTCCTACCTAACCAATGTCGGTCTTCTCCTACCGACTCTACCAACCCTGCTGGTCTGCACATGACGATGTTGGTATCTGTCTGGCTGACGTCGGTGCCATGTGACCGACATCGGTGTTTGTGTGTTCCTGTAAGTGATGAAACCTTCATCCGTGAGATCATCTTGGATCAAACCTCTATCCATACTACCCTGCTCAGAATTATTCAGCCCCTGTGACTGATCTCTGTCCCTCATCTCCTCCATAAACACCAAGGCTTCTTTGTTCCTATCAAAAGCATCAAATTTCCTTTTTCTGTAATGAACTCTATCTATGCTTTTCGAATCTGAACACATACCTTTTGAGTCACGAACATCCATTCCCTTCTTATTCATGTGACCCAGCCTATTAAGCCACATCTTTGAATCTACAGCTGAAGTAGATAAACCAGAAGTAGAATCAGTAATACAAGTATATAGATAAAGAGTACCTACTTTCTTACCTCTTGCTAAAATAAGTGCTCCCTTGGTAACCTTCCAAGAATCCACTGTGAGGGTTATTATGCATCCCTCATCACCCAACCTTCCTACAGAAATCAAACTCTGCTTAAGAACTAGGACATGCATGACCTCTTTCAACACCCATGTGTTGTCTATCTGCAATTTCAGCTGCACTTTCCCTTTGCCAACTATTTGACAAGGCATACCATCCCCTGAATAAAGCACTCCAAAGTCTCCCTGGACATACTCATGGAACAAATCTCTGTTTGGGGATGCATGAAAAGATGAACCAAAATCTAAAATCCATGATCCTACCTGACTATCCAAAGAAAGTATGAGAGCATCCTGTACCATAATATTTGCATCCTTTGCTTCTTCTTTACCTTCAGGTTGATTCTCTTTATCTCGCAACCAACACTCCTTTGTGTGTCCTTTCTTTCCACAAAACTAGCAGGTAATACCTTTGGATTCAGATCTCCTTCCTGACCTTGATTTCCCTTGCTTCACTTTCTCTCTTTGCATTCCCCTGCTTTCTGCACTTAGAGCATTCCCTGATGATTCACCTGTGCTTTTCTTGTGTATTTCTTCATTCAAGATCACACTCACAACATCATCAACTTTTAATATTTTAGAAGCAGATGCATAATTACTTACTGCCATAACCAAACTATCCCAACTTTTAGGTAAAGAGCATAATATCAAGAGATCCTTTACTTCATCATCAAAAACAATATTGACTGAAGCTAACTGGTTTACCAAACCATGGAAATCACTAAGATGAGTATATACCGATCCACCTTCCTGCATTTGCAAAGTAAATAATTGTTTCATAAGAAATACCTTATTTGACGCTGAGGGCTTTTCATATAAATTCGCCAAGGACTTTATCAACTCTTCCGTTGTCTTACACTGTGATAAGTTGGAAATCACAGATGATGCAAGGCTCAACCTTATGGAACCGAGAGCCTTCCAATCAAGAACGTTCCATTCTTCATCCTTCATATCTATAGGCTTGCATGCAACTCCACCCAACGGTAAGTACAAATCCTTCTGATACAGATAATCCTCTATCTGCATCCTCCAATGTTGATAATTCTTGCTGTTAAACTTCTCCATTCGTGGCTTACTATCTTCTGCCATTGCTGAACTCCCACTCAATCAAAAAACCCTATGAATGACCTATAATCAAAAAATAATAACCTGCTCCCTACAAACCATAGCTCTGATACCAGATGTTAGGAACCCCTTATCCAATGGAAGCACAATTGATTACTTTCTTATAAGTAATTAAACATGGAATTATACCAGAATGATTAAGTAACTAGAAACTTGAGACAGCAAAGAATTTGAGAGACAATACACACTCTTGTATTAAATATTACTAGAAGAAAATACAATAAGGAAGATGCCACTTCTTCCTCCACCTCAAAGGCTTGCCACAACTCAAGACCTTCTTCCCTCTCTCTCTTGCTCAACCAAACCCAACTCAACAACCTGAGTTGTTATCCCCTCCTTGAATGCTTCAGCTGATCTCCTTGACCTTACACCTGTAGATCTCCTTGACCTTGCTTCAATGCTTTAATGCTTTACTTGCCTTCTTGATAATTACAATACATGCCTCATGGGTCTTTAAATAGAATCCCATGTATACAAAAATAGAACTCTAATTACAATAATTAGACACGTAGCTCGTGACTATGATTAGTCCCTAAACATGCAAACACTCGCATCACTTAACTGACTGTTTGTCAACAGCAGTTCTGGAACACACAGGCGACCGAAGTTGGTCCCTGCTTGCCTGGTGCTGCTGACGTCGGCCGAATCCCTGCCGTCGTTGGTTGCCTTCTGCACTGGTAATGACCGACGTCAGTCATGCTGCCGATGCCGGTACTTCTGGATCTTTAGGAACCACCTGTTTCTTCATGTCTACAACAAGTTGAAGCTTTTAGCTCCACACCCTAACACATCCAAGTGGATTTTGATTAGTCTTGTCAAAGCCATGGAAAGTAATATGGGTTTGTTTAAGATGATCTTTGTTATAACCAAGTTGTTGAATGAGCCATAATGATGTGATGTTAATACCAAAACCTTTGTTAACTAGAACTTTTTAGATAAGGGTGTTATTAATGGCTACTTTGATAAAGAGAGGTAGATCATCAGCATGAAAAACAATTTCATCATTGATCATGTCCTCTTCAATAAATTCAATTGAATTCTTGGAAGGACACATAGTCTCAATGGTATTGACATTAGTTGGTTGAGAACCAATAGAAGGTAGTTCTTCATCTATGGAAGATGGATCTTCAATTTCTTGAAGTTGTTACATAAGAAATTTATGATGATAAGGTAAAGTGAAAACCAACTCCATAATAGGAATCTTACAAGGCATAGAGCTGAGTTTTTCAAGAAAATTCCAATGTGATTTATAAGAACTAGTATGAGGTTTAGAAGGCAAATTGTATTTATGAGGTATAGATGTGGTGGGAGGATTGGAAGGAGGAAGTTGTTCCTTAGTCACTTTTGAATCATTAGGAACGGTAGTGGTATATTTAAGCAATTTTTCTTCTAAATATGGTTTCTTAGGCTTAATAATAGGGTCTTTGTGGGCTGATTTATGATGATAATTAACCTTAGTAGCATTGACATATTGAAAGTTGTTATAATATAGGTCATAATCGGCATCAATGGAACAAACATACTTGACATTTGAATGATTATTATTTGAAGAAGATTTTTTATTGTTAGAAATATAATCTTTAAAGTTTTTTCATTTTCTAGATACGACAACATACTCCTGACGATGAAGTTTGATCATAAATTCATGGTTGAATGAGTCACCAAGCATATAAGAAATGACACACTTAGTGATCTCTCTACAAGTTTCATGAGAATACCCAATGTCAGCATGAAACTAGTATAATAGATTGGGATCATACCACTTAAGAAGATCATTGGGATAAATGAAAGGTTTTGAGTGTGGTAAAAATTATTGCATTGTTGAACTGAAAGAGGTGTATGAGATGGTAAAAGAACATCATATTTGGCAATTACAGGCTTGGTTTGGGAAGTATTGCTAGTGATAGCATTAGATGTTTGAAAAGATCATTTAATAAGTTTATGATTAGGTTTGAATTGCTTCATAATAAAGTCTTGATGCTTAGCTTGGTCAAGAGCTTCATTAAGAGTTTGAGGAGCAAAGGTTCAAACCTTGTATTGAATAGTGGGAGTAAGAGTAGTGATAAAGAGTTTGAATAAATTATCATTAATCATATTATGATCAGATTTATGAGATAAATATTTCCATCTTTTAATAAAGTCATGAACTAATTCATTAAGAGATTTTTTAGCATTTATGAAGTGACTAAGACAATTTTCAGGGAGGTCATTATGTTGAAACTCTTTAACCAAAGGATTGACCAAATCTTCAAGTTTCCAAATAGAATGTTGAGGATGTTAATTATACCATTTAATACATCACCAGTGAAAGCTTTGACTAATAGATTAGTTGTGGAAAAATTATTAGTTTGGATCCACTCTTTATAAAGGTTACCAAAGGCTTTGATAAATGAAGTAGGGTCTTTAGTCCCATCATATTTGATAGTTGGAGTTATGTTACCAATATCAATGGATACAATGAAGAGAGATAAAGGTTCATTTTGAATGGTTTGAAGCATCTTCTTATTTATTATTGGTTGAGGAATAACATTACTTGAGGCATCTCTAAGAGGTGGAGGAATATAATTAGGATTAGATTGAAGATGAATAGTTGGAGGTTGATTCGTCACATTGATTAAATGTTGTTTAAGTTGCATCATTTGGTTGGTATTAGAGTTTTGCATGATCTTCATTTGCTAAATGACTTGAGATAAGAGTTCAATTGTATCGAGAGGTGAGTTAGTGTTGGTTGGAACACTTTTCAAATTAGGGTTAGGGGGAGGATTATTAGAAGTAGGTTTATTATTGGGATTGTTAAAGAGATTTGTATCAATCACTCCCACATTGGCTTGAAGAGCCTGAGAAGTGTCTTGATAAGTATGGAAAGGATTGGATCCATCAACTTCATCTTGAGGTGTTATTTGTACCATGTTATAGTTCATAGATGAAGGAGGAGAAGAGGTGCCCCAAGATTGATGGTTCTCTTATGAGGAAAAGAGAGGAAGGAATGAATGAACATATAGTATCTAAATGGAATTAGGTTATCCAAAAATATTCTAATAAGAGACCTCATTCTGACTGAAGAGAGATGAAAAAGATGTAAAATTGGAGAAATGGGAAATTATATTAAAAAACAAGAAACATAGTAAATATAACTAGGTCGACCAGATTGACTAGTGCAGGAAATAAGGCTTGTAGATTGTACTAGGTCAACCAATTCGATCTAGTGCAGTGCACAAAAGCCAAAAAAAGTATAGGGTCGATCAGGTCAACCTAGTATAGTGAACAAAGAAGAGGAAAAGATTGATAACAAGTTTGGAAATGAAATAAGATAATTTCCATCTAATTTAAGAAAGTAAGTGCATAAAGGAAACACACAATTAAATGAATTGACGTTGGCCAATTCAATTGATGCATAAAAAGCAAAATATTGCACTAACATTGGCTAATGTAAGATTTTACACACATAATTGATCAAAGAGAAAGCAAATAACTTGAAAGTAAAGCTATCTACTTGGTCAACCTAGAATGTTTATTAGATTATTAAGAATGATTTTAAGTGTAAATGGAGATTATCTATAAGAAAGGTACTAGATATCAATCTATGGATAGTTTTAGGTAATTTTAGGATGAAAGGGACTATAGTGGTAATGATATAGTCTTAGTATTGGGGCCTACCCCCTCATTTCACACACCATAGTGATAAGGGTGTCGGGTGCTTAGCTAAAATATACCATTAACCATGCTTTATACTTGACTAGAGCATCAAGTTGGCTTCCCCCTTGGTGATGAAATCTAAGTAAGTTGGCCTGGGTAGTCAAATGTTTAAATGCTTATTGATGTTTATATGGTTTGGTCATGTGTGCAAAAGAATATAAATAGTGAAACTAAGTGATTAATTGAAAACTACCTAATTAGACTATGTGAGCTATCCTAAGCATACTAACAACTAAAAAGAAAGATGTGATTAACATATATGGTTAATTCCAACTTTGAAACAAGGTATAGTTGAGAAAATATATGTACAATCATATAGAATAGGGTTGATAGGGTCAAACCTGTATTTTGGAAGTAAAGTCTAAAAATGAACTAGGTCGATTAGGTCAACCTATTTATTTCAAAAAACACAAAAAATAGAACTAGGTCCACAAGGTCGACCTAGTTGGCTATGTAGGGGTAGTTTTAAAGACTGCAAATTATGAAAGGAAAATACAAAATAGAAAAGTAAAAAATAAGTAGAAACTCACCTGAGTGGTTTAGAGATGAAAAAAAATAAGATTGATGATCAAGAACCTTGGATAAAACTATTAAAAACCTATAAATTGGGTTGAGTTGGTCGACCAAGCAATAAAAAAACCTATTGAAAAAGTGCTAAAAATGCACTAGGTCAACCTGGTTGACCTAGCTGACTAAATAAGAAGTCTAAAAACTAGCAAAAATTACACTAGGTTGATATGGTTGATCCAATTATTTAAATAGAATTCTACAAGTTCTAAAACTTGTACTAAGTTGAGTTGGTCAAGTCAGTTACCTATTCCTGCAAACCAACACATAGAAATGAATAAAATGGGTCGACAAGGTTGATCCAATACAGTAAAGATATGATAAAAATAATGATGAATAGAAATGAATTAAGTGAAATAAATATTACAAGGGTTTGATTCATGTTAGGTTAACTAGAATTTATGCAATTGGAAATGCATCATGTGCATAAATCAATCCTTGATTGGATGGGATATAGCACACCTACACTTCTAATTAGGGGAATATAATTGTTAAGCAAGAGCATGACCAATGTGAGGATCTGCTAACCCTGATTAGGGGATTAATTGTCATTACAAACCATGTGAGATAGGGTTCCAAAGCCTATAGTCTAACACAATCACATAACAACCCTAAAAGAGTCCCATGATTTAATATTTCACTAATCTAATAAAAATACAAGTAAATATAATCTAGTGCACACCAAAGCTTGTGGCACAAAGTGGGGGTTAGTAAAGTAAAACAATCAAAAGATGTATAGGGAAATTAAAATAAAATAAGTATGAGTAACACCCTAATACATAGAGTATGAAGAGTAATATTATTCAAGACAACACTTATGCTAATTCTATCTACTAAAAGAGAAGATAACAAAGTTAGAATATACTTACTTGAATGTGAACCCGTCAAGATTCAATCTCTCCCTTGGCCAAAGGGGATTTACAAGAGTTTTTTTTGGTTCATAAGGATCACTTTGTGAGGCCAAAGCATCTAACACCTATCCATAAGACTAGATTCTCCAAAATAAGAAACCTAAACTAAGTCTCAATTAGAATAGTGGAAGAACAGATTATGAAAAAGCATGAGCAAATATTAACTCTTGATTGCATATATCAATAATGAATGAAATGACCTTGTATTTATAGGAGTATCTTACCCTAAAATTGTATAATAATGTCTATTGTGCTAGGTCAACTTGATCGACCTAGCACATTTTTGGGCTAACTCACTAGGTTTGTGCTAGGTCGACTGGGAGGCTAACAAACTAAAGGAGCTAAAAGATCTGAAAATTGGACTAGGTCAACCTAGTATGTTGAATAGGTCAAAAGGGTGCCAAGCTAGGAAATGAAGGATAGAAAGAGGAAAAAGACTAGAATACTATGAAAGGGAGGAGAAACATCATAGGGAAAGGTTGTAGGAACTAGTTGGATTGGTAATAATATGGTAAGAAGGGACAACAATCTTATGAAGCACCAAAGGTCTACCGACCCCTTTCTTGGTTCACCCCTTAGGGTGCACACTTAGAGATATTGAGTCTCAATGGGTTCTTGCAAGATGTAAAGCATCAGTAATCAATAAAATTGTGATAATAGTATGTGTATACAATATATATGCATAGAATAAGAAAATGGTCTGCTATAAAATGCAACACTTTCTATTTGTTACATAATGTGAAATGACCTAGATTGACAAGTGCATGATAATGGATGAATGCATTGATATAAGTTTTAATAATAAAACCTTTTATTTTTAATCTATGCTTTCCCCCAACATTAGAAAAAAAATCTTTCAAATTGTCAAACTATTTTAGGTTTTAGCTTAACCAAGAAAATAAGGAAGCCAAAAATTAAAATTTAGCTATTTACCATGGACAAATATTGAAGCCACATAGATTCCAACATTAAATATATAAGCAAAAAAAATCCACCAATAGTCCATTGATGTACAACATGAGTATAGTTTTAATTTTATTCTATTGCATAACCACTCCTCTTACCTTAAATTTGGTGAAGAATTGATGAGTCATACTATAATCCATATATGATTAATAAAATGAATGAATTATTTAGTGTTAAGTCTAGTTTCTTAAACGAATAATAAGATTATGGTAAATGTGAATTTCATGTATCATATACTTATTTTAAGAGCATAATAAGTTTTACTCAAGTATTCCACCTAGAAGAGGTATAAAAAATACCACACCAACATAAAAAATAACAAGGTTCATGATCTTGTTTTCTTTCCAAATCTGAACCAAGTTAGTCCCATCTCTTATCTAGCTAGACTAGACTAGTTAAACCTATAAATTATTAGTAACGTAATCAAATGATCATACTATATCATAAGCATACATTCCATACACACTGAGGCTTACATCATTAGTCCCATATTTTTACATATTGGTGCATCTTAATAAAAATGAGAAATGCACGGTATGTAAATTAACTTTCTCATTTCCAAGTACCACTACTGGCATAAAACACTAATGTAAACATCAGATATGAGAAATAAAGATGTAGCAGTATAATATCATGTAGTATATTATAAAATCTACTTGTCCTTGACTCTAGAAAATTAGTTCCCATTACATAAGAAGCTTTAAAACAAAATAATATTTCTTAAACATTACCATATAACTATAACCACATGCATCCATTTAATATCTACATCCATAGAAATATGAAAACCCCATTAACATACTAAATCATGATTCAAGAGATCTATTTGATTAGTCATGGTCTTCTAATAGACTTAGTACTATATCAACAATCATTATTGACCTTAAAGTGAAATTGTCACAAAGAACATTGAAGTGTTACCTAGATAACCTAACATACATTAAGAGTTTATGATACTCAGGTGAAGGATGATTATAAGGAAAATAATGTTTTTTGTCAACTACATAACCTAAAATAATCATGATAACAAAATGACACTTCACTTGAGCCTAAGATAAAAATAGAGCATAACAGTGTAACTAAGGAAAATATATTGATAAATATCAACATATTTCTTTATTATATAGCCTAAACCCTAAACCACTCTAGCATTTTATATGTAATGGTGTTTAATAAGTTTAATAATCATGATTATAAAAGACCCCACAAAATATATGATCCACTGCTAATAACCTTTCTAGGATATATTTCCACCTATAAAGATATAAATCCAAAGTAGGCAATAAAACCATATAGTAATGAAACATTGTCCCCATAATATGTGTCAATATTCAAAGACCATAAAATAATTTCAATAGGTAGACTAATTATACCATAGTGCATGTTTCATGAGTTGGTTTCTTTTTTTATTCAAGTCAATAGGCATGCCACATTAGTTACTAATCCCATATCACTGGAAACAAGTAGCCTTTTAACGTATCTTAGACCCACAACTAACTATAGCTATCATTAGATTGATTAAAATAACATAGAACTCCACTAAGATTACTCTAACTCAAAAATATCTTAACAAGGGTTGGAAATACAATCAATGGTATTGAAATTTACCTAAGAGGTGTGATAATAAACCATAATACACAAGCTCTAAGATATCCAAAATATTTAAAAATAGAAAAAAACAAAACATAATAAAATGAATCTATACCTCCAACATGCTCGATATGATATGTTGAAGTGTTTCAGTCCTCACCCTCTCTCATCCTCTTCCTCAAACCACACTCCATAGATATTTATTGAAGTGTTGTGTGAGTTTCTTGAATAAATAAAGACATGAAATGAGGCAAGTGGAGGGAAAATAGATAAATCATGCACAAAATCCTATATTTCACTCCATCCCACCATGATTACTTGTCAACATACATAGTGACATGAACATGTGCACATGTGCACTGACATTTGTAACATTCAAAATAGAATAATTTAAACATGTGAACACAATAATTTACCTATCAACATCATTACATAGCATATATATCAACATGATTGCATGAGTACATGTGAACATCATTACATCATTTAAACATGCACAATCTTGTAATACATCACTAAATGAAATATTGATCACCAAATTATTACTTAAATCATAGATAAATGAAACACTTATTAGCCAATAGAATACATAAATGAAACACTTGTATTGAAATATCATGTCTAAATAATATGTATTATTACACATCATGCATAATACATATCATACATACATATATAATGATGATGATGATGATGATGATGATGATGATGATGATGATGATGATGATGATGATGATGATGATGATGTCCAAGGTGGTAGCTGCCAAATAATATCTATGTTCATGGCATGGCCATGAAACCTCTTGTTGAGGATAATGAAGTGGAAGTGGACAATAAATGAATGCAAGTATATGTCACCCTACCATGAAGACACTTGAATTTTATATTGTCAAAGTTATAAAGGTTGAAAAAATTGATAATAAGACCCCTACATGAAGGAAAATTTTATTGGTTTGATAAATAAAAAAGTGAATCTCATACCACCAACAAATGGCTCATAATGCTTTGGAGAATGTCCCCTCATCTTCATCCAAAGCTTAAATAAAATTATAAGATACAACACAATCATAATATAAAATGGTAGGGTTTAATGAAATAAAATGGAATTAAAAATGATGTCCACCATGTAAACCTTTGATGATTGTTTCACATTGCTAGTGGATCTGTCAATACTGATATCAGTACAAGACCAAATTTCATTTGAGTGGACACTATTTTATAGTGTTTCCTCCTTAGTCATAAAAAAGGGAAGTGGATTTGGATCATCATACAAAACCATTAAAATATTTAATATATAACAATTCTTCAAGGTAGGTAGACCATCACAAGTCTAGCCCCGCTCAATATATACTATGGTGCCTTTCGTAGCTATACAACCTAAGGTGTATAACTGCATATTAGCACCAATTTAAAAAATATAATTATGTATGGATGAAGAATTAGAGTCTGTGTCAAGGGATCTGATGTTCATATTATCCTCATCATTTTAAACATTATCACTTGACAAAACAATAACCCAGGGTCTTGTGCTTCCTCCATGGCATTCCTCTATAAAGGACCAATAAAGAATATTGGATGAACGCTAGTGAAAAATAAAACTATAATAAAAATTTGTCTGGACATAGCCATTGCATTTACTTACTCGAGGCATCTCATCATCACCATTTTTTTGTCCCCTCACAAACCCTTTTCCCTTTCTATGAAAGGTACACCTTCAAAGTTATGCCATTGTCATCACTAGAACGGTTTTAAGGGTCATCTATCTCATTTTTAATGTTGATTTTTGTAGAAATAAAAAATTTATTTTTCAAAAAATTAAAATTAACTTAACTTTTCCTGCATGTAAACTATTCAACACATTGCATCTAACTTGACCTCCATTATTTCTTGTACCTTTCCCTTGCTCCACCCTAAGTATTTATTACTTCATTTCTCAATAATAATTTCTCCATATTATCCACTCCTACCTTATCCATTCCATTTTTCACTTGAATCATATGTAATCATCTATTCATTGATAGCTTTTAAGGATATCTCATTAAGATTACATAATTGGGAGACATTCTTCCTTGCCATCCATGATCTGTATAACATATCCCTCTTAATGCTTTGATATTTAGAAGTTGGTACATTAACCTATGTTATATTTATCTTTTAGTGTGTGCCCTTCCCCTAGGCTTCCTTTTTCCACCACTCACACAACTTAGGGGCCTCCTTGGGATGGGCTATTGACCTTGAATATTAAGATGGTGAGCGCTCAATTTGTGTAGTGACCAAAATGGATGGACACCATCATCAAAAAATGTGTTGCATGGGTACAATAAGTTATAGTGCAAATCCCACTTTGTGATACCCATGTCCACAATTTTATATTCACCCATAAACTATCATTCACCAAAGAAGCACGAGGTTATAAGCATAAAATAATGATTAAATAATAAAAAATCATCCTAAAAAATAAGAAATTATTCTTACATGTTTCAGTTCCTCCTCCTTCAGATCAGATTACAAAGCATATGGAATCCAGTCACTATCAACATCATCATCGACATCCTCATCAACATCATTTTCAAGCTTGTCTGACTCCACCTCATCCTACTACAATTTCAACATATACATTTCAATCCAAATATATATGGAATAAGAAACATCTATGACCATGACGAAGGAAAAAATAATAAGTATAGGTAATGTGCCCATTTATGGGGGTCATTATCACCCTCATCACCATGGCTCCACTTCTCCCCCTATTATACACAAGGTGGGTGTAAAGTGGTCTAATATTTACTATTATACATATTATTTAGACATCCACAAAGGCTTGACTATTCATGAATAAAATATATTGGCCATCTAAAACCCTCTTAGGATCTCTAGCAACTCAAAGATAACGTCTAAACTCATGGCATGCATGCAATGATGATTGGTTGTTGATTTATTTATCATATAAAAATTATATAATAATCGCTTACTATCAATAAATAATAATCAAAATTAAAAAATTCACCATCAACAAGAATAGATAAAATTGCATACAATTTACTCTAACTCAACAAAAATTTCTTGCATGAAATTATATCCTTGCAGATCATCCATCATAAATTTGTAGCATTCAACATCCAAAGTATTAGTTTCCAACATAAAATAATTTTCATACATGTCAATTTGGATTATGGTTTACAACATTGAATGTTATCTATGAACTGCATAAAAAAATCAAAGTATTGGTTTCCATCAAACTACAACTTATACCCCTCAATAATTTGGTGTACCAAAGGGAAGGAAAAATTGATTAAATTTTGGAGTTTCTTGGCAAACACCTTCATATTTGAGAGTTTCTTTAGGGCTACTTTTTATCTTCATAATCTCAAGGGGATGGTTCTTCTATAGGTTTGGAGATATATATTTATTTTAATCTTTGTTCTTCAAAGTGGAATTCATTTTGCTCTTTTTGAATTGGCAATATAATCAGTCCACTTGGATCCCTCTATGCAACCTCTCATCCCTAACATGGGTTTCTATATTGTGCATTTATTGTTGTATGTTGAACACACCATTATGTGTTCATGTTATCATCAATTTTGTTGGTTTCATGGCCTTAGGACACTGATTGTAAGTGAGGTTGAGCATGACATGGAATATTTCTAATTTACCTTTGGTAAGTAGTTACATAAAAATATGGCACAATTATAGGGGAATTTTAGGTCCACAAATTTGACTACCTCATTTTTTAGTCTTTTTAAAACATTCACTATGTTAATAATATGTCCATTACTATAATTAATAGTGTTGAAGGTGATTTATTTGTTAGATGACACCACCCCCCCCCCCCCGCACTTCCCCCTCCACCATACATAATCTGCCATCAATGTTCCTTATACTTCTTTTTCTAATTCTTGACATGGAGGGAATGCTACCATGCCTTATGCATTATTTAGATGACAAGGGAAAATGCACATTATTAGTTTTGTCTTTAGCTATGGAGGATCATTGATTATAGATGTTAAGTGAGGAACTTAAAGTAATTTATTCATTCTTTGTAATAATATCAACCAATCCCTCTATGATCTACATTATAATTGGAAATTTAATGGATAATGTGAACTAGGAATTTAGCTCAAGATAGGGGGTTAGATCAAGTGTTAGTTCAAAATGAAATCAAAATGAGCATAACACACTAAAAATCATGACATCTCTAGGCCTAGACACTAGGGGGAGATTAGTAACAAACATGCATATGAAAACAACAACTAAAACATGAAATAAAACTTCCTTCACCTTCCTTAGAGCTTTCAAATGGTTCGTAGAGTGGCTTGCTCAACTTGTGCATCAAAGAGTCTTCATCAATGTATTTGTTTGGATCCCTCTCTCCTTGGCATCTTTGGATTGGTTTAACAATTTGGCATAAGAACACTAATTGTATGAGGTTTTGGAATCATTTGAGCATTATAATTTCGGCTTGAGAGAGCTTAAAATTATGAGTGTGAGGCCTTCTATTTATAGATTTTTTTCAAATGATCAAAATGAACCTAAATCATCCATCTCAATATGATGATGTGTGGGTAATAATCCATTCAATTTTGAAGGGTAAAATAAATAAATGCCTTAATAAATATTTGGGATAGAGAGGCATTAAAGAGGCATGGGAGGGCTTAATCAGATATTTGTTGCAATTAAGGCTTAATGATGCCTTCCCAAAAAATGATGTCACTTGATGATGCAAAAACTCATAATCAATTTCTGAAAATAAATATTAAACAATTTCCATGGAAAATTAACTTAAGCTCATGATTTGAATTAATTAGCTTTAAACATGATTTATCAATTTTGGTGCAAATCCTGGCAATTGATGCTCAATTTAATCAAATTGGTTAAAATGTCATATTATTGGATCAAAATTTGACTGGATTAGAATGTGAAGGTGATGTTAGATGAGTTGGAACCGTTATCCCATTTAGGATGTTACAAACACAAAATAACGAGGGTATGTGTCTCATGCAAGAAATTTGGTAGAAAAGAGCAATCCAAAGCACTCAGGTGCAAAATCATCATTTTAACTCGAAATGATCTGATTAAAGTTAGTTATCTCATAAAATGAATTACCCCTTTTATAGATACATTGGACAGAATTGGCACTTATATATGACAAATTCATATCATTTAGCTTATTTTAGTGTTTTTAGCCCAAATTGTACATTTTGGTAGAAATTGGTCTAAAGATTGGTTGGAGGTTATTGGTGGCCACTTTTAGGTGTCTATAGTTTACCCCTATTTGGGAAGGCATTGAAAATTATAGGGCAATGTCTTCTCAAATAATGAGAAATGGCATGTATGCCAAAAGGAAGATGATGACTGAAGAAAAAGATCCAAATGGTGTTTGGGAAGCCTAGGATGATGTCCCCTCAAGGGACTAGCCATCACATATGTGGATGGATGGTCCCTCAAAAATAATCAAGAAAGGTGGAATTAACGCATGGTTGAGATTAATCCTAAAGAGAAAATGCTTGCATGCATTGATTTAAAAAGGATATTGATTTTCCCAAAGGTGGTTATAATCAAGAATAAAAGTTCAAATAATGATTTTCCCATTGGTGATTATAATCATTAAGATGACTTGGATTGGATAAAGATGATGCTTGATATGGTTGTTCCCTACTAGGGTAGATTAGCAAGCATAACTCAAGGATATAACCTATAATATAGATTAAAGATGAGTGGGTGTAAATGTAGATGTGATGGTATAATAACTAAAGAAGCCATAAATAGCCAAAAATGATTTAGTTGTACTACAAATGAGGAGATGCTCATCCTAATTAGAAATGATACAAATAAAATGGTCAGTGGGTTGATTTGATCAAGATGGATGGGAGGATTTTGCCAAGGTTCCAAGGAGAAAATTTTGTGACTCCGTTGCTTGTAAAACTCGTTGAAACTAATTTTTGTTGTAGCACATGAAAGTAATCATCATGATAAAACACCATGAGGACTTGACTAAAATATGCATAAGGACTAACTCCTGATCTAATAAACACTTGAAAACAATGTGCCAATGATAAAAACCATGATGACAATGTCGATGTATGAATATGGATAGACTCAAGAATAATGTGCTCGAGGAATCACCTAACAAATGCATATAAACTAAGTTAAGGCAACAGTGATGAAAGCAAACAAACAAATAGATAGAAAAACAAACAAATAGAAAAACAAACAAAAAACAAATATAAATCTTGAAAACAAAAGCAATAGAAAACATCCTAATAATGGATTTACTCCAGTAGGGTGGTTCGAGGATGATGAACTACGTTTAGATAGGACAAATGTTTTTTTGGATTTTTGAAATGTTATGAATGTTTTTAGAATTTTGAGGTATCTTAACTCATTAGATAATGACAAGATACCTACTCACAAAATGGTGAGAATGTTGTCTTAATTTTGTCATAAAATGGTAAAAGCACATGGAAAGGGGGACTGAGGTGACCTCAACATGAATTGAGCATGACCTATAAAGTCTTGAGATGACCTCAAGTCATAGTAATTTTGTCCACATAAAAGGCAGGGAAAAACTTGACCAGGTCCCAACAAGTTCTCAAATCTAGAAAATGACCAGTTAAATGGGAAAAACAATGGCAAGGTGATGTGGCAATGCATGATAAACAAATGTTGCCCCTATTTTGTCCATAGGTGGTTATAACTAGGATAAAATGGATTAGATCAATGATACTAATTTGCCCATAGGTGGTTATAATTAGTAGTAAGATTGGTGAACACTAATTAGGTCTAACATGTGATATATTTAGGCTCACATAAACAAACTTGATATAGGATGGAAAATGTAATATACCTTGCCAAATCAATTATCACACTAATTTCATAAATTGTTATTGAAACATGGATTTGATATTTTGGTGAAACTAGATAAGAATCCTCTCAAAAAAAGGTGTGAAAAGAACCAAAGGAACCAAGATCAAAATAGGATCAGGTAGGATGGCTTAGAACAGCTTAGATCTAGATAAGAATGGTATGATAGGATGGTAATGTGATAGGAAAAAGTGATAGGTTAGTAGGATGATAGGATGGTAAAATGGTATAGTACAAAGAAGATTATTGATAATATGATAAGAAGGTTTCCCCCAAGTGATAAGGTGACTGGCTAGGTATGTGACAATGGCAAAAGGATATGTGACAATGGTAATGGTATGTGGCAATGACATGATACATGTTTTTGGTAGATGATGATTGTTGGTTTTTGATATGTTTGGCCTAGGTGTTATTTGGATTCTATTGTTCTTGTTGATGTGGATATGCACATCCTAATCAACAACTAATACAACTAGAATAATCAATCATGTTAATTGTTATCCCACACCTCATTTGAATATCTTCTTTGTCAAATTTTTTTTGCAAGTTTGGATGCCAAGAATTTTGTTGTGATCTTCATTGGTCATTGATTGTGTTTCCTTCAACTGTCTATACAAGGTATCTTTGTAGCCTCTATAAAGAAAAGTGTGTCCATGGATGGTAAATAAGGATAAATGTTGGATGATAGGTTTGATTTAGTGATGTAATGGTATATGATAATGGAATGTGTAGTGGTTGAGAAATAAATTAAGATTTGTATTTTTAGGCACACATAATGTTTTTGATTCTGGATTTGACATAACTTTGGATGTGGTGAGGCCAAAGACTTTTGAATATTCTCTCGATAAGACCACTAGATTCTTCTATTATTTAGGACTGAGAGTAATTAACATCTGATTAGGCTATAGATTGGAAGCTATGTTGATGTTATCTTTGATTTTGTTTTCATCAAGTAGTGAAAAACTTGTATGCTCAGCTATTGGTACCTCAAAGAGGTTTCTACCAATGAAGTTGTCTTGATTGTCCTGTAGTGCCTCCAAGAAGGTTTCACTAATGAACATTGAATTTTGACTTTGATTGTCTTCTAATGCCTCCAAAAAGGTTTCACTAGAAGAATTTGAGTTTAAACTTTGATTTTCTTATAATGCCTCTAAAAAGGTTTCACTAGGAGAGTATTCTTCTTTTGCATTAATTTGGTCTTGGCCTCCCTGATGTTCTTCAATTGATATGTCATCATGGATGCAGTTCAATAAGGTATGATTTTGTCAATCCCAATCGACATTTGTGGGAGATGGAAAGTCAATGATATGACTAGGTTAGTTGGTGGTAATGGAATGGGGGTTGGCAACAAAATCCTCATAGAGGATACTAGGAGAAATTTTGTTGATGATGATGTAATCATCCTCAAAAACTATATAAGGATCATAAATGTATTCAAATTAATCTATAAAGCATGCATAACTAATATTGTAATAACCACAAACTTATTTTGATTATAAATCTAATTTTGACTTAATAGACTCTGAATCCAGTGTCAAGACTGATGTTGATTCTTATTATGATGTTGGTTCAAGAATAAAACCTAACTCCAATGTTGATTCTTCATCTAGCATGGATGTTACTGTAATGATGCTTTGTTTAATGTTTGATATTGGATAAGTGATGGATTATGATGGAAAATGGGCTCCACAGAGACTGGTTTGTCAAAGTGAGACTCCATAATAGTGGGAAAAATGTCAAGAGACAACTCCTCAAAGACTAGCTTATCAGATAGAGGATCTTAAAAATAGGCATATGGTCGAGGTAATGATTATCTTAAAGATTATTATAATCATTAAGAAGTGACTCAGCAAAGACTGGCTCATCAGAGTGAGACTCCTCAATAATAGGTATAGGATTGAAAGGTGATTGCTCATAGGTTGACTTATCACAAGTGGTTAGTTCAAAAAAATCATCTTGAATTGGTTGGTTGGTTTTCTTGGCCTTGGTTTCCAATGAGTTGGAAAATACCAGTTTTGAACATAGTTTTGTCTTTGAATGATTGGCTCAATTGAGGGACTGATTAGCTTAGTTGAGGTTATGATTGGATTAGATGGGGTATTGATTAGCACTGTGGAGCTTTATTGCTTACATACACCAAAGGATAAATTCCTGAGATGGTAACAATAGGGTGGTATGGGGATTGGTTAATCACACAAGCCAATGGACTAGGTCCTGGAATGATGAAAGGGCATTTTGGAGCTTGATTGCTTGCATAAGCCAAAGGATGAGGTCCTAGAAGGGTAAGTCTAGGGAATTGTGGAGCTTGGTTGCTTGCACAATCCAAAGGATGAGGCCCTGATATGAAAATGGTATGATGTTGTGGAGTTTGATTGATCACATAAGCCAAATCATCTAAGTCCTCCTCATAAACCATATCATCCCAGTCCAAGTTTTGAGTTATATTGTAAGTCAATTATTGACTTTGTTCCCCATATGGAGTATTATAGGGAGAATAATAAAACTCCTTACAAAATTTATCCCCATAGGGATTTCTAGTCAAATTTTGTGCATCTATTCTATCATAACTTGGATTGTACGTAACTCCACCATAAGTGTAGCTAGACATATATGCATCAATGAAGAAAGCTCCGAAGACAAAAAGGCTTAGAGTTTTGTAAAATTTGAAAAACTATGTCCAAAGGACAAATGATTCAAACTTGGTCTAACTGTGTCAAAAGGGGTGGATTTGTATCTCCATACAATGATTTGATCATGGAACCATATCTCCAAAATGGTTTGTGCTAAGACTTGGCATTAAATAGTCTAACATATAATGTCTAACATTAAATGTCATAAACATAAAAGGTCAAGCATCTGAATAAAAATTGACATGTCAAAGGTCTAGGTCAAAGTGTTCCAAACAAGGTCTAAACTAAGAAAGGGAAAAGAGTCGCTAGGTCTTTTATCCAAAAATAGAGTCAAAAGCTAGGCTCAAATAGGATTTGTTATGGCTTTTGGCCAAACAATGTCAAAAACTAGACTTGAAACAAAGGCATTATATGATTTGATTTAATCTAAGAAATTTGGAATAACTTCAACATAGACCCAACACATGGAATCAAACATAAACATGATTAGTTTGTATAAGGCACAAGACAAAAGGCACCTAGAGAAAAGGTTGTGTTCTCCTAAATAAAGGCACAAACAATGATGAGGATAGGCTCTATGAACAAACAAGAAATGGAAACAAGGCTCTTTAAATAAACAATCAATAGTTTTCAAATTTGGTTAATCAATTAACTAAAGTTACGTAACCTAAAAGAGAGAGATCTATGTATCAACCTCTACAAAACAAGGCCTAAATAAAAATCAATCAATGTTTAGATCTGAACTTGACAAGGTCAATTTAAAAATCAATGTTAAAGACTAGAATTTGATTGACCAAACAAACTAGACAAGATTTGAAAGCATAATGGCATATGAACAAGGTCCAAATGTGACATGGTTTTAAACAATGGTTTTGGTATAAGTCAAATGAATTGTGAAATAATTTGAGTAGCATAATATCATATGCATGCTCTAATGATGTAATAAATGTTATGTTTCAAAGACTTAGAGGCACAAACTTAATATCTAATTTGGCCAACATGACAGTACCCGTATCAGTCAATTCACACACACACAAACAACTTTAGCAAAAACTGAAGGCATAAGTGTGGTGTAAAATGGCCAACATAATGCCTCTTTAGATGAAAAAGTTACATATAAACAAATTGGTTTTTGACATGGATTAAAAAAACATATAAGTTTTTAGTCTCAAAACACCAAGCAAGAAAAAGATAAGTGACCAAATGCAACTAAGCATAACATCCTAAATCCTATCAAGGGTGTGTAAATGTAGATTTAACTAAACTAACAAGTTTTCTAATGTCTAGATGGATCAAATGCATATAAATTTTATGTCAGCATATAAAAAAATTGCATGTCATTTGGGTCCGCATCATATGGCTTGTTGTAAAAAGGTCTTGCATTTTTTATAACCACTACATCCATCATTTGCTCAGTGTAGTGCAATGTCTAACATGCTCAAACATCTTGATATTATCCTATACTAATGGAGATGGTTTAACTACTCAAACCATCATCCTAATGAGGGGATACCAATTTATATACCCCCTCTCATGGAGAGGGTTTGAAGATGATGCCGAGAGATGAAGCCCCAGGTCAAAGCTTCACTATAGAACTTATGAGAGGTAATGAAGTCCCCCTCACAAGCCAAGATGCAATGAAAATAAAAACTAAGTAAAATAGATTTATGGTTTTTTATAGATCACCCAAGCCATGCGGGTCTTGGGGAGAGCCTTCACAACATCTATTTTACACCTTTGGACTAAGGCAATTTGCAATGAATATGCCTCTTTTGATCCCACAAGTTCTCTATACGGGATGGGGGGAGAGAATACACACACAACTTCCTTTTTGCTCAAACAAATATAACTAAACAAACAATTATTAAATTGTATAACATAAAAAATTGGAAGTGAGTTCAATTTTAGAGCACTAAAATGAAATATTTGGTGGTGTTCTTTGGCCCCTTGGCCTTAAGTTGCAAAACTTTAAAAGAATAACAACAAAACTATTCAAGTAAACACCCTAAAATTTTATTTAAGCACCAAATACAAGATTCCTAATTCTTTTTAAGCATCCCAAAAGAGGTTTTAAAAGATATAATTAAGCATTATTTGGTACTTTTCAAGTAGGCCTTGTAAGGAAATGGTCAGAGTGTTATTTAGCTTTGAAGCACTTTTTCAAATGAAACAAGCAAACTTGAAAAGTATGATCTTGGGTTTGTATGACCTATTAACCCAAAGGAAAAACCTCAAGAAAGCAAATGCATTAGATTATACTTGGTTAGAAAAAATCTCAATAAAACATGTAAGGCAAGGAATAGACAAAGAAAACACAATTCAATGAAACCAAACAACGATGATTAGAAACATTAAAAACGTTCAAACTCCTATTTCAATATTTTGTGAAAAATATATACAATTTAAAGCTAAATTGATAGCATATTCTGAAAACTTAGGAGAAAACATGTGGTTTTAAAAAACAAATCATCAAAAATAGAGTCTATATGACCCCAAACCAAGCTCTGAAAGATGGCTTACTAGCTCTTAGGTCTGCACACTACAATATCATGACTCTATAGTGCAATAACACAACTCACAATGCAATAACATGACTGTAGAGTCATGGGATTGTACTATCATGACTATAGAGTCATGGTATTACAATGTCATGACTATAGAGTTGCAAGATTACAGTATTATGACTACAAACGATGATATCACAACTTACAAAATCATGGTATTATAATATCATGACTATCGAGTTGTGGTATTTTAATACCACAACTTGACCTACAGACTAAAAACACATTAGTCCAAAAACATAGTTAAAATTAAATATTGTGACTAAATGATAAAACTATGACTGTGTCAGTTACGGGATTGTGGTCCAGAGGATAATATCACAACTCCACAGTGACAAAACCATGACTTCCAAAAAATATATTTTTGATCAAGTTTTTTACTCTCTTTGCTCTCAAACTCCAAGATTCTGCATAAAATTGGTTAATAGGTTATTTTTAGGAGTTCTTTGATCAAATTTGTGGGGCTAAGTCCCACCGGGCGTGCCATTATGTGAACTAGGAATTTTGACTCAAGAGAGGGGGTTAGATCAAGTGTTAGTTCAAAATGAAATCAAAATGAAAATAACACACTAACAAGCATGACATCTATAGGCCTAGACATTAGGGGAAGCTTAGTAACAAACATACATATGAAAGCAACAACTAAAACATGAAATAAACCTTCCTTCACCTTCTTTGAAGCTTTCAAATGGTTCATAGAGTGGCTTGCTCAATTTGTGAATCAAAGAGTCCTCATCAATAGATTTGTTTGGCTCCCTCTCTCCTTGGCACCTTTGGCTTGTGATGGATTTAGCTTGGTTCAATAATTTGGGATAATAACACTACTTGTATGAGGCTTTAGAATCATTTAAACATTATAACTTTGGCTTAAGAGAGCTTAAAATTATGAGTGTGAGGCCTTCTATATATAGATTTTTGTAAATGATCAGAATGACCTAAACCATCCATCTCAAGATGAATATGTGTGGTTAAAAATTCATTCAATTTTGGAGGGTAAAATAAATAAATGTCCTCATAAATATTTGAGATAGAGAGGTATTAAAGAGGCATGGGAGGGCTTAATCATATATTTATGGTAGTTAAGGCTTGGGGATGCCTTCCCAAAAAATGATGTCACTTGATGATGTAGAAACTCATAATCAATTTACAAAAAGAAATATTCAACAAGTTCCATGGAAAATTAACTTAAGCTCATGATTTGAATTAATTAGCTTTAAACATGATTTATCAATTTTGGTGCAAATCTTGGCAATTGGTACTCAATTTAATCAAATTGGTCAACATATTATATTGTTGGATCAAAATTTGACTAGATTGGAATTATAAGGTGATGTTAGATGCATTGGAACCGTTATCCCATTTAGGATGTTGCCAACACAAAATAACAAGGGTACGTGTCTCATGCAAGAAATTTGGTAGAAAAGAGCAATCCAAAACACCCAGGTGTGAAATCTTCATTTTAACTTGAAATGATTTGATCAAAGTTAGTTGTCTCATAAAATGCATTGCCCCATTTAGGGATACATTGGCCAAAATTGGCACTTATATATGACAAATTCACATCATTTAACTTGTTTTAGTGTTTTTAGCCCAAATTGTGCATTTTAGTAGAATTTGGTCTCAAGCTTGGTTGAAGGTTATTGGTGGCCACTTTGAGGTGTCTATAGATAACACATTAAATTATGTAAACTTTATATCACTTTCAAACCGAGAGATTAGATATTTCCTTTAGAATCTCAAAATTCAACAAACCATAGTATGTTATAGTAGGACACCCATTCACATTCACCAAAGTAACTGTGCCAGCATATCACAGTCTTGTTTGAGATTTACAAATTCTAACATAAAGGATTATTTGCAAGTGAAAAAATAAATACATAACAATTTAAACTTTCCCTTCCATAAACATAAATCTAATATTTGGAACCCATGGAAGTAATGAAGGGGCACTTATGCACATCCACCCAATAAACAACACACATTGAGTTTGTGCATGTTGGTTACAATAAAGCATTCTTGAGTAGAAGAAGGCCAAGTTGGCAGTACACACCCTCTTGTATTTGGGGCAGTGTAATCGATCTATGCATTTGTGTTAGGTAGCATGATCTCTAATTTTTTAATCAAAGATCATAAAGAGATGAAATCAAAGATAGGGTCATAGTACCTAGTATTTTTTGCTATGTTCATCATTTATTTCATGGTGAATATTGTTCAACACTACAAATTCGTAGTGATGGGAGTGTTCATCACTAAAATCATATGGGAGACCATGCTTGCCAAGATATTAATCTTGACATTTGAGGTGGAAGGTTTACACAATAAGGATTGATTAACCCAAAAGATGTATTTTAGACATGTTTAATTATGCTTAGCATAGGAAGAGTAATTTTAGAAGTAGGCAACATGAATTTAGGCCTAGACAAAGGCTCTAATGCTTTTAAATATGTGTTTGGTAATCTCGATCCAAATTATCCTCAAAGAAAAAATCTAGTCTCAATCCAAAGAAACATCAAATTAAAAAATGTATACTTTTCTTATTTAACTTGACCAATATATTAAAACAAAGGATTAATTATTTTTATATTTTGCAATGAAGGATATGTTTTACAAGTTTCTACTATCAAATTAGTTTGGTATTGATTCCTTCCTAGACACTATTTTTTTGGAGATTAGAACCATTTTGGTCTTTTCCGTTGGTTCATGTAACTTAGATTCAAAATTAAAATAAAACCTTTTTTAGTTCTAATAAGACTATGGGAGGTTGCTTTGTTACCCTATGAATATTATATCATTATATGGAGGACTACCGTATCAATTCATAAATGATTATCATATGTGGGGTTCTACTCATTCCTCTTGTATTTTAACTGCTATGGGATATGCTTCCAGATATTTAGGTTTCCAATCTCAATCCTATTTTTGCTTTCCCATTTTTTGATTCTAAATTAGGATTCTACAAAGTTGCTTTGGATAAGGAGATATGAAATAACATAGTTTTTAATGCTACTTAGATTGTTATTCTCAACAATCTTTCTTAGTCCTCTTTTTAAGGACCTCATTCAAACACTATGGAAGAAATTAGTAGACTATTTAGTTGTTCAAGTGACAATTGATTCTTTATGTTTCCACAAGTCTTGATGATTAAAAGCTCACTATCCTAGATGACAAAAAGATAGTACTTTTGTGCTTAGTTTGAATATTAGGAGACCAAAACCATTTTATATGATATTTTGTGGGCCTTCATTATTTATCATTGTCACTACATTATCTCTCATACTAGGCTGAGTTATTTCAATGTAGAAATCTTTATTTAATCATATGCTTGGTCAAAATTAGGTTTTTTTGGTTATTTTATCCTTTTTGATCATGGAAACTCCCATTAATTGTTGCATTCACTAAGAATATTCATGGCATAATATAGGATCTTAATTTGGATACTTGTTTCTTTCTATGATATATATGACTCCTAGATAGATTCTCTAAAACTGATTTATAGTGATTTTGTTTGGAGGTAAATGGGGTATTAGTTTAGATAATATTAAAGTAGTAAGGAATGAAAACATTCTAGTTTCATCTTTTATGATGTGTCTCATGGGTGAGAAACCTTTGAGTTGACCACTAGACTAATATATGTGTGTAATTTGTTCCATTGTCAATCTTAATCGTGTATAATTTATTGGGAAGAAACATGCTTTTGGGATACACGATGTAACACTTTTAAAAGATTAGTAAAAACTAATAGTTTATTTCCTCATTTTTAAAAGTAATTTTACAACTATTCTATACTTACCCACTAAAATTTGTTGTTCCCATATGTTTTTACTACCATCTTACATTTGTGAATTTTGTGAGTGCAACACGGACACTTCTACTTAATTTTACAACTATTCTATACTTCCCTTCTAAAGTTTGTTGTTCCTATATGTTTTTAATACCATCTTACATTTGTGAACTTTGTGAGTGCAAGATGGACACTTCACTTAGCCATAGGGTCTTTCAAAGTTGTAATAGCTCTAATAGTGGCATATTGATCATCCCTATAAGAATTACTTTCAACTTGAATCAAAATACATATTATATGAAGGACTATGTTGATACATCTAGGGTTAGGGGATCCATTGAATGTCTACCTTGACCCATGTGGCCTTATCCTCCTAACACAGTTCAACACTCTCTTTTCTAGCTAGTCACACACACAAAAAAAAAAAAAAAAAAATTGTTTAATCATTTCAAATTCATTGACATTTAAATGTCTTGTATACAATACAGATTTTTAGGCTTTACACAACTTAATACTCTTTAGCATCCCACTATAACCTACAATAGTTTCAACGCTCTCCTTACTAGCTAGTGACCATATATATTTGTAGTAAACACATATTTTTGTTTAAGCCTTCCAAGGCAGAATTATTTTAAATGACGCAAACACCTAATTGATTTAATACATTTTATATAGTCATTGAGGCATTCAAATTTCACATGCCTTCTACAGGATGCCAATTCACAAGACATGAAAAACCAGAAAAATCATTAAGATCCAACCTAAGACATGTAAATTCCAATTTTTTAAAAGATTTTGAGTCGTAGTGAAAATACAACTAACTAACCAAATTTTTGGAATCATTTTATTTAAATTAGAGGACAAACCCAACTAAGTTTCCTTACTTAGTGTATGACAAATCACCTAGACATACTTTCAACAATGTTTCCTTGCCTAACTAATGTTTCCTCCTTCCTTAGACTTAGAACATCCACCAAGGCTTGATCCAATGGAAATCCCACAACGTTGGGCTCGAATCACAGATTATACACAAGGTATGGGGTTCAAAAAATGAGTTCATGTGAGGCATAATTCACCAATAATCATACCACAAATATCATTTGAAAAATCAAATCATAAAAGGAAATGTTAGCCTATTGTTTTCAAATCATGAAAGGAAATATCACCACATCATTTTGTCTATGTAGATCAGGCCACATCAATGATACATATACATGTGCTCGTTAATTTGTATGTGTTGGTTTAGGGATTTTGCACATGTTGATTTATAGTAGATGGTGTGTCAACGACCAATGGCCATTAACAAATTTTCAAAGTCGCTTAGAGATGGTGGGGCCTAGAGTTACCACACTAACATGCACTAAGTTTGTGTGTGCTAGTTATGGTCAACCCTCTAAAACCATATCATATTTATTCAATAATTTTATTTTATTCATAAACTACAAAGATACTTATACAATCTTGTACTCCTACAAATGAGAAATCAACCCTTATCTCTTATACAATCACTTATGTATCCCACTTTCTAGTTGAATTGTTATAACAACTTGTTCACACACATAATATATTATTATTAATTTATACTAATACAACATAGAACTATGTTATACTAACTTAAGAAAATCTCTAACAAATTAGAAAATAATTCAATAGGTAATATTAACTATGAATATAATATATATGTATTAATTATTTCAAATCAACATTACATGATTAAGGGAAACTATAAACAAAATATTAACATTATTACAAATAAAAAAATCAAATAAAGTAATAATAAAATTAAAATAGACAAATTGATAAATGATAAACATTTAATAATATTTATGATATTATTAACTAATAAATTTTAAAAAAAACATATTTACATAAGAAAATATTTATGATGTTATTAACTAATAAATTTTAAAAAACCATATTTTCTTATTTATGATGTCATTAACCAATAAATATTAAAAAAAAAAAAAAATTATAAGAAAATTAAAAAAAAAGATTTTAAAATAATTGTAATAAAATTGAAAATAAAACCAAAAAAAAACTTTTGTAATAAAAATTATAATAAATTATTACACCATATAAATCCAAACATATAACAAAAGATAATGAAAATTTAATAATAAAAACAATAAAATAAATTAAATACTATATAAAAATTTATATAAATTAAAAAGATTTTATACAATTAAAAATATATAACCAAAAAAGATAAATACCTATGTAATATTGTGAACATTTTTTTGTACATTATGTAACTCAATATTTTTCTATTACACATATAACTTATCATATAAAGCTTATGAACTATAATATTAGATGTTATATATTTATTTAAAAAGGATTTCTTATCCTGTTTATATTTTCATTTTTATTATTAATCTTTGTCAAGACAAGAATTATAGGAATCACTTTTTAATTACTTTTATTATATATTCTTATATATTTAATGGGGTTTTAAATGTTCTTCATTTAATGATTATAGAAGTGGTGTGACAAATAGTTGCAATATGCACGCTGTCAACATATGTCTAGTATAAGAACTTGAAGGGGAAGTGAAACTAACCCGTCAGTAGTTTTTGTCCTTTATAACTTATGTTTGGTTATCATTCTCTCTTTGTATGACTACTGTATAATTTTCTATCAAGTTGGCTTAGCTACAAACATTGAATCCGACTATTTTAGTCCTAAATTTTAAGACTCAGCACCAATTTTTAAGGATAATTTCTTATTGTGTTTTGGGGGGCATTATGTCAAGTGTTAATTCTTGTACAAAAAGTTCATGTCTATTTGGATTGTTGAGAGTGGAAGGTCCTTTCAATTTCACTTGTAACTGCTCTGTTTTCTACATTTTATCTTTCTTTCGAATAAATACATTCCACCATTCCATTACTTTGTCCATTACCACTTTCAACTTATATCTTACTCATCACTAACAACTTGTATTCCTTAAATTATTCATGCATTATTTTAAATTTACAACTCATACTAATCCTTTTTTTTTTTGAAGTTCAAATTTT
The DNA here is from genome assembly GCA_037957365.1 of Torreya grandis. NCBI lineage: Eukaryota > Viridiplantae > Streptophyta > Pinopsida > Cupressales > Taxaceae > Torreya > Torreya grandis. The sequence goes on from JARHVA010006581.1 coordinate 598,401, forward strand.
ATGAGTTCCATTTACATGTTAAAAATTCCAATATATATTGTTGTGATTGTTATCATTCTATGAAATATTATAATTACATTCTCGGTATTGGTGAGGTGATTCTCACTAATTAATATACATCAAGTGATTGGTTCAACCTTATCACAATCACCACTCACAGACATTATTTTTCCATTAGATCAAATTAATTTATCTGTTTCAAAAATATTTGTAAAAAATATAATTTATATTTCAATTTTGATTTAACTAGATATTAATTTGATAGGGTCTTTCCCAAAAAATTATTGCTAATTAAATTAAAATTGCAACAAGAAGACGTTATACAAAATTAAATTTGTATTTTCAAATTCAAATTATTTGTGCAATTAGCTGAGAACCTTTGGAGCTACCACGATTGCCTTCACCTCATGGGTGAGGAAGTGGTCCATGTCGACAACGTTCCTAGATCCGACACAGGGTCTTTCCCCTCGTAGATCACCACTTCGTTGGTCTTCACCTATAATGTGATAGACTAAGTGGATCTTCCAAAAGTGGAGGCGATGGAAGGGGATGGGGCCCTCCCCCTCAGAGTTATGGAGATGATATTAGGGGTTTGGGTCCCCCTCCCTAGGATAAGTTTCCTTGGCTTGCTCTTGTAATTTCTCCAGATAGAAACAAGGATGAAACTAATGTCACGCAATAAAATGATGGTTGGGAGCCTATATTAGTGGACGATGATCCCCCTGCTTAGGGAGGATAGGGAGATATGTTGCAGGGTCTGCATTCTCCACCACCTCCTCCGGCCACCATATTTACTACTACAACTTAAATATTCTCTTTATTGCTATGTGCTCTTTTATTTGCTCCCCTAATTGTTATGTGCTCTTGATTTAATGTTTTGTTGAGTGATCTTTATTGATCCTCTACTAGACTTGTCTTTCTTTGAAGATTTGATCCTGGATATGACTTTTCCATTTTTTAATATGATTAACATTATACTTTATAATTATTTATATTGATATAAATTCCTTCTTCAATAACAATAACAATAATGATGATGATGATGATGATGATGATGATGATGGAGCTTTCCCATTTTTTTCTGGTTGGCCACTTTCATGGAACCAGACCAGGAGAAAAACTGTAAAATATTCAATTGTACACAATTTTCCAATAGCCTTCTTTGTACTGCACTAAGAACTACAAATTGTTATGGAATTTGAACGATTAAGTCCCAGAAAAAGGCTTCTCAATCGTACTTATTTCTGTTTTAAGAGTTGCATAGCCATCCCATGGTTAGATCATACCCGCTACAGAATGGCAAGAAAAAACTTGCTATGCTTGTTAACCAACGGCTTCAGCTCCAACACAGAAAACTTGCGACCATTGCGGTTGAAACAACAGAATATAGTGCCAAGCATTGCAATGTTAAAGATCTTTGCAGGCAAGGCCGACTGCGAGAGGCTCTGCACATCTGAGTTCAATGGACCGACCTGCGCCTTCTATCTACGTTTGTCTTTTTCAGGGCTGCATTAAAAATAGGGCATTTTCAGAGGGAAAATTAGTCCATGCCCACATGATACAAAATGGATTCAAGCCTGATAGATTTTTATGTAACACGATCGTGATTCTGTATTCAAAGAGTAACGATTTTAGGGATATTCGTAAACTATTTGACGAAATGTCTGAACGAGATGTGTGCTCATGGACTACCATGATTGCAATTTTTGCCAGGCGTGGGCTTAGTAAGGATGCCTTGATGTATTTTAAACAAATGCAGCGCTCAGGGATAAGGCCTGATTATTTTACCTATGCGACTGTTTTATCTGTATATGCGGACATGGAACTGATTTCCCGTGGAATGGAGATCCATGGAGAGATACTTGTAAGCGGTTCTGAATCTGATTTGGTTGTTGCAAATGCACTTATTGATCTGTATGTGAAATGTGGGAGTATGAATGATGCACGCCATGTGTTTGACGAAATGTCTCAACGAGATGTGGTGTCGTGGACTGCTATGATTTCAGGATACCAACAGAAGGGGGATGGTGAAGAAGCTCTGATTTTTTTTCGAAAAATGAAAGAGTCAGGTGTGAAACCCAATTTGAAAACCTTCACTGCTGTGTTGGCGGTGTGCAACAACATGGAAGCTCTGGAACAGGGAATGGAAATCCATGAAGAGATATCTAGAAGCCAGGTTAAGGCTAATGTTGTTTTGGATGGTGCGCTTCTAGATATGTATGCAAAATGCGGGGAAATAATGCGAGCGCGGGATATATTTGATAAAATGCTAGACCATGATGAGATCTCTTTGACATTAATGATTGCAGGATATGCACATAATGGATATGTTGATAAGGCCATGGAGCTCTTTCAGACAATGACCAAAGCAGATGCCTACTCCTGGACAGTGATGATTGCAGGATACATGCAGAATGGAATGGTTGATGAGGCCTGGAAGCTCTTTAGTGAGATGCCTAGGAAAAGTGAGGTTTCTTGGAGGGCGATGATTGCTGGGTATGTACAGAATGGGCTGAGTGAGGAGGCTTTGAAGCTTTTTCAACAAATGAAAATGGGAGGTACGGAAAATTTTAGTGGCTTATATTAGCCAAGTGGTTTTTTTTTTTCCCCAAACTATTAACTATTTGAAGAGACAATTCTCCTCAATCAGTAATTGTGTGTTTTGAATGTTTGCACATACATAACAACTGTAAGAAAGAGGCGGTTTATGAGGCATTGCAGGAACAAAAAGCTTTGTCATTCCCAAATCAGGCTTTAGGATGCAAGTCCTGGGTTACCATGTTTGCATCCTACCTCTATACTAACATCGGAGTGTCGTGTTGTGGACTCTCTCTAGCTTGTGGTTTTTATGTATTTGGTGTTCATCATTTAAGATCTATTTTTTACAGTGACATATCACTATGATGGGATTTCCTTCCATATTAATACTTCCCTTTCAGGAATTGACAACCTTTTATAAAAAAACATATACAACTTCAAGGGAATTGGAAAAATATTTTGAGAATATTTCCCAACTTTATAAGTTAAGAATTCAATATTGAAAAAATTGGGAAGTGTTTCTTAACTTCTAAAATGCTTATTTGCTAAACAGGTATGAAGCCAAGCTCAAAAACCTTTTCCACTGTGATTTTAGCATGCGCCAACCATGCAGCTCTGGAAAACGGCATGGAGATCCATGAGGAAATAATTAGAAATGGATTTCAGCATGACATCCCTATAGCAAGTGCTCTCATAGACATGTATGTTGAATGTGGCAGTATTGAGAAGGCACGCAATGTGTTTGACAATATCCCTCGGCAAGAAGCAGTGCTGTGGACAACTATGGTTTCAGGATATGCTATGCATGGCTTTGCGAAGGAGGCCCTTGAGACATTTGAACAAATGGTCTGCTCTGGGGTGAAGCCAGACAGTTTTACCTTTGTTTGTGTCTTGTCTGCTTGCTGCCATGCAGGTCTTGTGGAAAAGGGCCGGAAATTCTTTGATTGTATGACTCAAGATTATCATATCACACCTGTTATGGAGCACTATGGATGCATTGTTGACCTCCTTGTCCGTGCTGGGTGTTTCAATGAAGCCTGGGACTTTATTAATAGAATGCCAATAAAGGCTGATGTTTCTGTGTTGGGATGCTTGATCGGTGCTTCTAAAATGCATGGCAATATAGAACTGGGAAAAAAAGTGGCAGAACGTCTTTTTGAGCTGGAACCTGAAAAATCAGCTTCTTATGATCTGCTGTCAAATGAATACGCTGCATCTGCCAGGTGGAATGACATTAAAAAACTGCGGAAAATGATAAAGGACAAGAGGTTAAAAAAGGAACGTGGATATGGTCTGCATGAAGTCAATAAGCAGAGTGATGGTTTCCTCTTAGGAGATTATATGTACTTACAAATGGAGGGAATTTGTGCAGAGTAAGAAAAAAAATATACAGAGATGAAGGCGGCAGGGTATATGTTGAACACAAGACTCGTTCTCTGCAATAGACCAGAGGACACAAGTTTTGTGTTTTCATAACAAAAAGCTGGCAGCCACATCAGGCTATCAAAAGATTCCTGGTATGGCTATTCAGGTATGCAGAACCTTACAATGACAAATAATCTCTGACTACTATAGTGCAATCAATTTCAAATCTAAGCTTTTGTGTCTGAAATTGTTTTCAGGATACCGCTGTTCCTGTCAATTCAAGGACATTCTTATGAGCATTATTGATGATGGTTAGTGAAACAAGCCATATGTATAGTCTAGTTTACTAAAAAAATGCATTTTTCCTGCCTGCACCATGTAGGAGAGGACCCGATATACTTGTTTATTCATCTGTTTGGCCCAGATAAGATAATTATTGTGCAGGATAATAACTAATGCTACAGTAATAGGCCATAAAACATCTAATGGGATGCTGATAAGTATAACTGAAGTGTAGGAAAATTAAACTAACAGCTTTTAATGCAAGGCAATGGGGTTTTACTTCTAGTATGTGGTCTGGCATTGGCCCTATTATGTTTGTTACTGGTTAGGTAGTTTATTAATGCCTTATGGCTTCGAGAAGTTCAAAATTTGTGCCTGTCAGCGGTGATACTAGCACATACTTGAATTCTCTCTGTGACCTTGAGAGGAGAAATGGACAACTAGACGTCATGCAACATCCTTTCTCTGCTTATTAAAATTTAAAACAAATGTATATTGGACTCCCAAGATTTTGTGGGTTGAGAGGAATATCATGAATTAAAGTGATTGAATTATCTAATTTTTGTGGATTGAGAGAGATCCAACAAGAAATGTCAATGCTGGGAAATCAATGGAAATCAGGGATTTTATCATTTAACATAAATGATTTTGTGATATAAAAGTGCAGTATTTATAAACAATTGAGACGAAGGTAAATGGTAATACATATTATATAATTTGCTAGGAAACGAGTATGTGTAAGCTGTGACATTAAAAAGAGTAAGGAACTGCCTACACCTTTATCTCAAAGCATGGATTAATAGAATACACTATCACTCTCTCCTAACTTTGGTTTCCTTTTTTATTCTTTTAAAATCAGATTTTCTTCATTTAAGAACATACACGTTCTTTATTGAGTCATCACAATGTGTACAATAGAATTATTAACTACATGAAAAACAAAAAGAGAATGCGGTTATAATTGCACCAGTTTCACATTTTTTGTGATAGTTCACAATGGGGCATCTATGAGGAGCCTTTCTTATTCTAACTGTAAACAGGAGTACAACTCTAAAATTTGCGCCTTTTGGACATGAATGAAATAACAGTCATAAGCTTATCAGCTGTCTAGCTTATAATGCTGAAGGAGAAATGCTAAGATTGCTACAAGTTTACACCACTAACAACCTAATCACTATTGACTGAAGATAGATATCATGATCATCTATATCTGACCTACATACTTAGCTATTAGAACTGACATTAAACATAATAGATTAATTACATTCGAACTGGCGTATGACTATATTGAAACTCATAAGTCATAACCAAGTGGCATCATTTACACAAGATTCCTATTGTCAAATTAACAGTGATTCCTGCTAAGAGCTGGGCCACCTTCCGGACCACCATCTTCATTATCAAAAACTTGTTTAAAAGATCTAAGACAGTAGGGTTTCTCCATGCCTTCCTTCTTGAGTAGAAATTTGATTAGTACATCACTAGTGCCCAATTGAGCTTCCATCATCTCCTGATTTGTGTTTTTTTGTGGTGCAACGTGCAGCAGAGCAGGCTCTATAGTCCTTGATAGTGTGATAAGGCAAGGAAGAGGAACCTGCTACAGATACCAGCACGACAATAGCTATGGTAATTGCCATTGTCTTAATGTTTCTACAAGTTCTTGTAGTACTTGAATCAGGCAAACTCTTCTGAACTTGACTAGAAGTTACATTTTGTCCTTGTCATCCATTGAAGTCCCCACTTTCACTATGGTATTTTGCTGTTTTATGACTTTGTGGCTCTGAATTCTTTGAGCCATGCTTAGGGGAAAGTTCTTTTCCGAGGTTTCTGCAGAGTGATCTGAGAATTTACTCTCTCTTTGCCCCATCCCAACTTAGCAGAACCAGTCTTATTTTTCCTGCCCCACAATAGATTGCCTAACAGGATTTCAACTTTTCAAACCTCCCTGTTATATCCTGTTATTTTCCTCTGTTTCCCTGCTTGCCTCCATTTCTCCCCCTGAACCCTCTATAACTATAATACCAAAGGCTACAAAGAGAGTATAATTCAGGGCCGGATTAAATTCCAAAAATTCTGCTACAGGGAGAACCACAACTTCTATACATCTTCCCAACAGACCCAGGCACAACTTCTATTCATCTTCCCAAAAGACCCAGGGAAGGAAGGATAAGAAGATGATTTTGAAAAATATACCGCTGACTAGAACCACCACTATATACCCGAAAATTTGAACCAAATTTTAAAATAAGCCTAAGCCAAAGGAAAGAGCAAACCGGGAACCTTCAGAGAATTCATCCTCTTTAGTTGAGTCCAAGCAGAGAAAAGGTTAATCCTATGGTTTTTCAATACGGCAAATACAGAGGGTCAACTTCTCTTCAGACAGTCCAGATACCACTGAACTCCAGAAACCTTCCAAACTTCAGTTAGTTTCTTTATAATGCATCCAAACAGATTACAAGGCTACTTAATTTCTGAGTCCAAAAGCACAAGAACAAGAAAAAATTCCAACCAATGACACTCTCCGGCCTTGGCAAACATTTGAAGCCTACTGTCAGGAGCTAGAATAGGGTCTCTGTCTCAGAATTCTGACAAAATTCCACCACCAAAACCTCAGACAGATCACTAAAAATATTCTTCTCAGACGCTGAAGAAAGACCAAAAAAAGCTAGATAGAATCAACACTCATCAATAGACCTTTCTGCCAGCAGAAACAGCCATAGAGCCAAAGCGCTGACAAGGCTCAATATACAAAACAGAGGTACCGGAAAGTAAATAAAAGTGGATGTATAATTGTCAAACAAAGCAAATTCAGGAGGGGAGAGGTGCCCGTGGTATTGCACCCTCAATTTAGGGGTATGCAGAGCCACATAAGCTCTACATTAGCAGCTAAAAATCACACTACTTTTTACCTCTTGAACCCCATCTAACTAGGTTAGACCCCATTTGTAGGTACATTTCTCCAAGGTGTATTACCATTGTATTAAATTGGCTTGGGCTGAAAGTTGAGATCCAAATTCTTCAGCCCTAAAAAATAAAAGTGCTGCTAATTGCTTATTGGTCTATGGATAACTTTCTCATCTGCGGCATTATTTGTTGGCATCTATCTCAAAGAAATTCAATTTTCCCTTTAGGTGCTTGATATCTTTTGTACAGATTTGCACAAATTAAAGACACAATAAAACTTCACATTCCACTAATATTAGTCTTCCATATTAATTCATATGGGATGTCTTATTCATCATGAGAAATTACATTATATAGGTGGATGATCTCTTTAATATAAGGAGTCAACACCAATCCAAATCCCTTATATCTCTCAACCTCTTCCTCAAGACTCTATCACAAGAGATATCTATATGAGTTTTACTATTGGAGCGCTTCACATTATATTAATAAAAAAATATAATTACAAAAGGTTACAAAGTAAAGCAGTTGGATAAATCACGGTTCAAACTCCATGTCGGAGGACAATTCCGGCTCAAAACAACAAAATCAGCCAGTCAAGGCACAATGAAAGCAACTACAAATAACCATAAGGCAGACCATTAAGCACAAGGCGCTGCCTTAGGAGGTGAATGATCATCCTTAGGAAGCGCTTACCAAACCGGTAGTTCCATGTCAGGTATCTCTAGAACATTCTAGCGATCTAGGGGGTCATCATGAATAGTGATAGGCCGACCATCAGTGGGTTGTGTAGGACAAACAATACTTGTTGGAGACCATTGTGAAGGACCAACATCAAACTTGCCATGAGAACTCTAGCCATCCCTTGGGGGAGGGCGAGGAGAAAAGTAGGCCCTACTTTGGGACCAACTTCTACTTCTACGCCTCTTGGGAGGAGTTGGCAGTGCACTGCATAGCGGGCCGCTTGGCAGAACTCTATTCATGGTGCAAGGGGCAGTCCTCTAGTGGTCGAGGAGCCCCTGTAGGTGGCAGAGGTCTCGCGCCATCTTTTGAACTTGGACTTGAATCTGTAAAGAAATTGATGGAATAACAACATTTTCATTAACAAAAATTGAAATTTCATAGACCTCATGATTAAAAATAGCATTATTCCTAGCTTTCCAAAGTTGAAAGAGGATGATATCACAAAAGAATTGCCAGAGAAAAGCAAGAGGCTGGCCAATTAGAAAAATCCTCAAAAAGCGCCTAACGCCAAGAGAAAGGCTCAGGGTGATAACACTGAAATAATGAGTGAATCCATTGTCAGGCAGACTAAGTTTTAGGACAAAACCAAAACAAATGTTTGAAAGATTATGGTTGCTTGCAAGCCAGATAAAAGTGCTGGGGGATGTGGAGGTGGAGTAGCCTCTTAGCGAGGGGGAGTCTTTGGTTAATTAAGCACCACAAGAAATGAACCAGCGTGGGCTCCAAGGCAGGGTGCCACACGATCTAGACGGGTGAGCCAAGTCCTAGGAGAGGATTGGAGGCCCCAACCCCTATTGAGCTTGTCTAGAGTCAGAGAGAATAGATTCATCCCTTGATAAAGAAGCCCGAGAGAGTAGCTTTTAAAGTGTGTATCATAGTTTCACCTCCAGTCTTTCCAATGGGCCCTCGGAGACTGCAAGGCAAACTTATGCAACATAACATTAGGGAGCAATTCCTGAATGCAAAGAATGGAAGGTAAGTCAACATTATTTAATTAAAACTTACTTTTTAAACTAGGCTAGGGAATCCAGTCTTTGGAGGTAACCAAATCATGGATAGTGCAAATCCCTTTTTAGAATAATCGAAGAGCTATAATACCAAGTAATTCAACCAAGGGAATGGAAGAAGTAGTGAGTATAGGAGACCACCATAAGCTATGTTCATTAAAAGATAACCGTGTGTGAAAACCATCCCCTATGCAATTCAAGTGGGGTTTGACTGCTTCAAAAGCCTTCCATATGCTTTTGACCACAAAGGAGCCAATAACCTTGATAGGCACAATAGTGATGAGGAGAGATTGAAAGCCAATACTCTGCCAATTGGTTTTACCATAGACAAAGCCCGAAGAGATACAATGTTTGAGAAGAATTTTGCAAGATTCATTGCCCTCAATAGCCCGATCAACCCACTTTGCACACAAGGCCATACTTTGTTGATAGGTGTCAATGATGCCCATACCATCTTTGTTACGAGGGAAGCAACAAATGTCACAGGGCACCCGATGAAAACCCTGAGCATGATTAGAATTGGCCCAAAGGAAATCTTTGAGAAGTTTAGCTAGACTATCATAAGAGGCTTTGGAGGGAGTGCAATAGGTGGAATAGTTAACATGTGTGGCAGTCAGGATCTTGGTGCAAATCTAGAACTTGCCCGTTAGAGATAGGCGCTTAGTGATCCAATACACAATATTCTTTTCAATCCTATTGAGGACATATTGTCAAAGCTCAGTCGATGAGCTGGCAAAAGTGAAGGGGATACCCAAAAACTTGAACTGCCCCCCTCGAGTAATCCACTGCGAATTATACTTCCTAAGCCACTTAGGCATTAGGCATCATGCTTTGCCTAAAACACTAGGTTTTCCTCCATTGAAGGCTGGAGCCGGAAGCCAAACAAAAAATATCTAGTTATTGAACAACTTCATTAAAAGTGGCCTCTTGTTCTTCAAGTGTAAGGAAGGTGTCATCTGCAAAGTGGCCATTGATGATCTGAGAGGTGGGGGCAGGCAAAACAATGCCACAAATGAGCCCTTGAGAAGCTTTGGAAGCCAAGAGGTAACCCAAGGCTTAAATGGATAACACATAAAGTGCTAGAGCAAGGGGACAACTTTAGTGAATAGACCACTAGAGCTCTATCCTTGCGGTTTGATGCCCATTAATAGTGAGGCAGGGCGAGGCATCATGAAACAAAGTCTGCATTGTATAAATGAAATAGGGGCCAATGCTGAGAGCCTTGAGCATGGTAAGAATAAATTGCCACTTGATCTTATCATAAGCTTTTTCAAAGTCCAATTTAAGAAAAATAGTTCTTTGAAGAGAGCAAGCCCAAGCCATGCCCTCTCAGACTACAATAAGGTTGTCCAAAATATATCACCCTCTAATGAATCTTGTTTGCTTTGGTCTAACAATGGCAGGTAGGATGTGTTGGGTGAATATTATGTCACCATCTAACTGATGGCAAAATAGGTACATCAACCTCAACATAAGGTGATTTATATGGCAAAATGTGCAGGTTTACCACAGCAAAATGAGATAAATCTCTCCTCTCATCAAGGGGAGGTTCCCTATAAGGTAGGGGAGGTTCCCTGTAAACTACTATAACTAATATAAGCTGAAAATACACTCAGGGGTGGGATAACACCATCCATCTCTCTTTTTTCAGAGATGATGTTCACAAGGACAAAGAGAAATCTTGGGTAATTGTTGAAGGCATTTTTATTCTTTTAGAAATGATGTTCAGAAAATCAGAGGAAGACTTCCTGGGTAGTAACTGTAACCACAATAAACCCACGAAAGCACAAAGTCTTTCGTTGCTTCTCTCACTGATCAGGACGCAGTAACACAGTAGAATGAAGTGTAGCACAAAGTCTCCACCTCAACTATAACAAAGTGAAAAAATACGAAGGGTAATGGGAGCTCAAAGTCTCACCAATATCCTTTACACTGAAATAGAAACAAACAGACTGAAGACAATGATGGCAGCACAAAGTCTCCCACAGTCAGCTCCAGGACACATTCTAGATTATTTCCACTAGTTCTGCATATTTGATTAAATAGACAAGACTGTATTTAGGAAACAGACATAAGAACAATTCCCTAGATAACACAAGCTATTTCAACACAAAGTCTGAAAGGTCACTTGATTTCTCATTCAATTGATAAAATATGATTAACAGTCTGAACTCAAAGTCTCAGGAATGCCTTTCAATTTAGGCAGAGTTTCGCTTCTAATAACAGAGAGATCTCTTTTCTCCAAAATGAGATATTACAATATATAGCGCTCAAAGATAGACTTGGCGCTTTGTTTCACAAAATGGCCCATGCTCCATTCAATGCATTGGACATAGAAAATTCTGTGAAGGGGCCATGTTGGAGCAGTTTTTCAGCCTAGACTTTGGCGTTCTAATTATGTCAAATGTCTCCTCCCAAGCATGGGTTGCTTGGTCCACTTTATGATACACAACTGTCCACTTTGCCTTTACTCAATGAAAAAAATAGGTTGCGCCATTTAATGTTTGCATTCTTTGATGTCTACCTGGTGGATTGCTTCACCTACTGGAATAACTCTTCTGCAGATATTTCTAGATTCACTGTAACTTTTCCTCTTTTCTTGCTACACTTTGTCTCTTCCTAGCCATCTGATCTCTCGAGCTATCTTCTCGCTTTCTGCTGGCTCCTTCAGCTCCTTTGGCTGGTCGCTGAGTTTGTTCTCGAGTCTGCATCTTTGAAAATCAACAGATATTTCATTACTCTGAATTTGACGTCTGTGGGGATGTCACTGGTCACTCAGTCGCTTGAACCACTTTGAACTTTGAACCTTTGAACTTTTCGGAGTGCATCGATTCAATGGTTCAACAGTTCAAAGTGGTTCAAGGGTCGGTGGTTCAAAGCTTTGCAAAGAGCCACGCTCACTTCGTCTTCTTATAAGTTCAACTTATCATTGAACCAATCGTTTGAACCATCCGGTTGAACTTTGAACTTTAAACTATTTGAACTTTCGAACTCTTTGAACTTGTTGAACCATTCTCTCAAAGCTTCCGCTCGAACTTGAAACTTTGAACTCATTGAACTTATTGAACCATTCTCTTGAAGCTTCCACTCGAACTTTGAACTTTGAACTCATTGAACTTGTTGAACTGTTGAACCCCTTTGAACCTTTGAACCACTTTAAACCTTTCTAAGTTCAAAGGTTCAATGGTTCAATCAGTTCAATGGTTTATCGGTGTGACGATTCGTTCCATATTATTGAACTCTTTTGAACCCGTTGAACCCTTTGAACTCTTAGAAGCAGAGTTCAATGGTTCAATGGTTCAATCTAACTCTTTGAACCCCGCTGATGAACTTTTTGATTGAACCTTGGCATTGAACCATCCTTGAAATGCCTAAGTGTTTAGAACTTGTTTCTTTGTGAAAGCCCGTCTGTTGAACCTGCAAGTTTCTTAGCTGAAAATGCTTGAATAATTGAAGAACTTGGATGCTCAGAACATTTTTTGAAAAAATGAAAAGATCATTTTGGCCTATAGGACCAAAATAGTTAACATGTTCACAAAAATAAGTGACGAATTTTGGGAACAACTGGCTCTAGTTGGGGAACTTCCATCGATTGTAAATACAATCGAAGGGAGTAGAATCTAGACTCTCAGTGCCTTCATCTATGTCATTGGGCTATGGAGTCATGCCACCCAAAAAGAAAAAGATGCAAAAAAATGAAAACGAACAACACAAAACAAACTAAAGACTACATATGTACAAATGATCTTATCTAATACTTCAAAGATTGAAGTGCTTCAGAGGCTGCTCATTGTGAGGCAATGAAAAAGGCGTGCCATCTTGATATTTCAGCAGGAAACTATTTTCACCATTGAGTCAATGAATAATAAATGGACCTCTCCACAAGGAATCCAAGTTTTCATGCATTCTTTTTGGTTCTCTCCTCTTGTCTCTCAACAAGACTTGATCTCCAATCTGAAAATCATGAATCTTTGCTTTCTGGTCGAAAAGCCTCTTTACCAGACTTTGATGTGCAACGATACGATCCACTACCATAGTTCGCTACTCTTCTAGTTCAGTCAAGCACATGATTGTCTTGACAATGAAATCTTCAAAGGTTTGATCTTCGACTACCTTCGCCAACTTCAATGTTGGTAATTCTAGGGTGATTGGTATCTCTGCATTCAAACCATACATGCGTTGAAATGGTGACATACCTATTGCCCTCTTGGGTGTAATCATGTCTACCCATAAAACATCAAATAATGCTTTATGTCAGGTTCTCTGATTGTCATCTACCAATTTCTTGATAATGGTCACCAGATTTTTGTTGCTTGATTCTGCTTGACCATTTCCTTGCGGATAATAGTCAGAAGAGTGGGAGAGAATAATCTCATAATTGTAGAAAAACTTAATAACTTCTTGAGAAGTAAAACAAACAGCATTATTTGTTACAATCTTAGTTGGCACCCCAAAGCGGGAGATGATATTTTCTTTGAAAAAATTACATACCACTTCCGAAGTAGCATGTTTAGTTGGAATGGCTTCCACCCACTTGGTAAAGTACTCTGTGGTTGTGAGAACATAATCATGTCCAACGTTTGGAGATGGGTTTACAGCATCAATGAAATCAATACCCCATTGTTGAAATGGCTCTTCAATTACCACTAGCTTGAGAGGTAATGCGGCCAATTTGGGTCTCCCAACAAACTGTTGACACAGTTCACATCTACGTACCCATTTGTATGCATCTTGAAATAGAGTAGGCCAATAAAATTTGGCTCGTAGAATCTTATGAGCAATCACAGGTGCAGAAAAATGTCTTCTACAACCCAGATTGTGGAAAGACTCTAAAATTTTAAACTGATGCAATTTGTCCACGCAACGAAAGAATACCCCATCAAGGCTCCTCTTGTACAAACTATTTTTCCATAGGTCATAGTTAGCATCGTTCAATTTGACAGTTCTCTTTTCTCTATGAGATAGGTGGGTAGGACACTCACCATAGGTAAAGAAATGAGCGATATGGGAATACCACTCATCCGTAGTAGCGACAAAGAGGATTGTAGGCATGTCTTTAATCTCTATTTTTTTATGTCTTGTTTCTTCTTGTATGTTATCAACAATTAATTGACAGAGGCCTCTTTCCCGCACAAGCTTTGTAGGTTTGATAACAAGATCAAACTTATGAATTTTGGCAATCCAATTGCCCCTTCTGGCACCAAACTCATGTTGAGTTAAAATAGATTTTACCGTTGTATCAGACACTAGAGCAACAATGTGTGAGTTCAGGGTGTAAAAATAGAAGTAATTTACCACCTTGACTATTGCATAAGCATGCTTCTCCATGTTTGAGTATTTCAGTTCGTGAGCTTTGAGAGGATAACTCATGAATGATATAGGAGATTCCACACTTTCTTTGTTCTACTGAACCAGAATGGCTGAAAGTATGTGTTCAGAGGCATATCTGTACATTGTGAAGTCTTTGGTGTAATCCGGGCAAACCAAGACCGGGGCATGGACGATAGCTTTCTTGATATCTTGAAATGCTGACTTGCCTTCTTCAGTCTAGCGAAGAGTAGTTTTTCCCTTCATCATGTTAACAATGTGGTGAGTCTTCTCTGCGAACTCAGGAATGAACCTTCGTAAAAAAATTAATTTTTTGAACAAAGAGTGAATTGCAGTCTTACTAGCAGGCAGAGTAAGCTATTGGATGGATTTGACTCTTTCTGAGTCAATCTTTATGCCTTCTCGGGATAAAGTGTGATCGAGAAGTTTCCCTTCTATAACCCAAAAAATTGACTTCTTAGGATTTAGAGAAATGTCATTCTGTTGACATCATTCTAGCACTTGTTGCAAATGATACACATGATCAAGATGATGTTTAGAAAAGATGGTCAAGTCATCAAAATATACCAAAATGAACTTTTCCATTTCATATTTGAAGGCAAGATCCATTGCTCTCTGGAAGGTGACACCAGTATTAATCAAACCAAAAGACATTCTGCAATATGCAAAGGTGCCCCAAGGTGTAGTGAAAATAGTCTTATGTTGGTCTGCTTCACCAACTTCCACTTGATTATACTACAAAAAATCATCTAACATTGATAACATCTCTGAATCAGTTACTGTCTACAGGTCCTGATCCATGATGGGCAGGGGATAGGTGTCCTGTAGAGATGATTGATTTATATTTTTGAAGTCAATACAGAGGTGAATTTTTCCATTCTTTTTCCTCACAGGGATTATGTTCGCAATCCAGGTGGAATGATGGATTAGAAAAATTATATTCACTTTTAACATTTTTGAATCTCAGATAGAATAATACCTGATATCTTGGGGTTGTACTACCTAAATTTATGCTTGTGAGGCACTGAACTAATCTTGAGAGAAATTTTATGTCGACTTTCTTCAGGGCTGAGAAACTTTAGATCATCATAGGAGTACGCTAAAACATCAATGTAATGGTGAAGCAGAGCAGTGAATTTGAGCTTTTCATCAGGGGTGCAACACTTCTCAATGTTGACCTTCTTGAAAATTTCCTCAGTACTCAAATTTATTTGATCAAACTCCTGGGAGGAACTTGAATCTATTTTTTGTTGCTTGATGAACCTATCGTGCTTATCAAACAGTTTCTCAAGGAAAACTAATCTTTTTGGGATTTTATTCTTTTTGAGTTGAAGAAATTCTTCACCAGTGTTTGAACTTATTTCAGGAGCTGATTCTCACGGTGGAGACGTACTGCATTCAAAATAAAGCTCCTCAAAGCTCTCTATCTGCTCCAGAAAGGTAATGATTTGGTTGTCGCCATTGAATACCTGTCAATGGTTGGCATTATCAGGCACACTTGACCGAAAGACCAATTCGATAGTGTACCTTTTCCTTTTGAAATTAGGGTGATGAACTATGAGGGTCGCAGAACCAGCGAATGAATCTGATTGATCATTGAACTCTCTGGGCACTGTAGAAATACTGAAAGCATCAAAACCTTCAATACAATCTCATATCAGATTGTGATAATGTCACAATCTTTCATTCTTAGTTTGATACAGGGTCCTCACCTGACAAACCACCAGTTCAACGTCTCCTTTGGCATGAAGGAGCTTAACACCTTTATCTTGAGCTGCCTTCAACCCAAGTAACAAAAATTCATACTTGACAGTGTTGTTGGTGTTGCTGAACTGCAACTTATACAAATAATGAAAAATATCTTCTTGAAGAGATATTAGGACAATCTCGACTCTAGAATCGATAGAAGAATTGCTGCCATCAAATTTCAGAATCCAAACATCATCAGAAGCTGATCTCCTTTCATATTTTACTTTGTTTGGGAGGGGAGATCCTTTTGCATCTGAACTGTGCTCTATTAATTCTTCTGCTATCCTGTTTGAACTTTTTGGATTGTCACCTACAGGACTTTCATCAGATAAGACATGAACATCCTCTGTAAATAAGAAGTAGTTACCCATTCGTGAAGATTCAAATAGAATTTAAGCTTCAGGCGCTGATGTTTGGGTGACAATGTACTTTGACTCCTCAGAGAGTAGTCTCTGCATGATGCCTTTCACAGGTATCCTCGCCTCAGATAGGTCCATGTTCAATTCTCCACTAATATCTTTGCAAAAATTTCGTCCAAGCAGAATGCCATAGGATGCTGAAACGTCGACCACCAAGACTGTCATTTTAATTCTCTTAGTTAGAAAAGCTATAAATATAAATTGGGCGTCTTTGACTTGACCCAAAAGTGGCACTCGCTTATTTTCCATGGAGAAATATCTCCCAAAATTTTTAGTCAAGGTGAGGCTGAGAGAGTCTGCTACCTTGGCAGGCATAACATTATCTGAAGCTCCTGAGTCAATTATGCAATTGCTCAGCTTGTGTCTATTTATCAATAGAGAAACATAAAAATGTTCTATTTTTTCAGGGGCAGCAGGAGGAGTAATGACAAAGTTGTTTCGGGTGGATTTGTTCTTTGGGGGATCATGAGTTACCTTTACAACATCTTGTCCTGCAGGGACGGCTTTATTCTTCACACATTCAACCAACCTATCCAACTGCTTAGGGTTGGCTTGTAAATATTCAAACTCAGTCATTTAAATTTTGGTCTTCTTAGTATGATCAATTATATCAAATGACTGAAATAGACTAGAAACAGAGGACGAAAGTCCCTCATTCTAATTTTTCGTGGTTGTGGTACTGGTCTGAGAAATTGAAGCAGAAGGAATAAGAATACTTGAAGTACTTACTTTTTTAGTGATCACTGGGTCCTTTGATTGGAAAGGCAAAGAAGTCCCCCGTTTAACAATTGAAATTACTGGTCGAGATTCTTCTCCTATTTTTCCTTTATCAGCTTGTTGAGCTGACTGGTTCTGGGAATTGGTAAATACAACATATGATTCATCAAACACTTCTGACTTGCTTCTAGCTTCTTCTTGGTAATTCAAGAAATCAATGTTGGAGTCACCAGTGAATTCTTCTTCCCTTTTCGTGAAGAGATTGGCGTCATTTTCTTGGTTCAACTCAGGTTGGAAAGAGAAATCATATTTAGTTTCAAGATATCCAACTGCTGAGTTAGCTGGAGCTGCTTCAATGGCAAGCTTCCCTTGTGGGGGAGGAAGACGATTAGTTGCCTTTGATTTCTAATAGCATTGCCTTGATATGATTGGTTGGGAAACGTCTTCCTTGGTATATCCCGATAAGAAGGAGCAGACATCCCTTGTGCCATTTACTTTTTTAGAGCTAACAACTCATTTGCTAGATTTTGCACCATAGGATTAGTGGTGCATGTAGAATAATATTCAAGGGATGAAGAAGATTTATTTCTATTAGGATCTCTTCTTATCTTTCCTGCCAAGATAAAATCATCTTCAACCTCAGTGGCCAAATCCTGTGCTACAACAAGGTCTATGTGGCCATCCCGCCTCAACAAGAAACTCACTTCATGAAGCTGAGAATTTATGAAGAAGCATTTGATATTTTCTAGTCTTGGCTGAGCAATCATAGGAATCATGTTCCTCAGCTTGTCAAATTTAGCTATGAAGTCCCTCATAGGTTTATGAGGCTCCTTCTTCATTTGTGTGAGCTGAGCCAATAGGGCATGTGCATCATCTGCAGGTTTGAACTTGGCTTCGAATTTATTTTGAGGGTGTTCCAGTCAGTCACCATCTGGACCTGCAGATGATAAAACCAGTCTGCAGCAGCACCTTGTAATATTTTTACAAATAATCTGACTGTTATGTCTTCATATTCCACGCCTATCACACCACAGGCTATGCAGAAGGCTACAATATATTCATCAGGTTGAACTCTCCCATCGCCATAGAATTTGAATTTTTTTTTCCTTGAACTACGGGGTATTTCATGTAAGGGTGGAGTTAGATTCAGAGGACCAAAGGTGTTACCCCAGGGGCCTTGAGCTGCCATGATATGATGATTGAAGGGAGGGATAACAAATCTGGGTGGAGTATGTATAGACAAAACTCTGTTAGCAAGAGAAAGAGAAGCTTTGCTTGATACTGTAAACCTGACGTTGGTCGGAGGAAAACTCTTGGTTTGCTGAAGGCGAGATCATGGAGGAGAAAGATCAAAATAACTTTGCTGCACAAACTGGAATACAAGGTTAATAATGTCTTAAGCTCTCTGGCTTCGTGTATACCGTGGATTTGCCAGAGTGATTAATGAAAATGAAAAAGAACTGGTGCTGCTTCAATATGAAGCTTGAGGCTTCAAAATACATGTTCTTTCCCCAGTAGAGTCACCAAAAATTGTTGGCGTGGTGGGGGAGAAAAGTGAAAATAGAAAAGAACTTGAACTGCTCGTTCTTTTTCAGCGGAGTCGCCAAAAATTGTTGGGTGAATATTTTGTCACCAGTTAACTGATGGTAAAATAGGTACATCAACCTCAGCATAAAGAAATTTATACGGCAAAATGTGCAGGTTTACCACAGTAAAATGAGATAAATCTCTCCTCTCATTAAGGGGAGGTTCCCTGTAAACTACTATAACTAATATAAGTTGAAAATACACTCACAGGTGGGATAACACCATCCATCTCTCTTTTTTCAGATATGATGTTCACAAGGACAAGGAGAAATCTTGGGTAATTGCTGAAGGCATTTCTCTTCTTTCAGAAATGATGTTTATAAAACCAGAGGAAGACTTCTTGGGTAGTAACTGTAACCACAAGAAACCTACGAAAGTACAAAGTCTTTCGTTGCTTCTCTCACTGATCAAGATGCAGTAACATAGTAGAATGAAGTGTAGCACAAAGTCTCCACCTCAACTACAACAAAGTAAAAGAATACGAAGGGTAATGGGAGCTCAAAGTCTCACCAATATCCTTTACACTGAAACAGAAACAAACAGACTGAAGACAATGATGGTAGCACAAAGTCTCCTACAACCAGCTCTAGGACACCTTCCAGATTATTTCCACTAGTTCTTCTGATTTGATTAAATAGAAAAGACTGTATTTAAGAAATATACATAAGAATAATTCCCTAGATAACATAAGCTATTTCAACACAAAGTCTGAAATGTCACTTATTTTCTCATTCAATTGATAAAATATGATTAATAGTCTGAGCTCAAAGTCTCAGGGATGCCTTTTAATTTGGGCAGAGTTTCACTTCTAATAACAGAGAGATCTCCTTTCTCCAAAATGAGATATTACAATATATAGCGCTCAAAGAAAGACTTAGTGCTTTGTTTCACAAAATGGCCCATGCTGCATTCAATGCATTGGACATAGAATTTTGTGAAGGGGCCATGCTGGAGCAATTTTCTAGCCTGGACTTTGGCTTTCTAATTATGTCAAATGTCTCCTCCCAAGCATGGGTTGCCTGGTCCTCTTTATGATACCTATGCAGCTGTCCACTTCGCCTTTACTCAATGAAAAAAATTAGGCCGCGCCATTGAATGTTTGCGTTCTCTGATGTCCACCTAGTGGATTGTTTCACCTACTGGAATAACTCTTCTGCAAATATTTTTGGATTCACTGTAACTTTCCCTCTTTCCTTGCTACACTTTGTCTTTATCTGGAAATCTGAGCTCTCACGCTATCTTCTCGCTTTTAGCTGGCTCCTTCGGCTCTTTTGGCTGGTCATTGAGTTTGTTCCTAGGTCTGCATCTTTGAAAATCAACAGATATTTTATTATCCTGAATTTGACGTCCATGGGGACATCACTGGTCACTCAGTCACTTGAACCACTTTGAACCTTGAACCTTTGAACCTTTCAGAGTGCATCAGTTCAATGGTTCAACGGCTCAAAGTGGTTCAAGGGTCAGCGGTTTAAAGATTTGCAAAGAGCCACGCTCACTTCGTCTTCTTATAAGTTCAACTTATCATTGAACCAATCGTTTGAACCATCCAGTTGAACTTTGAACTTTGAACCCTTTAAACTTTCAAACTCTTTGAACTTGTTGAACCATTCTCTCATAGCTTCTGCTCAAACTTGGAACTTTGAACTCATTGAACTTGTTGAACCATTCTCTCAAAGCTTCCGCTCGAACTTTAAACTTTGAACTTTGAACTCATTGAACTTGTTGAACCGTTGAACCCCTTTGAACCTTTGAACCACATTGAACCTTTCTAAGTTCAAAGGTTCAATGGTTCAATCGATTCAATGGTTCATCGGTTCGGCGATTCATTCCATATTATTGAACTCTTTTGAACCCATTGAACCCTTTGAACCCTTTGAACTCTTAGAAGTGGAGTTCAATGGTTCAACGGTTCATTGGTTCATTCTAACTCTTTGAACCCCGCCGATGAACCTTTTGATTGAACCTCAGCGTTGAACCATCCTTGAAATGCCTAAGTGTTTGGAACTTGTTTCTTTGTAAAAGCCCGCTTGTTGAACCTGCGAGTTCCTTATCTGAAAATGATTGAATAATTGAAGAACTTGGATGCTCAAAATTTTTTTTTGAAAAAATGAAAAAGATCATTTTGGCCTGTAGGACCAAAATAGTTGACATGTCTACAAAAACAAGTGACGGATTTTGGGAACAACAGGATGAGTTGAACATGGTTGGCGAGGGCTTTGGCAAGAATCTTGTAAGAGACATTGAGCAGGGTTATCAGCCTCCAAATAGTAAATAACTTAGGATCTCCGAATTTAGGAATGAATTTGATATTACCTTGATTGATCATGGGTCTAAGAGATTGATTCTGCAAGGCTTCTTTCTAGACTTGTAGCAAGTCAGAGCCAGTAAACTTCCAAGTGGCTTTGTAAAATTCGTAAGAGAAACCATTGACGCTAGGGGCTTTATCATTGCTCATACAGTTCAAAGCCTATGTGAACTCTTGCAAGGTGAGCAGGGCATCACAAAGTCACTGGTTAGCTGGCTTGAGCTTATGAGGCACCACATCGACGCATTTTTGAAGCGCTTGGGACTGCTCAATCATGAAAGGTTGGGCTTGAAAAACTAACTTGTAATGCTCAAGAAAGGCCCAGGGGATATCAGACTAGGGGGTAAGCCAGGATTGAGCCACTTGAATGGCTTTAATTTGTTTGTGAGCTTGCTTGGCTTTTAATTCTTTAAAGAACTCCTTGGAGGCTTTGTCACCAATGTGGACACCAAAATTACGTCACACACACGTGCGTAACTACCTGTGTCGAAACCCCCCTAAACCCATTTTAATAATAACAATTAATTTCTTTAACCCATAGTTTTACCCCTCACACAATTAATTTAAAATACTTAATTAAGTTAATTAAAAACCCCTGTTGCCACCTTACCTGGGCACCTTGCTTTATGACGAATTCTCTCCTGATGAGTCACTTCAAGCCCTGGTCCCCTCATCGTAACTACCCAAGACTTATTTCCACTTCCAAACTAAATTCCTAAACAACTACTCCCTAACCTCTTATTTTTACCATTTTATAACCAGTGTCAAACTTGACACGCACAACAACAAAAAACAGGCCAAAAATAGAAAGGTATACCTATTCTAGGGTCGTCGACATCGGTCAACCCACGGTCGACGTCGGCGGGATCATGGACATCGGCAATATAAGCCAAAATCCAACCTATAGTTTAGGTCAACATAAATTAAGAAAATCAATTCTTACTCTCATATAAGATCTCGACATTCTATTTTCGACATCCAGGCTTACAATCACCCTGCGTAATTCAATCACAATCAGCAATTGAACTCTTGAAGACCAACAATACCCACTTGTTCTCTCTGTTCAAGCACTAAGGTTTGGACTCCCTGATAGGGACCATCAACCTAGCACTTATCATTCAACGACCACCACAACTAAGTACATCACTGATACGATAGGTCATTTATATATTTATTCTTCTATTTCTTTATATCTACCCTGCATTGCTTTACGCACTTCTGATTGTACCCCCGTGAGGGAGTTACAAAGCTTCTTTTCTTGTTTCTCATTTACCTGACATACCAAACCTCTAACCAGACTTAACCAAGCCATAATCTCCCTCTCATAACTCTCTTAACCTCCATGACCTGATCCAAACCATTTTTCAGACACGAAAAAGCCTTATGTAAGCTCCCAAACAATTATTGCCCCTACCGACCTCGAAAGCCTAATCGACATCGGTCACCTTACTATTGACCTCAATAGTATAACCGATATCGGTCATTCCTCTACCGACATCAGCGACTTTGAATTCCCTAGTCTCTTCAAAACTTACCCAGACAACTTCTAAAACACAAATAAAGTACCTCACCTGCACCCTATCATTCTCTGCTGCGTACAGGGTGCTAATAACAATAGTTTTATCTCTTTCACTCTCTTTTTACCTCTCTTTCAGTTATTTATTATTCTTTTGCCTCTCAAAATTGGACTGTCATCTCTAGGGAAGTTTCACACTTCTTAGGACAAGCGCGTAGCTTGGCAGCCCACTCATTTATTTGCTAGCAAACATCTTGTGGTAGTGTTTTCTTACTTGCAGGTAGTCCTCCCCAGCGAAAGAGGAGTGCTCACAATGTCTGCATACGGCATGCAAACCAAACTTGGGTTCATTTTGATCACTTATCTCCATCCTTCTTTCTGTTTTATTTTAGACTTAAAATAGACAAAATTTAGTGAAATATTTCTGGCACGTCCGGTGGGACCTTGGAGTTTTATTTGGGTTCATTTCTTGTTTTAAACATTCATATAGGTGCATTATAGTGAAAATTTCATTTCTTGCACTTCTCTTTTCTCTTAAAAACAAAAAAATCAATATGTTATTTTCTATTTAAAAGGCATTAAAACTGAAACTTTCTTTCTTTTCTCCTTGCCTCTAAAAGCAATTTGTCATTTTCTTTTACAAAAAAAAAGAGAATATGTTCTTTACTTCCTCTTGTATGCACATTAGGATAGTCAAATTCATACTCTATTCCTATTTCCTCTCTGTTTTCATTCGAATCTAAACATTTCAGATTTGGGTTTAAAACTTACTGCATTTCATAGTTTGCTTGTTGCATATTAACTCACCTAGTTAATTACAAGCATTTTGAATAAATCGTAGCACACCTATGTTACACGACCAAATCACATTCACATAAGTATCTAAACTCACTTAAAAAAAGGCCCATAAGGGTTTCATCCCTTGGTGGATCACCTTACCCTACCCAACCATCCTACTTGGATTTCACCACCAAGGGGAAATCCCACTCCGTTCTCTGGCGGAGTATAATTTTTAGACACAAGGTATATTTTGGCTAAGTGGCTTGGCTTGGCTCCAAGTTCATGAAATGTGGAGAGCAAGCTCCTATAACAAGCCATGTACCTGGTCTAACACAAATTTCCTCTTAATCACCAAAACTAACTTGAAACCAGCTCTAGATTGTTTTCTAGTACCTTCGATAACCAAATTCTCTTCTCACTATTTGATTACGACATAAGCCAACACGAGACTAAAAATTAATCTCTAGGACTTAATAGTTGCTCGCTGAATGTTCTTTTTTTGCTTTTTAATTGCCTTCTGTATTTTTGAGTTGGTAAGGATGCTTTTCTATTAATTCACAAAATCAATACTATTTCTAAAGCTCAGTTTGTATACCCTGTTATATCAAGTTTTTTGAGTGTTATTCCTTCTTACATAGATCTTTTACATCCATTATTTTACCTATTTTCAACATCTGATTTCTTAAAACATCATATTTTTCATTTTTTAGGATTTCACAGTGACCGACATGGTTAACACTACCGGTATCGATAGACTTTACCTATCAACATTGGTTATTCCACTGACGTCGCTAAACTGTTCCTACCAATATTGTTCATCCCTACCTACGTCGATGACTTTGTCATTTCATCTACCCAAAACAAAAAGCTAAAATAACCCATTTCCCTACACTCAATCCTAGTTTTTCTTTATTTTGCTTTAAATACAGGGTAGTAAGACTATTTAAACCACCTCTTACATGGTATTGAAACAAGATCAGGCCAAAATTCTTGTTGATTATTCAAGCTAACAACCACTTCCACCTTCCCCTCTCACTTTCAATTCTGTCATGGAGCATACTTCAGATATAGAGCATACTCCCAGCCTTAACCAAATTCCCATTGTGCCTGAGGGAGATCAAGATTTTGCTAAATTTCTTGATCGCAATGTGGCAACGCTTCAACATTACCTTGCTATGAGCTAAACCCATAATTCCTTGGGTGACCCAATCTATGGTATGCCAACCTCTTTAATGGAGACAATTGCAGTTTCAGTTGCCTCCACTGTTTTCCCCATGGTTACCCAAACCACCACTTCGACGAGTAACCCAACTATAAATAATGTCGAAAATGTGGCTTCTCCAACTGCCCAATCCCACCTAAACACCGGTGTAACCTCTCTACTTTCACAACTAAAACTAGTTCAACCAAGTTACACCCCATTCTATAATTTAGTGGTACTTATTCCATCCACCCTTGCGCCTATAATTACCCGAGTTACGACTCACCCTTCATCTAGTCTAACCATGCCAATAATTCAACCGGCAGTAACAACAACCAACCAAGGCATAGTCTCCAACCCAATGGGACAAATCCTTTTTCTTTTCGCACCTCAGCTTATGACTCATTATCCTTATGTTGCCCCGACACAACCTCAACAAGCTATGTCATACGCTCCCTCTGCTTCTTATCAACTTCCCTATAACTTAGGAGGAATCCCCCAAACTAATCCCCCTCCAGACTTCATTAAGATGCTAATGGACAAGATGTCTAATCTAGAGACATCTGTTTCTGGTTCAAAGAATGTATTATCTTATGATTAGATATGAAATGAATCAATCCATCCTTCTGTGCCTATTCGCCCTTATCCAAACCAATGGGAGCTCCCTAAGTTTACTCATTTTCAGAGTAAAGAGGACCCACAACAGCACTTGTGAGCATTTATACATGCTTGTTATTTAATAGGACATGATGATGCATTACTACTTCACACTTTCCCTGTGTCTCTTTCAGGTGATGCATTGGATTGGTATAGCTCTATACCTCAACACTCCCTTTTCTCGTTTACCCAACTTTCACAAATATTCCTAGACCATTTCTCTATTAACATTTTTAAAAAGGTTTCTATAACAAACCTTTATTCTATCAGACAATTCGATGACGAGTCTATTGCATATTTTATCGCTCATTGGATAAGCTTGATCAATCAACTCTCCTTCTCCTTACCCCAACCTGAGTTTATTGAGATTTTATCAAGGGCATGTGCTAAGCACATCTCATCCACACTTCAGGTACAAACTTTTCGCACATTTGATGAAGTTTTTACAATGGCACGGAAATTAGAGGTTCGTGCTATTGATGAAGGCAAAGTCAAGTTGCATAGTAAGAATCCCAATACCAAGAAAAATGACTCCTCTAAAACTTCTCCCTCTAACCAAAAGGCTAAAGGCTCTGCCAACGTAGTGGTTGTTAAGTCAGTGTCTTCCACAACCATAAACCAATCGAATTCTTCGACTTCTCAAAATCTGACCAAGCAATTCCAACAACGGTATGAACAAAGACAATACACTCCCATTGGAGAATCATATACATATGTCTTGGAGAAACTATTGCAACAAGGTGCCATAACCCTTCCTCAGATTAAACCTCCTATACAATTTGACCCTTCCTGTCCTATCCCAACATGGTACAAGGAAGATGAGTTTTATGGTTACCATCGAGTTAAAGGTCACAACTCTAATAATTGAAAGACACTCAAGAACATTGTTCAAGATATGCTTGATAGAGGTGAGATCGTCTTAGATAATCCTAATGCACCTCCTAATCAAAGTATGGATGTGTTCAAACACCCTTTTCCTAACCATTCACCAAATCAAAATATTGTCCAGTCCACAACTAACTCAGGGGATCATAATATCCATACAGTTAATATGGTTTTTCCTTTATCTTCACTTCAACCTACCCTTCAACAAGAGACACCTATTTTATCAACTCTTCTCCCACACTCAATGGCATCTATTTTGCCCATTCTTCCTCCTCAGGTAGAAGAGCCTATTTCACCCGTTCCACTCCTTCAAGAGGAAAAACCTCCTTTGCCACTCCTTTTGCTGGAGCCTATGATGCTAATTCCATTTGCACCAATATTACCTATCCTCTTACCACTTGAAGACCACACCCTACCTGTTCCTTAATCACATGTTGAAGGGAACATCATTCCTACATTATACCCTCTTGAGGAACTTTCTTCGCCTATTCCTCCACCTATAGAGAGTGGTACCCCACCCACTTCACCTTTGCATCTAGAAGAGTCCATATCATCTTCTCCCATAATAGATGAGAGACCTATTGTGCCTACTCCAATTTCACCACTCTTACCCCTTATTTTACCTATGGAGGATCATATTTTACCATGCCTCGCCCACATGTTGAGGGAGCCATAATACCTATGCTTTACCCTCTTGAGGAACCTACTTCCCCTACCTCCCCTCCACCCATGGCAGATCAAGTCTCTTCTCCCATCTCTATCGAAGAGGACCCCATTGTGGTTCTTTCTCGTCTTTGGTTTGAAGTATCAGAAACCAACAATTTCCCTCTTTCCCAAACACCACATATTTTTAAAGACAACCATAAGGCCTATGTCAACTTCGTCAAAACCCTTCTCACGTTTGGTGAAAATTCTAGAATTTCTTGACTCCATGAAGCTTGACCATGTGACATTTTGGGACTAGTTTAAAACTCTGTATCCAGCACAACGAATGTCAACCTTTAATGCCAATCCCCTTACTACCCTTTACCCTAAGGTCTTTGACAAAGTTAGAGCTTATTCACCAAAAACAACTGAAATTCAACCATCTATGTCAGAACCCTCATCCTTGCAGGGATCTGTTATATTAAAGCAGATCAGGCCCTTAGGTGTATGCTCCATTTCTAATTTAATTCATCCACAGGTGAAATTAGTTTTAACTCCTCAACCATAAATTGGAGTTTCTTGCCCTAAAATACAGAAGAATGTTAAACCTCCTAGATCTCATCGATCCCTTCTTCAACCATCAACTTTACTATCCATTTTGGGGCCACACCTTTCTACCAAGCCAAACAAAAGGTTAAGCTACCTCCACTCCTACCCTTACCATCTGGTAGGTTTCTCACATATGACACTAAGAAAGTGACAACAACAAACGTAACTCTGTCGTCACCAAACAAGACACCATGTAAAATTATCTTTCCAACACTAAAATAAAAAAAAGTGTCCACTCCTGTTAACATAACAAGTGCAAGCCCACTTGTAGGCTCTCAAAGCTTTTTCTTACATTAGTTATTGAAATCTTCGGTAATAACTCTTCCTCCCATTAATCCCTATAGTCCTCTTGGAATGAAACCATCTTGGTTTGATGATACACAAGTGTGTTTATATCATCGTTCACCTAGACATGATACTGATAATTGTAAAGCCCTCATAATGGTTATTCAACAACACTTCAATATTGACACTCTCTTCGATGACACTACCGTTAACCTTCTTGTTATTTCACCTTTGACATCTATAGTGCCTCCTACTATTCCACCTAACTTCAAACCCAAAGATGTCATTGTAACCCCTTTACCACCTCCTTCACCAACTTTTCAAATCAACACAGTTAATGTGGCCACACGATCACAAAACCAAAAAGATAAAGCTAAGGAAAAGGTCACTACACCTTGGACCCATCCCTTCACTAAAGACACTCCCCCTACTAACCCTAAGATTTCCATCTTGGGTGTTCCTAAAACATCTTTAGACGTTATTTAAAGCTCAATGGTGAAACAACTTCACCAAACTCCTATGAAAATGTCTTTGAATGAGTTAATCCAAAACTCATCCCAACACCGTCAAGCTTTTATTAGTGCTTTGCAAGCAATTAAGGTACAATCGGATGATCCCCAACCTCTTGTAGCTTTGGTCAGCTCCCTTAATTTCGTCTCCCTGATTTCTTTTAGTAATTTAGAAATTCCACTTCAAGACCCTGAAGATCAGGATTCTGCCCTTTTTATGATTGCATATATTGATCAAACTCGTATCAAGAGAGTTATGATCGATGGGGAAGTTAGTATTAATATTTTTCCACCCATGCCTACAAACAACTAGCCCTTCCCAACAATTGCATGTCTCAAACTGATGCCATACTCTGTTATTTTAATGATACTACAGCTACTACGGTGGGCACTATTGGCTTACATATTCGTGTAGGTCCCCGCAAAATTCTCGAGCTCTTCTATGTTGTGGAAGGAGAGTTCCAATATAACATACTGCTTGGATGACCTCGGATACGTGCTATGGCATGTATACCCTCAACTTTTCATCGCTATGTCAATTTTGAACATGATAGACAAGTTCATGTTATACCTACTGACCCACCTCCGTTTAAATCATGTAATATGACCTATAGTCTCAATGATGTTCTCATCCCATTGGAAACATCATCTTCCTCGCATGATGCTTTTGAAGCTTATACAAGCTCCACTCCCGTGGGTACACAAATATCGACAACAAATTCCTGACAAAGATCTCATGGAAGAGACCTTTCAACTTTTCTCACTCGATGAATATCGTTTGTTGACGCTTGACATGTTATATACTCCACAAGAATATGGAAGGCTTCACATGCACCCAAATTATTATCCCCGTATTGGGATGGTCATCCCTTATGGGCCCCCTAACCTTCAAACCAATTTTGCATATAGGGGAATTGATCAAGCTCCCCCTGTCAGCAATCCGTCTTCTTCACCACAACCATTTACCTATGACTTCTCTTTCCTGAGTAACCTTATATTCGCTCACACATATCTCTATAGGTGTGCCTAGAAAGGATTTGGTTTGGGTCATTACGAACAAGGTGTCTATATGCCTATTGAATATCCTACTAGCAATACCATTGAAAATACCAAAAAGAGGCATGGGGTGGGATATGACGAACCAAATAAACTCATCAAAACCTCCCATGAACCAATTGTCAAAGAACCAATCTCTCCTTCTCCACCTCCACAATCACCTACCGAATTGGAGGTATCTATACCTCTTAATTTTTTTTCAATAAATGCCATCTATTTGGGGCCTCTTACCTATTGTCAGGGTAAGGAAACAAGGTCCCTTCCTCTCGTTCATCCTGAAATAATTGATTAAGATTCTTCTACTATTAACACTATCCAATGTCAAGATGATGACACAATTCTCACCTACATGGGTGCGGATGATTCCTATATCCAATGATCGCTCCCATCTGAAATGCAAGATATGTTAAATGAATCAACCATTGACATCAACCTGCCATCTCATGATAACCCTCACACCCTCAAGATTGGCCAATCCTTAGATTCCTCTGAACAAGCTGATTATGCCACCTTTCTTAATGACCATAGCAAAGCCTTTGCTTGGTCTTACAATGACATGCCCGGTATTGGCCCCTCTATCATCACCCATAACATTGTCACCAATCGAGACGCTAAACTTGTTAAGCAGAAGCTTCGCAAAATACATCCTCGTATCGCTCTCCTTGTCAAAGAAGAGCTCCAATGCCTCCTTTCTATTAACTTTATCCAACCCATCGACTACCCGCAATGGATTTCCAATATTGTTCCTATCACAAAAGCTACTGGAGGAATCCTTATTTACATTGACTATTGTGATTTAAACCTCGCTTGTCCAAAAGATGATTTCCCATTGCCTAGTATCGACCAACTTGTTGATCTAACGACCGGCAATGAGATGCTATCACTTATGGATGGATTTTCTGGATATAATCAAATCCTGGTCGCTCTTGAGGATCAACATAAGACCACCTTTATTACCCCATGGGGGACTTTTTGTTATCAAGTCATGCCTTTTGCCCAGAAGAATGTTGGTGCAACCTATCAATGCACCATGACCTACATTTTCCATGATCTCCTACACAAAATTATAGAAGATTATGTGGATACTTACTCGATAAGTCTAAACTTCATCAAGAACACTTGACAATTCTCAAAACCATATTCACTCATCTCCTCCAATATAATGTTCGACTAAACCCAATGAAATGTGCCTTTGGTGTTCTTTCCGGTAAACTCTTAGGTTTTATCATTTTTCTTTGTGGTATTGAGGTCGATCCTGCTAAGGTTAGAGCAATCCTAGAAATGCCTCCACCTAATAATATCAAACAACTCCGCAGTCTACAAGGCAAACTTCAGTCAATTCAACGCCTCATTTCCCAGTTGTCAGATCGCTGTCAAACCTTTCACCATCTCCTAAAAAAGGATGTCTCATTCCAATGGAATATAGATTGCCAAGAAGCCTTTGACACACTTAAACAATATCTCCTTTCCCCACCGGTTCTTATTCCACCTAAGTAAAATCAACGTTTTTACCTATACATCTCTGTAATAGACCATTCTCTAGGTGCTATGATTGCACATCGAGATGACCAACATCGAGAGCAAGCAGTGTATTACAGAAGCCACACACTTATTGATTATGAGACTTGATATACCCATATTGAAGAACTTTGCCTTGCATTGGTATTTTCTGCCTCTAAGCTTCGCCATTATCTCCTAAATCACAAAACCTATGTGGTCACCCATATTGATCCTCTCAAATACATGCATTCCAAACCATATCACAACCAATGTGTAGCTCGGTGGCTCATGCTTCTTGCTGAGTTTGACTTAGAGTTTATTTAACAAAAATCTATTAAAGGGCAAACAATCGCTGACTAGTTCATTACTGCCCCTTTACTTGACAATCAATCTTCAAACCTTGAATTTCTTGATGAAACTATTGCAACACTCTTCATCGATGACATCTGTCAAATGATGATGTTCTTTGGCATATTTAAATGCCAACATGGTGGGGGTGCAAGGGTCATTCTTATTCCTCTAGATGGTGAACCTATGCCTCTATCATTTAAACTAGATTTTGAATGCACTAACAATATGGCCAAATATGAGGCTTTGATTCTAGGAATTCAAACAACTCTCTTCTTGGGTATCAAATACATAACCATTTTCAATGATTCTCAGCTAGTGGTTAACCAAGTTAATGGTTCCTACCTATGCAAAAATGAAATTCTGCAGTGGTATAAACATCGTGTAGATACACTCTTGGGATCATTTGACTCTTACCTCTTGCAAACTTTTCCTCAATCTACAAACAAATTTTCTAACACGATGACTTCACTTGCTTCACGCATACCTTCTTCATCCTCCTCTTCGAGAATCTATGTCAGTGTGCATCACTTAACATTACCCTCTTATGTCTCAGCAAACATCCTCTTTTTTGGAACACGTAACAACCAACCCACAATACTTATGGTACAAACAACTCACAGATTATATTCTCTATTACCCCTCTTGATCTTTCTAATAATGGGAAACGGGCCTTCATAAAACGTGCTACTCGTTACACTATATTAGGGGGACTTCTCTACAAATGAAGTTTTGATGGTCTTCTCCTTAGGTGCCTAACTAGTACTGAGACTCCCTTTACTATTAAGGAAGTCCATGATGGGATTTGTGGTGGGAATTTCAATGGTCACACAGTTGCTAAATGTATCCTTCGACTTGGATATTATTGGCCTACACTGCATCAAGACTATGTTGATTACATTTGTCATTGCCTCAAGTGTTAACAACATGCTAACCTCTTTCATGTTCCCAGTCATGCATTGCAAGTTGTCAAAGACTTTTGGCCCTTCTCCCAATGGGGCTTAGATCTAATTGAAGAGATTAACCCTCATTCATCGCTCCATCGTCATTCTATCATTACTGCCACCAAATACTTCACCAAGTGAGTCGAGGCCATCCCTCTCATCTCCACTAACATTGAAAAAATTGTTGACTTCATTAACCATCACATCATCTATCATTTTGGTGTACCTCGCAAGACTATAATAGATAATGGTAAGTCTTTAAAAAATAAGACTATTCAAGATCTCTGTGATGCATTTGGAATCAAATTAAGCTTCTCATCACCATAATATCCCTAAGCTAATGGACAGGCAGAAGCCTCTAACAAAACTTTGACCAAAATTCTCATGAAGGTAGTCAACGATACAGATAAGGATTGGCACACACACATTATTTTTGCTTTATGGGCTTACCACATTAGCATTTAAACCCCTACGGGTGCTACACCTTTTTCATTGGTATATGGGACGGAGGCTGTTTTGCCTCTTGAGGTCTAGATTCCTTCTCTTCGCATTTCTCTACATGACATCCTTACTAATGATGACTTTCACCAAGAATGTTTGACCCAACTTGAATTACTTGATGAGCGTCATCTCATAGCCCTCAACCATCTCCAAATCTATCAAGAGCGTATCAAACACACTTATAACAAAAACCTCAAAGAGCGAGATTTCGATATAGGATATCTCATCTTAAAATAAAATCAACATGTAACGAACATGGAGAAAAGCAAATGGGGTAATTTTGCTCCTAATTGACTTGGACCTTATATCATAACTCATAAATATGATTCAAGAACTTATCACTTGTCTTATCTTGAAGGAAGGCTAGAACCCAAGCCTTTAAATGCCTTACATCTATGACCATTCTTTTATTAAACCAACGTTGCTTTACTTCATGTTTAACTTGAGCTCATCCCTTGAGCATCCCTATTACATTCATTTCCCTTCGTCTTACTCCTATACACTTACATAACTTACATAGTGGTATGGTTTTATCCTCATAGTGGAAAAATCCTAAGCCTCTATAGTCTTGTCCATGACTAAAAGCAAAAAAAAAAAAATGGGATATTTGAAAAAGTTATAAAATCTCAGGCATGCTTTTCAACGTAGACTGCTCCCTTGAAGGATAACTATTTAAGATTAAAACAAACACTTAAACCACTCCCTTAAAGGATGGCTAAGCCAATATTTGTTCTCAAAATGAAAAACAAATGCAAAGGGCTCCTCACCTCTTTGCACAACCTTAACCTATACAAAATCCCATTGTAGGCTTCCCGCATTGACCAACTTACACACACACAAAAAAAAAACTTTAATTCATGGACTTGCCTATATTAGCTCTTAGGTCACCCACAAAAGGGACATATCATTTCTACTTGGTGGGTTATGCTATCTAAACATTTTCTCTCATTCTACCTTTTTTCCCCTCATGCTCTTTCAAGGGACTGTGAAGCTCACTTAACATGAGGTAAACACGACGCTTCTCTAACAAACACAATGGTTCAAAGATATAAGGCATGAAAGAGGCTCATTTTCTTGAGCCTATTTATGTTCTAAATTACTGTCTTTTGCCAATGCACGAGCATTCTACCTTTTTATTTTCCCATCCACATCACATGTCGATATCTCTATTTGAGATGAAGAAACAATGCCATACCAGCACTAACATAACCAATCTCTTTATTTTATGCATACACCATCACAAATATGAAAAAATGCTGAAATAAATTAACCTAACCAATCTCTTTATTTTACGCATACACCATCACAAATATGAAATAATGCTAAGATGAAACTAACCAATCAACTATGCATATACCATCCCATCAATGGGAAAGGCTAGTCTAACTCAAATAACATGATCAACATTAACATCCAAATTAACATAGCATAAAATAAACATCATCCATATTAGCATCATAATCACAAGTAATGCGTCTCAAATAAACACATGGTAATAAATGAATATCTCATAAATATAATATGTGATCAAAGTACATGTTCATCATCTACATCATCATAACATCATGAATCTCTCTCAAAATGTACATCTCACATTTTCGACTCATAGGTCGGTATACATGTAACATATATAAACAAAAATTGGCAAACTCTGATACTCAAGGTCTTCGAGGCTCTCCGTGTGGTCGTGAGGAGGTAGTGTCATCACCACTCTCTGTCTGTTTGCATTGACATGAGCTCGAAGCCATCGCACGTGACATCAACCTCTCTTGCTCTCTAAACTCGAAATAATCTTGGTATCTATGAGAACTCTCTAATCATCCTCTCATAGTAAGTAATCTCATCTAGGGCAGTTGAACACCTTGCCATAAATATAGTCTTTGGAGGACCCATAGCCCCTGATGATTGCCTAGCTTGTACTGGTCCTTGTGGTGGTGGAGGAGTGGCCTAGCTTGCTGCTCTCAAACTATCTCTCTCTGCTGTCACTACAGCCCCCTGACCCTGTAGAGCTCCAATTTGACCTTGCAATGTCACCACCTACTCTTGTAAGGCTAAAACCTCTACCTGTGCTGTCTCTCGAGCCTACACTATTGCATCTCAAGCCTGTACTACTATATCTTGACCCTGTAGCACTGCATTCCTCTCTCTGACAAAGCCCTATAAATTTGGTGATGGTCTCCTGATCTCCACTGCCAGATGTAACCCTACCCACCAAGCTATATAGGCCATTGTACACCTTGAGTCCCCAACATCTGGCCCTACTGGTAGCTCCTCAAAATCTAGCCCATCGGTCTCTTATGGAAATGGTAAGGGTGCCTCTATGTCATCCCTCTTATATCAAGGGAAGGCAGGTGGAATATCTTGCAGTAGATCAAATTACCTCTTGACCCGTACCACGGGTACCATCTCCAACTCATCGACCCATCTCCCCCTAGCCCATAGTGAGCTTTGCAACCTAACAAGCTGCTCTATTTGCCCTCTAAAAATTAGATATGTCAGCTATGGTATCTACATGATATCTGCAGGGATCAAGCCCTCAATCATGCACCTATAGTAGGCAATCTCTCGAATGACATCATCCACTCGAGTCTGTGCCATCCCATCTCTCCATCATCTAAATCCAACCCTGAAGCTGGCAAGGATAGTGGTAGGTAACTCTAGTGGTCATTTCATAATGATGTGCTCATACGCCCAACAATGCAGTAGATGACTGACACATAAATTGTATCGCCGATGCAGCCTCAAATCCCACAACTCTTTGTATAACTATGCCAAAAATACTAGACCCCAGGCAAAAATGATCCTCTGCTCAATCATCTATGAAAGCACACTTGCCAAAGCAATTAGAAATCTCCCTCCATCTACATTTGGTAATGCATACACCATGATCTCAATCATCATCAGGATGCTTAGACGATGCTACTCCTCATCAGCCATATAGAGTGGCTCATATGCGAAACTCGCAGAGTGGTAAGTCACCTCACTAACATGTTCCCCATATAAAGTGACCATATGTTATCATGCTCCTCTCTTGAGCATGTGAAAAGCTCCTCACCTTGGAGTGGTAGCCACAAAATCCTATACACATCTTCTTGCATCACTATCAACTCCCCAGTCGACAGATGGAAGGTGTTGGTGGTGTGATCCCACCTCTCAATCAAAGCTATCATCAAAGACACATCTTGTGTGACTTGACAATACCATCGCACTCCTCCTAAGCCCACGGCCACCATATGATACCACTCATCTAGCATAACATCTCTCCTCATGTATGTTAATAACCATGTTAGACGATCTCACAGTGTAAGCTCCATCCTCGTCTGCATCCATACACAATAACTCAAGTCACATCCCTTTTAATCTACTCTATCACCACCTTTTTCCCTTCTCACTAGGAGAACTACATTGATGTAAGGCACTACACCGGGTTATGTAGGCAACACTCAGTCGACATGGGGTCTTCTGAAGTTAGCTCGGTCATATACCCACCTTACTAACCACCCTAGGCTTCGTTGCCTCTCTCTCTCTACCCTAGGCTTCATTGCCTCTCTCTCTTTACCCTAAGCCTACCCACCTATTCCAACTCTAAGCCTCCATACCTATATTCTTGACTTTTGACACTATGACCTATATTTTAAGCCCTAGACCTCTCCAACTATCTCAACTTACCTTTTTCCTCAAAACATATCTTTTTAGATTCTAGGAGAACTACATTGGTTTGAGGCCCTAAACCGGGCTATGTAGGGAGCACTCAGATGACAAGGGGTATTCTGAGGCTAGCTCGGCCATTAGGTTAGTTGACTAGTTCCACTAAAGATCTAAACCTCACCCTTTCTCCTATTTTGTTACTTTTTGACCAATGTTGGTAGAACTCACCGACGTCGGCGACTGGTTCGACCCTAGGGCCAAACAACCTAAAGCCACCCTTACCCATTTCCCCTAAAAACCTACCCACAAATCCCCCTAACTTATCCTACACCTACCCTAACTATTTTCTACCCCTCTACTCATATTTTCTACAACCCCACCTCTCATTTAGCCTAAAAATTGCAAATTCCAAATCAAACTAGTGTAGGCTCTTACCTCATCTCTCTATCTCCTTCTGACTGGCACCGCTGGCTCCTGTGGTCGTGCACCTCTCGTTGGGTCCCCTCCTTGCACTGCCATCTCAAATCACTCTCAATCTCTATTTTTTCTCTCCAATCACAAAGTTACAAATGAGTTTGGTCAGCCACCAAATCCCCTTTTGTCAGGTTTGGTCAGCCACCAATGTCGACATTCTTGACCTAACCTGCTGATGTCGGTGCTTACACATACTGACATCGGTAATGTTTCCCTGGTTTTATCGACATCGACACTTTATATTATTGATATCTGCACATCTAACTGACATCAGCACCATTCCACTACTATTTTTACCAACCAACCACCCCCAACTTTTTAAACTTTACCCATACACTGGGGCAACTGGAGATACCATATATCTCCCCAAACCATGACAAAATGACATTGAAGATCACTTAAATCTTCACCCTCGATGACTTTGCCTGGAGATCATGAATATTTCATCGCTTATTGACCCTTTTTTACACCACCCTTGCATTGCTTGTCCTGACCACTTAGGCTATTCTGCTATAGTTGGCTATTATGCACATGCATGTATTTTAGGTGTTGTGGATGGCAACCAAGCCCGTCCTATCACCTTCAACCCTTTTGTGTTTCCTAGGGACACTTTCTACCTTAGATATCTGGGACACATTGACCATTAGAGCTACAACTTTGATTAATTTGACCTGTCAGCGATCACTTACAAGCTGTGCTTTGGTTACTTCTATCCGAGCCCTCCTTAACTTTGCCTATTCTTGACTTTACTGATTATAACTCATTGTGGTATACACATACATAACGATACTCAATTCTCCACCAATCACCCAATTACTTTTTTATCAAATTGGTACCCAATTTTGGTTTCTCCTATGTCGATTCTCATTTTGAGGGGGGATACCTCATCCAATACTTGGAGCATCTACCTCCTATTTTTTGTCTTGCAACATGTTAGTACAAATTACAAGACAAAAAAGGGGCAAATGTAGACACCAAAATTACGTCACACACATGTGCATAAATCCATATGTTGAAACCCTCTCAAACTCATTTTAATAATAATAATTAATCTCATTAACCCATACTTTTACTCCTCACACATTTAATTAATTTAAATGCTTAATTAAGTTAATTAAAAACTCCTATTGCCATCTTACCTGGTGACCGTGACATATGACTAATTCTCCCTTGATGAGTCACCTCAAGACCTGGTCCCCTCATCCTAACTACCCAAGACTTATTCCCACTTCCAAACTAAATTCCTAAACAACAACTTCCTTCCTAACCTCTTATTTTTACCATTTTATAACGGGTGTCACACTTGGCATGCACAACAACAGAAAATAGGCCAAAAATATAAAGGTTTACCTATTCTAGGGTCACCAACATTGGTCAACCCGCGATCGACGTCAGTGGGATCACCGACATCGGTAGTATAAGCCAAAATCCAACCTATAGTTTAAGTCAACAAAAATTAAGAAAATCAATTCTTACTCTCATTCAGGCTCTTAGCATTTTATTTTCAACATCCAGGATTACAATCACCCTGCGTAAGTCAATCACAATCAGCAACTGAGCTCTTGAGGACCAACAACACCCGCTTGTTCTCTTTGTTCAGGTACTCAGATATGGACTCCCTGATAAGGACCATCACCCTGACACTTATCATTTAGCGACCACCACAACTAAGTAAATCACTAATAATGTAGTTCATTTAAATATTTATTCTTCTATTTCTTTATATCTACCCTACATTGCTTTATGCACTTCTGACCGTACCCCTGTGAGGGAGTTACAAAGCTTCCTTGCTTGCTACCCATTTACCTGACATACCAAACCTTTGACTAGACTTAACCAAGCCATAATCTCCCTCTCATAACTCTCTCAACCTCCCTGACCTGATCCAAACCATTTCCCAGACCCAGGAAAACCTTCTACAAGCTCCCAGACAATTATTTCCCCTACCGACCTCGGTAGCCTAACCGACATCGATCACTTCACTACCGACATCAGTAGTATAACCGATATCAATCACTCCCCTATCGATGTCGGTGACTGTGAATTCCCTAACCTCTTCAAAACATGCCCAGACAACTTCTAAAACACAAACAAAATACCTCATCTGCACCCTATCACTCTCTGCTGTGTACAGGTTGTTAATAGCGGTAATTTTCTCTCTTTCACTCTCTTTACCTCTCTTTCAGTTATTTATTATTCTTTGCCACTCAAAATTAGACTGTCATCTCTAGGAAAGTTTCACACTTCCTAGAACAAGTGCATAGCTTGGTATCCCACTCATTTATCTGCTAACAAACATCTTGTAGTAGTGTTTTCTTACTTGTAGGTAGTCCTCCCCAGCCAAAGAGGAGTGCTCACAACATCTGGATACAAAGTGTAAACCAAATTCAGGTTCATTTTAATCACTTATCCCCATCCTTCTTTTTGTTTTCTTTTAGACTTAAAAAAGACAAAATTTAGTGAAACAACCAATTTTGAGACAGTGCAACGAATCGCAGAGCTAGGCACATCTAGCCGCATGGCTATCTGCCACCTTGAGGTTGTGTTTGAGAGAGGGTGCTAGCTATTTCAACTTCACATTGAAAGGATCAATCTCGAGGGAGCCAAAGACCCGTTTGAACTAATTAAGTGTGGCCTCCTATAAACTCTTTCAAATTCAGACATGTTTGCCATGGTAGTGGAGGAAGGAGGTGCACAAAATGGCTTCATTCCACCACTCAATCTAGCTAGTAGCGTATGGGGGAAACAAGGTGAGATTTAAAATCTATTTGATGAGTCAGATTGTACCAACATGACTTAACATAGAAGTATTGAGAATAAATTGATTACGTAGCACATTGTACTACCTAGAGGTTCATTGCACTTTTCAAGAAATACTTGAGTGGTGTTGACAAGCTGGCCATCAATGCTAGAAAAGGAAAAAATATTTTTCTTTGACATCATAAATCAATCGAATCATTTGAGCATGCGGTAACCCCATATTGGTAGATGGACTATGTAAACCAAGATGTGGGGTTAAATGTCCATCGTCGGAGGAGAGGGTCTGCCATACCCCATTTATTTTTGAAATAATACTAATACTTGCATTCTCCAACACACCAATGCACAAGGAGGGTCCCAACCTTGTCTTGGGGGTGTTTAATCATATTCAAGTCGTCACACACAAGACACATGGCAACATGTAACCCATCTTCCAAAGATTTCCAAAGCAAGGAGAAGTCAGGGCCATCATTGGGAGCATAGATGTTGAAAATGCCAAATGGATGGCCATCAATGTCAAGAATAATCCAGAATACCCGATGTGATGGGTCCTCTCCCATGGCAATAATGTCAGGGGAAACCTTAGGGGTAACTAAAATACAAGTGCCACCACATCTTGCCTCATGCAAGGTGGTGATTTGGGTGGCGTTAGACCAAATGCTTCGCAAGAACATTTGGAGGAGAAACCCAGATGCTTTAACCTTTTGCAGACAACGAATATTTGGAAAACCAATTTGCTGACAAGCAACATGCATAGGGTTTTTGTGGGTAGACTCTATAAGATCCCTAACATTCCATGATAACACATTCATAGGGAAGGGTCATCCATTTGAATCTCCCGTTGCCTATCCTCAAAATTTGCTAATGTTGTAAAGTTGTGTTGGTGAGGGCATGAAATTCCATCAATTGCAATGAGGCAACGTTTGACGTCATGTTCCTCTCGAGGAGAGTTTGTGCCCCCGTGAGGTGGGCTATGAGACCATTTCGAGAATGAGCCACTTGTGAGAACCTTAGCCACATGCATCCTGACATTCTGGGAAACTAGAGAAACGCTCTACAGGTTGGAAGGAACTAGAAAGGTAAAGGGCAACAAAGAAATCCCATGAGAGGGTTGGATATCTAGAGAAGAATCATCTCTATGGCAGATAGGGTTGCTTTATGGCTTAGGGCCTGATGACATTGGAAATTTTCACATGTAAAATTACACTCTTACATTGAGCTTGAATATATTATAATGTAGGATCTTGGGATAGAATAAACAAATATACCTCATAATATGAGTAAATCATGAAGGGGATCCAACATAAAATTTAAACACAAGGATGAGACTGCTAAACCAATAAAACAATAGAAATTATCCACTCCAAACCTTTTGAGACACTTAGCTCACCTTTGAATATTACTTTTGAGAATACATGCTTCTCTAAAATTGAACCAAAGCTATACTTTATTTAATAAAAGAGTGGTGAGGGAAGCAGGGCCATGAATGCCATGGAATGCATTTATCCAAGAAGAGAATTTTCTAGAGTGAAATAATATTCTCATTCAAAGAGAGGGATGGGCATAATGAAGAATGAAACCATATTAATGTGCTATAACCTCTACAGGCTTTAAAAGTTAGATCTAATTTCTATGTAATTGAAGAAAGAGGACAATAATTGATTTCTATGTAGTTATTGATTTTATTTGAACTCTGGGTAGTAAACCCCAATACAAACTTGAAGATTATGAAGTTGACAGGAGTGGAAAATGTAAATTAGACAAAGGGTAAATCACTCTCATGAGAAAGAACATATCTATTTTCATGGTGTATGTATTTGAAATCTAGTTTTGAATCTATTTTCATGACATATTTTTGGTGGCAGTATTTGAATCTAGTTTTGAATCTATTTTCATGATAGATGTGTCTTTTAATTTGAACATAGTACATCTCATTTCATGGTGTATGTATTTGAATCTAGTTTTGAATCTATTTTCATGATATATTTTTGGTGGCAGTATTTGAATCTAGTTTTGAATCTATTTTCATGACATATTCATCTTTCAATTTGAACAAAGTACATCTCATTTTCATGGTGTATGTGACCTCTGATAGCCTATCTAGATGAGGATATAATGTAGGCTGTAGATGCACCCTATGTATAGAAAGGGAAGAGGCAACAAATATTCATATATAGTCATTGAGGCATTCTATCGAACAAGTTGCATGCATCTACACATCTAAATATATTTGATAGTAGAGACATCCTATACACCATAGTATATGTTATTTCATACCAAGGGAGAGGGTGTTATAACAAACCTAGTATAAAATGTGCTTTTAGTTTAAGAACTACATCGGTGCACCTCCTTCCACTTGGGATCGAGTAGTAATCGAATATGAAGTGAATTCTAGCTACCTCTATTGCAATAATCTCTAGAATGCATGGATGAATGGTTTGGAATGCATTTAAATTGCCCATATTTGGAATTGTTCATGGGATGGTGAAATTATATTGCTTAGTAGGCATTGCCATGGAAATTGAAATGATCATAAAAAAGTGCAATGATTAAAAATAGTGCTTGGTTCTAGCTTCCATGGTGTGTTTTCATTTATAATGATGGTGTTGGCATAGTGTTGTCATTGATGTCATTAATGTCAAACTGTGTTATCATTGATGTCTAAATGCATCTGGTGAAGTTGCATGGTAAGTGGTCTTTGAGGTATGCATGAGTGAAGGATGATGTCTAACAAAGCAATGATAGTTGAGGTATCAGCATGAGGTTGTCAAAGGTGATCAATGGTCAAGGTTGTTGCTCAGTGTTGTCTTTTTTTTTGGAAGGCTTGTGTCAAGTTTGATGTTACTCTAGTGAAATATGATCAAGGTTGATGTTGCTCTAGTGAAGGATGATCAAGGTCAGTTGTCAAGTTCTTCACAAAGAAGAATGTTGTGATGAGGTTTGTATGAGCTCATTGAAGAGAGTGTTGTAGTGGATATTTGAGTGTTATTGTGATGAGATAAGTGCTTAAGAAGAAAATCCTTGTCTCAAGTATCAAGAGATTAAGGAATCTTGTCATGGCCTAGTCATGGCATGAAGAGACCTTATGTGAAGGCCTGGGCTTGGTTGCTTGGTGAGATGAGTGGTCTTAGGCATGTGAGAAGTAATATGGTAGTGTTTGAGCATGGTAAGAGGTTTTATGGCATGTATATGAGGTGTTGAGAGCTTGGACAATGGTTAAAAAGGTCAGTTTCAAGGACTAATGTGGTTTGTGGGTCAAGGTCTAGAGAGCAAGAGATAGATGGTGGCTAAATGAGGTATGAGATTTAGATTTCAAGTTAATAATGAGCATGTGAACATTTTTAGTGGTGTGATAGATTGTCCTAGGTGTGTTGACCAATTTTGAGGTCAAAATTTGAAGGTTTAGGCTTGAAAAAGTGTTTTAAGTTCTCTCGAGTGCATAGGGTGAAGAGTTGTCTACTTGAGAAGGTTTTTCAAGTGTTTGTTGGCACGTGAAATATATTCATGAGGACCTAAGATATTCATGGTATATGGGGAAGGGTCCTAACTCAAATTTACAAGCATTCATTTTTGGAATGAGGGGCTAAGCTTTATGAATGATTGCTAACAGTGGAAGATGGTTTAAACCCTCAAAGAAGCCTAATAGTGACCAAATATGAAATAAGTTGTTTTAAAGTGATTATAATGGATTGGTATGGCTAGTTTAGTGATTAGAGGTTGTATTAAACTCTCTCAGGCAT
This sequence comes from Torreya grandis, assembly GCA_037957365.1. NCBI lineage: Eukaryota > Viridiplantae > Streptophyta > Pinopsida > Cupressales > Taxaceae > Torreya > Torreya grandis. Next base: position 641,404 of record JARHVA010006581.1, read on the forward strand.
CTCCAGGTGTGATTGAGTCTTCAGGTGAGTGAGTAGACCTTATAGGAAATGCCTTATTTTTTAAAGATTTGTTGTAGCAGTCAGAGTTGACCAAGTCAAAGTTGTTAAATGAAAGAAGGAAAAAGTTTGAGACTTGAATTTTGTGTCCATGAAGGTTTATAGACAAGTTCCATCCCTCAAATGTGCAAATTTGGTGATCCAAGTTGGCCAATCACTAGCAGGCCTAATGAAGAAAAATAGTGCAAAATCTAGGGAATATGAAAAGGTGGATTTTGATGCAATTTCATAAAAGAGTGATGGATCTAAGTGCATGGATATGTTTTTTTGGAATTTAATGGACTATTAATTCTTTTTATAAGGTTTTTTAGTCAATTAAAGTAGTGAAAATGTTGAAGCCAAAATGGCTTGTCTAGCTGAGTGAGGTCTGTGAGAGAGAAGGTCAACAAATTGGTCTGCAAGACCAATAGTTGACATTATAGCTTATGATATTTTTGTTGGAGTTTTTTTTGAGGATGTTGGTTCATGAATTGGAATTATGTTATTTCAAGTGTTAGAAGTTCAAGTTTTCATGACCGTGTTTTGAGGCTAGTTGGTAGTTCAAAGTGAGCATTTTGTAGAGAAGAGTTTGAGCATGTATAACCTAAGTTTAAGTATCCAATGAAGTTTGTGATGACCCTGAGGTCATGAGTTTTTTGAATATGTGATTTATTGTTATGGTTATTTGGAAAAATTGTGTTTATGCTTCAGTTGTTCAAGACATACTTTCTGTGTGTATGAAAACCTATTATGAACAATGTTTTGAGAAGGGGTTCAAGTGCTGGTTGGACCTAAAAGGTGTTATGAACTTAAATTGAAGTTGGATAATGTCTATTTGATATATTTGTGAAAGGATATTGTTCTTCAATGAAGTGTATTTTTATTCAAGGGGTCATGAGATAATGTGTTGCCAAAGTATGACTAATTAAATTAGGGCTCCTTAAGGCCTAAAAGAGGATTTGGTCTATTAAGCTGTGGCTGACCTAATGTATTGTTTTATTCATGTTTGAAACATGTTTTAAGACCTATTTTAAGGTTAATCCAAGTGTGTAATTGTGTATGGCCAACCAAAGTGTGTGAGAGCAAGTGACTTGTATAAAAACAAGACTAATTAGGCCTAATTGAGTTAGTTAGACAATTGGGTGAATGAGCGAATGAAATAGAAGATTAAAGAGCTAAATGAGGTCTTGTAGACAATTATAAAGGTGTGAATAAATTTTAATGAAGATCTAACATAGGTACTTTATAGGAACATCAATGTCATATGACGTAATCTATTTTAAAGAGATCTAATAGAGCAAAGAAGCCAAAAGGTAGTTTTGAGAGGGAATTGTGTGAAGAACTGAAGAAGGTGATCATCATATGTTGTATGAGCAACAAGGTGTTCTGAAGGTGATCAATTATTTCATGTGGCTGAGTTGGTGCTGAGTCATATAGGGGTTGATGCCTCCTTGCAAGTTGGTGCTTGCTAAAGCCTAACTGGGTTAGTGCTTAGCTAGTTAGGGTTGGTGCTCTATGTGAAGTTGGTGCTTCACTAAAATTGATCTTTTTAATTTTAGGATTGTATCCCATTTGGAGGGATTAGTGGGTTTTATTCCCCTTGAGGGTTTCCCACATATATGATGTGTTGTCTTGTGTAATCTTGTTTTATGCTTGTATGGGTGATTGCTTATTCATTGCTTGATCTATATGTTGATGTGATGGTTCATGAATGTTAAGGAGGAGTTTAAATAAAATTTTAAAAAATTGATTCACCCCTCCCTCTCATTGATTGTGCTTTCAATAGATGGTAAACATAATGGCGTAGTGACTGCATGATTGGATGGTGAGCTTAACCATGTGGTGGTTGTTTATGGTCAGATGTTGGTGGTCACAGTTGGCCGATAGTTTAGACAAGCTGGTGGTGCATTGGCAGTTGAAGGTGACTGTTGGTGGTCGACATTGAAAGTATTGAAAATTATTAGTGTGGTGGGGTCATGCGAGTTAACACCATTACAACATTGTTTGTGCATGCTGGTTAAGCTCACTTGAAAAAAAATAGTTTAAGCTTGATCGATAAAAAATAGTGGCCAAGTGGCCTTATTTATGTAGGAGCTCAGAAATTTTATACCAAATTCAGGCCTATGGCCTCCTTCATGAATGAGAACAAAGTGGTGTTTATTATTCTGCACTCCCACATCTCTCGATGTCTCAAGGGTGGCCTTACAGTGTTCACAAACATTGGGTTGATCGACGCTGAATTATGAGGATCCATCCAAACATAGAATTATGAATACCCATGTTTTAGACTATTTTTGAAAAACATGAAGCTTGAATATGTAAAATTTAAATGTCAACAACCCCAATAATTAAGCTAGCCCAATATCCATGTCTTATTCTTTGCTGCCCATCTAACTCATATCTAGAATTTTGTAGTTTGTAGACTATTTTTTAATGTTTTAAAACATAAATTAAAGTTCGTATATGACATATAGATAATTAGAAATTGTATAATTGGGTGTAAATTTGACATTTAATTAGATTAAATAAATATGAAATTTTCACTAATTTTAAAAAATAGAGTTTGTTACATAACTAACAATTTCATGAGGGAGGCACAATGTAAACACTGATTGAGTGAGAGAAATGAAGAAAATTCAATGAAGAGGAAGTACATATGATGTACCTAAAATGGATGAACTAGTAGAATGAGATTCATAAATTTGACAAGTTATTCGATTTAATTCTATAAATGAAATGGTTGTTTCTTGCAAGGAATTTGAAATGTTAATGTCATCCCATTTATGATGTATATCAAAGTTGCGATAACCAATAATATCAATCTCATTAAGTTAAATATCATCGATGGGGTGTAGCTATGACAAAATTTACCATTCATCAAGTTGTTTGAAGTTGTGGCAAAGAATGTCCTCATCTAAAATTTTTCCATCTAAAAGAAATCATTTTTATAAGTTTTACGATCAATTTGCCATGGATGGTATAAATTCCTCTTGCTTTCCTAGTTTTCAACTATTTGTTTAGTAGAAAAACCAATGTCTAGAATGTTGTTCCATAAATATTTGTACAAACTAACTTTTATCTAATATAAAAATGCATAAGTAGTATAAGTTTTTGAAGGAATTGCAAAGAGCCTAGGTTGGACACAAAAAAAGTTGGCACCTATTTTTTTTTCCTTTTTTTGCCATGAATATTTTTGTCATATGACCAATTCCTTACCTATTCTATAAGTGATAGTATATATAATGAAGGATATAGATCCATGTATCCATAAATAAAGGGATAAAGTATAAGTGAATCAACGGAGGACATGGCATAAAATCTTTTTGCCTACATGTGATTAAACCAATGATTGTCTACACAAAATAAGCTTGAATTTATGTAAAATATGACAATTTTCATGTGTACTGATGTCATGATGAAAAATAATGTCAGTTAAAACTTTCATAAAGACATTAAAATATGGCTCATACAAGATTGCATTATTTAAAATTTTTGTTACCATATGGTGATAGCTTTCAGATTGGTTCTTTCCTTTCAAAGCATATTTTTTATTATATTTCAATATAACTTCACATGAAAGAACATGATGGCAATCGACATTTTCTCTCCAAATGGAAAGCATGGTTGGATTGATTTTTTAGCTTCATTATATTCAATGACTATGGAATATTATTTATGCAATTCCCAAGGCACTTTGTACCAACATTGAAGAGTCATTCCTTTTTTTACTAAGCATATTTATTTTGTGTAGTTAGTATGTCTTTGATCGTGATTCAGAAGCTCTTCATAGTCAAGAAAAGAATTTATTGAAAGCATGTCAACTGTATATAAAAAACATGGATCATCAATAATAGAAAGATGAACCATTTGATTTTTATGAAAGCTATCACGTGGATTCCAAGCTGGTATATATTTATCAAAATAGGTTTTTATATTTGCAACTGCAATTTGATCTTCTCGATCTAATGCATTAATATTGGGTGTATTTTATTCTGAAGAAATCCATGAATATGTGTGGAGCTTATATGTTACCATTCATACCTAAAGATAATATTAATTTATATGAGAGTCAGTAGAATAAACATTTTTTAAAAAATAAAAGGTGAATTGACGTTATTTATTTAGCATACTTGTACCAATAGTCTTGCACTTATAAATGTTTTTCTCATACTTCATCATGAAATATTATAAATATATGATGCATATAATTAATTGTGTGATGTGGATTGAAGTTAATATTTTTTATTATCTAATGATAAGTTGGAATTCATCTTTAGGGGGCTTGAAAGGTATTGCATTAAATCGGGCCATTTGGTCTTAGCAACAATTAACATGAAAAATAGAGTACGATAACCTTATTGATCAATCATGTTAGTTAGTTCAACATGGATTTTTGTCCAACATGGTCTTGTTCTCCATAGAGAAGATGCAAATCACATCAAGTATTCAACAAGTTTATCTTTAGGCATTGCATGGGGCCATTTTCAAAGATCCAAACAATAGTTGGTAAATTGTCCTCGATATCTTTTTTAACAAAAATGATAGGTTTTGTTTGGGTGTGATGACACATCATAAAATTAAGTATAAAATACCTAACTATTGGATTACTAATAAATTTGTTATCATGAAAACGTATAAATGAAGTGCATATTCATGCATATGTATAATTTTTAGTGGGAGGTAGTTTGAACACATCTCCACCTATAGGGAACAAAGTAGGAAATTCCATAACAAAAAAACCTTTTTTATTATATTCATTTACTGGAGATGTGACAGATGTTGGCTATGGCATAGAACATGGTGTTGCTTGGTCTGTTGATTTTACATACATTTATATTTATTTTATTTTTTATTCCTATATTTGAGAGAAAAAGGATGGAGGAAGGCAATTATTTTGTATATTAAGAAAACACAGCTTCTGATCTATCAAAAGCTAGTTCAATTTACTAGGATTCTTGAATGTTAATACATATAAAATAATGGATGAGACATCTTTCGGTTCAATGGGAAATGATTACAATACACCGTCATTGAAAAGGACATATTTTTAGTATGGATGATGTGTTATTTTGCATTCTAAATCTTTTTAAATGCACAATCTGCTAACATAAAAATCATATATTTTTTTCTTTAAGGACCTTTTTTTTACAAGTATTATATCCAATAAATCAAATTTTCATGGAATAAATTTTGAAATGACATTAATGTCTTGAGGGAAACTAAAATTGTGTTTGTTATATTTGTACTGGCTTCCACGAACATGTTTTACCTAAACATTTGATTAACCCGTGCTATAAGCATTCCCTCAACCTGGGTTAAACTTGTAAACTGAAGGTTGCTCTCTAGGGTCGATATTTTTCTATTTGGAGAAACGATGAGCATTTAATCCTAATTTTTTTTAACAAAAAATGAATACTCTACATGATATTTTAGTTTTCATGCTTCAATAATTTTCCATGTAGATAGAATATGTTCAAACAAACAATTAATAATTTTTTCTATGGATAAACCATTTATGTGTTATAACAAGGTTTGAGTTATATTCACAATCAATAAGTGGGTTGTTTGCCTTTATTTTAGCAATAAAAAATGGATAAATTACAGGCATTTCCTTTGATATACTATGCAATGTTTGAGATGATGTGCCTCTAAAATTGTCAAAAAATAATTAATTTATAGTTAAGGTTTCTTTTTATGCAATTTTGAACATGCTGTTTATGTGTTTGCAAGTAATAAATTTGATACTCATTGAATAATAACATATAATGTTTTGAGTAATCCCTTCAACAATTATGAATTATAACTGGATATTTTCATGTTGATTTGTGAGATGTATTTCTTTATTTTTGATAGACAACTGTAGTTGGTTACTAGAACAAAATTCTCCCCCTCAACCCCCCGCCCCCACTTCTACATTTATTAATAATATGTTTTTGAGTTGATATTGATAACATTGATTTTCTTTGAGACGTTCTTTATTCTTCATGTAATATTTGTGTAATTTTTATTTCCTTTGTGGAATCAACCTTTTCAAGTTTAATTTGATCAAATACATAAAATGCCCAAAATGATACATAATCAATATTAGTAAACAATAAATAATAAGTATTCATTTTGTTTTTTTACATTAATAAAATGTATGTAAAATATACAAACAATAAAAGAAATGAGTAATGCATTGAGAATTGAAGAACTCTAGAATATATTTTTTTTTGAGAAAATAGTGTAATTACATGATAACAATGAGAAATTTAGATGTCATTTTTCAATTAATCCTAAAATATATGATTTTGAGAAAAAAAATAAATTACATGACAATAATATGAAATAAAAATATTATTTATGAAATTAAAAAAAAAGAAGATATATAAAATTAAAACTAAATGAAATATTGAAAGTATAATAAAATGAAATGTGACATTCAATAAAAATATAAACCATGATAAAAAAAAAGCATAATACATACATACATATTAAATACCACAGATACTAAAATTTGGTACAAGTTTTATTTGCATAATGATTTTATGTGAGTTTACATGTCTAGATCTTCAATTACGAATAGGGAGCTTATTGGTGTATTCATATTGGTCTTTTGTCATTTTATTAAATTTATTTGACTACGTAGTACTTTATTTTACTTTATTTATTCATTTATTTGACCACCGGTCTTGTTTTAACTAACATTGAGTTTTCCCTAACTTTCGAACAAATTTGGAATTTATGGATTCTAATGTCATATGTAGGCGTCCGAATATTTTGAAAACATCCTAAAGCATTTTTCATATTTATTTTGGGCATGTTTCCTTTGGGATTGTTTGTTTTACATGTTTTATTAATATTTGAAAGAATATTTGTTAATGATCAAAATAAAATACATTAAAAACAAGAAATTGAACAATGTTACCTTGTTAAAGTGAGCAAACCATAAATTTGAGACAAGAGATTTAAGAAGTGGAAAAATCATCTAACGAAGAAAAAACCCACAATATTATTAGAAGTCTTACACGAATGAATCTCCAAGAACATAGTAAGAATAAGTTAAGAGTAAGAGAGAGAATGAATTAGGTCAAAAAAGCTTCACAATGATGCAAGAGCAAGAGCAATATTATATCACTACCAAAAAGATAAGAAGAGAGGAGGAGAAGAGGTAAATAAATAGAGGTAGGAGGAATAAGGAGTTACATGTGTAAGCTCAGTATATGTGTCAAGTGTCCCTAATCCTCTTACAAGTTAGGATGATATGTGTGCTATTTGGAGGGAGATGGTTTACATACAAGTAACTCTAAATCTAACAAGTGGATTAAAGAGGTGAGTGACACTTCAAAAGGCTAAGATAAAGTGTATTTACAAATATAATAAATAAAAACATAAATATGACTTATGATAAACTTAAAGAACTATAGAAAGGACCTAAATAAAGTTAATTTTCTAACATTCCTCCTTAAGCTTAATTTGGGGTTATAAAAGTGGAGGAAACCTTTTACAAATAAGGGAGTTGAAATTACATAATACTTTCTTTTAATAGAAACTCATAAAATGTATATAGAGATGGTAAAAGAGTTTACAAAAGAAAATATAGACTTGTGGAATGCAACACTGATGTGAAAGATAAGATCATTCATGAAGGCATAGAGGAGCCATGCACGTGAAGACACTCTACATGATGAAGTTACAACTATTGAGGTTGAAGAACATGATGTAAATGAAGGAGAAACCATACAAGGAAAAGAGAAAGGTAGATTGATATCTAATACAAAGATGAAGGATGAACCATATAGGACACAAGAAAGTTTTTGGCAAAAATAACAACACATGAGCCAAGAGAAGATTTGGAATATGCATCAAAGGCATAAGGAAAACCATGATTTTGCTAATGCTTTTTTGATTGCAGGTATAACATGGATGAAGATGGCAAGAGGAAGAAAGTAATACAAGTGTGGCTCAAGAGATCATGTGCATATACATGAGAGATAAGTTTTATTAATAAAAAGACAAGATGTTTTACATTCCTCAAGTAGGCCTTGGGATCCAGGAGGCCATGTAATGAAGATTAAAAACTATGAAGAAAGAGAACAACTAAAGCACATCAAGAAAGATTTGTTATAAATTTCAGGGAATGTTTTATTTACCCATTGGTAGTATGATGTAGAGGCATCTTCAAATGGCCTTCATTTTGAGTTTTTATAATTATTAGGAGTCATATATGAGGTGTTTATCCTGATTAAGAGTCTTATAAGTATTAAGAATTTGAATTATTACATATAAGGTGTTTTCTTGAAAAATATCTAATTTGAATTTCTAATCAGGTTACTAGCTTAGGGAGAAGTTTTTTGATGTATAATGTTTGTATTAGACACTTTAGGTTGTAATTATCTTAATAGAGAGTCATAAAAGTGGTTCCCATGCATACATGGACCACATAGTTAGTTATTGTAATGATCATGTTAGTGTTAGATTAGTTAGTATCCTCCCAATGTACATGAGGGAGTTTTAAGTTATTTAGGGTAGTTATGGACATGCATAAACTTGAAAATGTATTTTTTAAAGGTATATGTGGAAAATTTTGAGGTTTTAATGAATATCAAACCCCAATTAATAATAAATTCTTCTTGATTTGATAACTAATTGTAGACCCTATCTCTTTACAACCTATGTTTTGAAAATTGAGTCATAACATGGATTGAAGGACTATGTATGTGATTGAGATAGTGTAATATGATGGTTTTTTAGAAATGTGTTAGTGAATTACAATTGAGTACAAAGGTATGCATGTTGAATTCAAAAGCTAGTCCTTATTGACAACCTACTGTTGGTGTAATGTATTTCTTGTATTCTCTATTACAAGCAAGAAACTAAGTTTTAAAGTGATGAAAGACTGAGTGGAATGTTTTTTTATATCATTATAAAAATTGGTAAGTGTGTATATTCATGATTAAGGGTTGTTTGTACATTTAAATTATTTTTTCAATACCTTTCTATGAGAAACTAACACTAAATCATGTAGATGGCAGTGATTATGCAAACACAAGCATATTGAGGTGTGAGTAATAATAGTGTTGAAGGAGATGTTGGTTAGTGTATGAGCCTAGAATAGACTATAAAAAATAAAGGTTTAAGATTGAATACCATTATAAATATCAAAAGGTAATATGTAAATTAAAATCAATATAGATTATGTAGGATAAAGTGTTACTCATACATAGTTAGTCACATAATAAGGTAAAAGTGTCTAACAAATGTAGTAAAAGGGTGAACCAATGATTAAAAAAGGTGAGTCAGACCAAAAAATACCCTAATACACCCTCAAAAAAGGTTTGAACTTTTTGGAAAGTTCAATGAGGTAAATTGACCCCTTCTCAGGTCAATATAGACTGTGTGTATATAGTCAAACTAAAAGATTGAGAGTAAAGATGGAACAAAGGAATCCAAATGGAGACCTAAAGATTGGAAAGCATATATAGGAGGTAAATAGACCTTTTAAAAAATTCATAGTAGTCTGAAAGTGTTTAGATTATTTGGAAAATTCATTTGACCCTTCTTGGGTGGTTACAAGCAGACCTTGACCCTGATTAGGTTTCAACATAAAATGTGATTTCTAGGAAAATCCACTATACAAATCTTGTGAAAATTGGTAGATAGTTGGTGTTTAAGGTATATTAAGATATTTTTAAATTTTTAATTATTTATGTACCTTGTATTATGATTTTTAGGAGACTATGTGCTTAAAAGCTTGACATAGACCTAAAGAGGCCTAGGTGGAGGAAGAAAAAGACATCTAGAGATTGAATTGGACCATGAAATTTCATGAATAGATAGAAATTGATAAAGGGTAGTTGAAAAAAAGTTTATTTTCCCAAATTAATATTTTAATTTTATGTACAAGGAGGATTTGTCTAAAAAAAGGCTACTAAGTAAAACTGTCAAAGCAAGGAAAAAGTAAATGTGGCCAGAGTTGTTTTGAGAAGTGATGAGGATGAAATATGGGTTTCAAATAGGGATGGATAGAGAGTAAAATTCACTAAAACTAATGTGTTAATGTTAGTAATGTTTTATAGATTATATACCAAATACAACTTATAATAAATAAGGAGAGGTGGACTTTCAGAAGCTTAAGGTTTTATGAAGACTAGAGTCAAAAAGTTGAAAGAGAGGTTGAGTGATGAAAAACAAAAAGTGATGAATATTATGAAGTATATAATGAATGTGAATTATGTGCAAGACCTAAATAAAAATAGCAATAAGGATTCAAGATGCCCAGTGAAAAGATCATGAAATGAATGATATTGAACCGTAAAGGGAAATTGACAACATAGAGTAGTGTTTGAGAAGTTTGGTGGAGAAGTTTATGAATATAGGTGTTAGAGCTATAGAAGGAGCATAGATAGAGATGGTATCTACATTACTAAGTCATGATAAATTAATGATAATGATGGATCAAGGCATATTAATATTACACCACATCTCTGTTAAGGGAATCCAAGTGGATCCTAAGAAAATTGAATTAATTTCCAACCTACCTGCCCCATAGAATCAAACTGATATCAAGATATTCTTAGATCATGCTAGTTTTTACAGACATTTTATAGAAGATTCAGTAAAAAATTTGCTTCCATGTTTGCTTTTTTGGCAAATGATAGTGAATTTATGTGGAATGATGATTGTCAAAAAGCCTTTGAAGCCATTAAAGAGAAATTAAGCTCTGCACCAGTATAGAGAGGACCCAATTGGGAAAAACCCTTTCACATTTACATTGATGCTTCTAATTATGAAATTAGGGTAGTTATAGGACAAAAATATGAGAATGATCATATGTATGCCATTTAATACATCAAAAAAATCTCACATCAACTGAAATAAATTATTTAGCCATAGAAAAAGAAATCCTTGTTATAATTTATGCCATCAAAAAATTAAGACACTATATTATATGTTATAAGGTCTTCATATACATAGATCATTCATCCATAAGGTATCTCATGAATAAACCTGTAGTAGGAGGAAGGATCATAAGATGGTTTTTAATTTCTTAAGAATTTGATATAATCATTATTGATAAACCAAGAAAATTTAATGTGGTTGTAGATTTTTTGTCTAGAGTAGATATAAGAACTAGTTGAAGATAGATTTCTAGATGAAAAACTATTTTATATTTCAATAGAATCCCAATGGTTTGCTAATATATCCAACTATTTATCCACAAGGAAGTTTCCTTCTCATTTTACTCATAAAGAAAGAAAATGTTTAATTAAAGAGAGATCTTTTAAGTGGATTAATGGCATATGTTATTTAAGTATGGACCCGATCATGTATTTCTTAGGTGTGTAGTAGATAATGAATCCTATGACATCATTAAAGTTTATCATGATGAACCAAGAGGACGTCACTATTCAATAAAAAGAACCATGCATAAAATCCTAAGAGTAGGATATTACTGGCCTTATTTTCATAGGCAAGTAAAAAATTATATCAGACAATGTGATCCATGTCAAAGGATGGGATAACCTACATTATTAACAAAGATGCCTCTTCATCCAAAGTAGTATTAGAAACATTTAAGAAATGAGGAATATATATTTTTTGTCCTATATATCCTTCATCCCAAGGAAAGTAATACCTCATGGTATGCATAGATTATGTCACTAAGCGGGTTGAAATTCAAGCCTTGCATTTTACTAGAGAATAAGTAGTAGTAGATTTTTTGTATTTCAAGATCATGCAATGGTTTGGTACACCTAGGGAGATAATATTAGATCAGGGACCATAATTTATGTCTAATATGATCAAATATTTTATGGAAGTATACCAAGTCAATCATAAGAAATCTTCTTCTTACCATCCATAATCCAATTTCCAATTACAAGTTACCAACAGAGAGTTGGAGAACATTCTGACCAAGATAGTTAATAGTAGAAAAAAATGGATAGAAAGAATACCAAAAGTAGTATAGGCCTACAACACTACTTGGAAGATAACCACTAGTTTTTCACCTTATGAGCTAGTGTATGATAAGAAACCTTTACTTTCCATTGAATTTGAATTACAAACTTTGAAAAAATAATGAAATTAGACAGTGATTTGGATAAGGCACAATAAGATATAATTCTCAAACTAAATGAAATTGATGAGGTGAGGACAAAAGATTTACAACCAAAAAAAATGATGCAACATTAGAGGAAAATGTGGCATGATTCCCACATCAAAGAAATAATATTTCAAGAAAGAGATTGGAAACTCTTATTTGAATCCAAGTTTCAACAATTTAAAGGTAAGTTGAGAACAAGATGGCTAGGCACATATCAGATAGAAAAGTATTTGATAATGGATCAATACAATTGTTGAAAATAGATAAAAATTAGAAGACCTTAATGGTTAATAGACATAGACTCAAATTATTTTAGAGACTTGTCAATAAGGAGGAGTTTGTTCAAAATATCAAGAATGAAGTGGTTTTCATAGAAGGACCTAATTCTTTCATGATAACAACTCCATGATGGTATATTCTATAAAATAGAATAAGGATACTACTCTTTGGTTTTTTTCTTCCAAAAAAAATAAAAATAAAAAAATAAAAAAAATCAATAGTGAAAATCCTTTGTAGGAGGCTATTGACAATGCTGATTAGAAAACCAACTTGTTGGCTAGTCATGAATTGAATAAAGAGCATTGACTTGAAAACCAAAAATATCTAGTCAAGGGTAAAATAAAAAAATATAAAAATTAGAAAACAATAAAAACTGATCAATTTATTTAAGGCAAAAAATCACTGATGTATTTATTTGTAGACATTCCTAAAGACTAATTCATGCATTTGTTCATGGTTTAGAACCAGGTGGTAGGAAAAGAACAAGGGCTATGAGTATGATTAGGTAAGTAGAGTATTTTATTTACCTATAATAAGTTACTAATAGTCCTTTTGGTTCATGCATGTTTATTTTTAGGAGGTTTGAAGTAAGTTCAGCCAAGGATGTCTTGTAAACCGTCAAAATGATATCCATAAAAAAAAAATTTGATGACATGAAAAGATAATAAGTAAAAGGAAATGAAATTAAAAAGAGTGTCATGCTAAATTTATTCATACGTATAAACCACCTATTGACTCAGTTTGTATAACTTTTAATAATGATGATGTGTTTGATGGTGCACGTGTTTAATAAATGTGATAGTACATTGAATCTCTTTCAAAGATAGTTTCATTTAAAAAATATATGTCATATTATGGTTTCTCTAGAATACATCATCAACTGCAAAGATAAAATTAATAACCATTTGATTGTTCTTTTTCATTTTCATTACAAGTTATTTTTATGTTGTCACTATTGTTTGCATCTGCTAAACCACCTCCTGCTTCTAGAAAATCAACAAGCTACCATGGGATAAAAGAAAACATCTGAACCTGAGTTCGTAGTTGGGATGATGAATGATGACATTTCTATAGTAGTTTTTGAGGAAGTTGGTTGGCTTCCATTTCTATAAAAATTTGAAAGGCATGATGAAACTTTGGTGAATGAATTTATTACAAATCTAAAAGAAGACTCCACCACAATCAAAGGTGTCAATATTTCAATCTCCATTAGAATCATTAGTGAAATTTATAGGATTACTAAAGATGGTAAGATAATAATTGGGAGAATTCCTTTTTTTGATTTAATTGCATAGTTCAATGGTAATTAACAACTATCTCTAGCATGCATACATAATAATCAAGGAAATTCAAAATGGATAAGTATGGAAACCCTACCTGAACCCTAAAAATTTGTTTCCTTTTAGTTTATGAAATGTTTCATGTGTGAAGTTCAATGTAGTGTTTTGGGGTGTGAAACTATGTGGATCATTCTTCACCTCAAGTATGACCAACAATAGATTCAACATAGAGTTAACCTACCATTATATCTATATGGATCCATTCAGGTTTTGGCCACCTTTAGGTTAGTTCAAATTCATCATCATGGACTTATTTATTTGATTATTCAACATCATTTCTTTCAGCAAAGTAAATCTGTCTGGAAGAAATTTTACAAATATAGAATCAATTAGCCTTCACTATCTCTTATAAAAACTTATAGAAAAAAACCAATACCTAAGGCAAAATAAGCTTCCTCTTTTATGGTTAGGGTTTCATCTAGTGAAAGAAGATAGACTAACTCATAAATAACACATGAGATTGAGCAGAGTTCTTAGTAGATTTCAATAAAAATTAAATTAAGGCTTAAGGTTTCATAGTCTCATCTAAACCCTAAATCTAAAGATATTCCTTTAGTAAGCACAACATAGGTACTTGAAACAACTTGAGCATCACAAGCAACCAAGGATACCTCTTTGATGGAGCCCAATTCCCCTATGTAGACTAAAAGAAGACACATAAAATTAATCTTGGTGCATATGATGAGGAGATAGAATTAGATACAACCCTTTATATCTTTGACACTCACCATTATTTTCTTCACTAACAATAGTAAATACAACAACAATTTAGGAATAACTTGCCACAACAAAAATTCCTAAGTCAATAGAAGTAGCTCCTATTGAGGAAGTTATTAAGGAAGGAAAATACTCTTAGAATAAATTATAGTATAATAATAAAAATACTCTCCATCTTCTTCAATTCTGATATAAGACTATTACTAGGCAAAGGAAAAAATATTATGGTCTCTGAAGAAGAAAAATCATCCAACTCCACTAAAGATCTAGAATTGCAGCTCACCCTTAGATTGTCTAAAGTTGATGTCATCATCATAAAATAATCCAAAGATATTTTTGATCTTTTGGATCAACTATAATGTAAGGATTTACTCAATTGTTATTTAACTCAAGAATTAGATAATTTATAAAATAAGGATTTGGATCACATAAATAAAATCAATAAGCTTGAGGAACAAGTAACTCATTCTGATGAATAAATGGTAAATTTTTGGATATATATCACTAAATTAGAAGAAGAAAACCTATTTTTAAAACATAAACTCTATAATTCTTAGCAACAACCCCTGCTACTGCAACAATTTCTTTATGTGCAAACTTCATCTTTTAAAACTTTAGTCGATCAAGCCTATCAAACTATTGTTTTTCATTCTAACTATCTAGACAAATGGAATCAAGTGTGTTTTGAGTTTAGGGAACTCAAGAAACAAAATAAAGCCTTATAAAATGAAAAACAAATAATAAAAAAAAATCTAGAGAAAAAACAAATAGTAGACCCAAAAAATTGAAGGTAATATACAAATTGCATGTCAGACAGGGGAATACCTTCTAGTTTGCATAATTCCTTTTCCCTCTTACAACATATATTTACATGAATAGTTTTATAGGTGGTAAATACTGAGAACATTACATGATCTACCTTATAACATTGAATATCCTCCTATATTTCTAAACATTTTCTAGGTATCCACTCTAGAGTAACATGATTTATTGTGTGAATTTTATTTGTGTAATATAATATTAGGAGACTATAATATTTTTATGGTCAATATATATGTGAGATAAGTAAAGATAAGAGCACTTATTTCCACTTATAAAATTAGATAGCTTATAAATCTAGACATGAGGAGTATGTGACAAAATCATAAACTACAGGGCTATGCATCAGACCCACTTTTTCTAGCACAAACAATCTATTGATTAACTTCATATATGCTTATATTATGAATAAAAACATCAAATATTATTATTTGTAGGCTTTGTATAAGAATATTATCTCTTTTGATCTATATACATGACAACATTTTGATGTTGTATTTATAACTAGTGTTAAACATTGGGACATATTGACATTTATATTGAAGAGAAGGGACGTCATGTCTCCAACCAATTTAAGATGGAGATTACAAAGATAATAAGCCATAAATGACATGATTGTTGATGTCAATAATTCAAGAAGAGAACACATTTGGGTAGGCATGAGATTTAGGACACCACTTCTTCTTACTCATATTCCATCATGGCATAGATGGAGTCCTCAAATAGATGACCAATTTTGGATCTCAAAATAGATGGTGCAAATATATCATGGTTTCACCAATCCCTTGGATGATCACTAGGATGATGAATTCAATATGTATGATCTTACCCATTATTTAAAAAATAGAATTTAGAGTTATGAGGGGATAAATAGTATCTAAATTTTTAAAAGGGACTTGTAAAAGGTAAATCATGGGGGAAATGATGAGTCCAAAATATGACTCATTATTACTATCAATTTTCTTCATTTTCCTTCCATTACCTCTCCTCTAGACTGAACAATGAAAGGATCTTAGGCTTTCATCTAATCTCAGTGTAGTAAATGGATGCTTTATCTTATTTTATGTAACTAAATTCTAGGTTACCAATTCTATCATTTAATTCTGATTCTTTTCTTTTTTAGTCTCCCAATTATATATATATATATATATATATACTACAATAGTCTATAAATAATAAGGACCTTTTTTGATGATATTCTAAGGCAACTGATATGAAATATATTGACATTTAACAAGATAAAAACTCATTTGAAAAACTTTTAAATCATTCAAGTCTTGTCTAGACTTAGCTATGGATTTTTCTAGTAGCTACAGACTTACACAGTCCACTACTATAGACTCGTCTAGTAGCTACAAACTCACACAGTCCATAACTACAAACTCATTCAAGAATTTATTTCATTCTTCACTAAAGTTTTCTACCATAATTATTAGCCTATCATCCTTGATACAAACTTACTCAACATTTAGGATCCTTGAATCATGTTACTATAAACTTCACCAGGTTTTCATAGAAACAACTGTGGACTCTACCAGAGTTGCTATGAACTCTACTAGAACTTCTCTAGATTCTTCCAATATAGCTTCTAAGCTTACAAAACTAAAGATTCATACTTTATATGTTTTTTAACATATTTTAAGATTGTTTTGGTCACTTAACGTATTTGAAATTTTGAGCAATTAAAATTTTTATTGTGTAACTACATCAAAAACACCCAAAATGTCAATCCACTAATTAAAATCTAGAGCCATTAAGATAAAATGAAAATATATGAATGAAAATTCAAAGTAACACTCCAATCCTAAAGCTAATTAATCCAAACTAATATTAAAAAATAAAATTATTAAAGGATTTGGATTTGAGATTCTTTGCCTTAGACTCGGAATTTTAACATTATAGTAGCTTGATTCCTTGACTTGGATGGATAGTTGATCATGTGGACATGAAGACTATATGGATTCAATGGTTTTTTGTGATTTATAGTTAGTTTCCATGGAGGAGTGGATTGTATAAATAATCCAAGGAGGGAAGATATATGATTCACATTCAAAGTTGAGCCATGAGGATCAAGGGTGGAAGAATTTCCAAGAAATTAAAAATTCCTTGGAAGCCTCTAGAATAGAGTATTGTAGAGAGAAGGGGCCAAGTTAGAGTAGGTTATAGAATTGGAGAATTCTATAAGATCCTTAGGGATTAATTAGGATTAATGGGATTAAGATAGAGATTAGGTAGGTGATAGGGACTAGGGGTGTAGGAGAGCCTGGAAATAGGCTAGTGTAGGTGGGTAGGTGGGTTATGGGAATTTTAAATTCCTAAGTAATCAATAAGTGGGATTAAAATGGGATAAGGCATGATTTAGGAATATTAATTGATTGGTGGGGTATAAATAAGGTTAGTGAATGAAGAACTGATGAGGGGGATATTAGATCAATGGCTAGGATTAGTGTTAAGGGGATAAAATAGTGGGATTAATTAGAATAATTAAGGTGAGTGAATTTAGTGTATACATTTTATCCCTCTTTGAAAGGGAATTGAGAGTGTATGGAATAATGGTATTTAAAATAAAAACTATTTCATAGATGAATGTTATTAGATATGTGTTGGCCAAATTTGGCCCACATAAATATATTTTACTTAGAAATGGCTTGAACATATAAGCAAAGTTTTGGATGGAATGAGTGGTATAAATATCACATGTAGATTGAAAATACTTTAAAACACTTTAATTAAACTTAAAGTGTAGATTGTAAAATTTTGAGGAAATAACTTCTCATGGTGATCAATGCAGGAGGGATCATGGAACAAGTTTGCATATGCCTCAGGAGATCATCAAATATTTCAAGGATCAGGAAAAATTTCATATCTCAAGCTTTGAAGAGCTACACTATCATCAGGACATCACATAGGAATGGATGGTTCAATTCACTTGTACATTTTATAAATATGATCAAGACGCTTACCAAAGTCAAAAATTTGTAAGGAAATGATGCTCTTCATGCTGAGATATTACTCTATAAAATTCATGTCTTGATGAGATTACTATCTCAAGATCTAAACCTTCAAAGATTAACTTACAGGATGGGATATGCATGCGAGCATCAAATTTGGGCCCTGTAGATCCTCCAAGATCTAATGGCATGCATTCAATAATGCATCTAAGATCCAATAAAGTGAGCTCTAGTCTAAGAGTCAGACCATCTTGCATGTCATATAAAAGTGGATTGATTAGCTCATTTTTGCATTTTATAAGTTTATTTAGAAAGCTACTTAGGATAAAATAAATACGCAAACATGAGGTCCTTCATACCTTGATCTTACTCAACAAAATTCATATCTTTATGAGCCTTTTATATGAAGATATGAGCCTTCAAAGTTTATCCAAAAAATTAAAATGTTCATGTGAGCATCAAAATTAAGCCATGATAAATAACCATATGGATCTAAAAATCCTTAGATGTTCATGTAGATGTCAAAAAACATTCATGAAAATTCCAAATATGGATACATAGACGTCAATTTTGGGCCCCTTGAAATAACTATTTAGATTCAAAAGAAGAATATCAATAGTTGGCATTCAATTATACTAATGATCTAATGGTGCACAACACCTAATAGAGTTAGTGGGCCCAGGCAGATCTATGGCTCATGGACATTCATACTAAGTATATCGATGGTGTGAGATGGGTTAAGGGGTTAATAGTCTTGAGTCAACATTAAAAACCAATGAGTGAAGGTAAGCCCAGGAGATTTTTCATTGGAGGTTAGATAAGTAGTTTTCAACCCAGACAAAGTAAATACAAAGGAACTGAGCTTGAATAGGAGCTAGGTCAAACCAGTGGATTCCATAAAGGCAGACACATTAGACAAAAGATTTCTCTACCCCAAGAAGGTAGAATAAATAAATGCAAGATCAAACATGATCTAAGTTACTAAAATTAGATACTAAAAAGTAATCAAACACCATTAAAGGCTTGTAAAGCTTAAGAGAACTATTAGACATAGGTTTTATGTCTCATTCAGACTGAAGAGACCCTAGCCTATGAACCTCTATTTGCAATCATGATTATGTAAAAACCAACAAAGGAGATTGGTTTTCATCCATAATAGATACAATATATATATATATATATATATATATATATATATATATATATATATATATTTGGAATGTATAAGTAATGGTAGAATAGTGATTACACAAGGAATGCCAAAAAGAACATCATGAGTAAGCTCAAGTAACTACGTGGTAACGTAAAGAATATCAAACATGATTGAGGAAGACAATGAAGAAAATCAATGCTGAGAAGATTGAGAGAGATTCATAAAGTGATGGGGATTGATTCCTATAGCTAAGTCTTGATATTCACATTCCCCATCATGCCAAAAAAGGATACGATGGCATTAATGCATTAAGGAGCTCGAGGAAGCTATAAAATTTTGGTCATTATGACCCCTTTTCCAATCTCCCATGCATGTTCCCCACCTCTATCATCCCATTTATACTATAAATAAAGGTTTCTAATCCTTGTAAAAGCATCCCTCTCTTAGGCATGACTAGACTCTACCAAGGTTGAGCTTTGTAACCTCTTGAGATAAATAGATGACTATTTCAGATTTTATTATGCTTATCTAGTGTTTTTATGTACATTTATTTACATATGTGGTAGATCTTTCTCCCATATCAAGTCTTGATCTCACCTAGCTAATAGTTCATCTTGTTATATAGGACATGTCTAGTGTTTGATATCATTTGATTGAAGCTATCATGTGAATACATTAACTTATTAGTGCCTTGAATCAGGCCTCTCCATCACCTCCCTCAGGTTTTGATCACTTGGTAAACCTCTGCATGAAATATTGATGCATAACATACTTTGGATTTATAGATTCAGTCTTTTACTTATTCTATTAGTGTTTTTAAAACCTCAAGTAAGAGTGGATGAATAATCATTTAGGTGCATCACCAAATTTACCTTGGATTTCCCTTTCAATTATCTCTCTCCTTTTTCACCCCAATAATTAGTAGGTTTTAGTGGAAATGAGCTAAGTGATACATCAAAGGAGCTAGCCTCATTAAAAATATTAGAGCTCTAACCCAAGATTAGGTAACCCACATCCTAGGGTCATTCCCATGTTGGACTAGGTTTGAGTAGAGGACCTAAAAAATCCTTTACTCAACTAGGGTGTAACCTAGAACCTCCAAAAATTTATAGCGTGTTCAGTGGGATATATTTCAAGTGCATAAAAGAATGTTCTAAATATATTGGAGGACATTTGGAAGTTGTAGACATCAACATCATCTATAGTCATCTTGGGAAAATTTAAACATCTTTAGAAGGTTTGCAATCAATCTCAAGTTCAGAGATACCAATGGTTTTATGATTGTAGAGGTAAGAAGGTTTTTAGTGATGGTTTTGATTTGATACACATATTGCATAAGGAGTCATAGTAGACCATGAGGCAAGCTTTTACCCTCTACCACCATATCCACCTTATCATAGCCCATATGACCCATACACTAATCCTTACCAGCCATATAATCCACATCCTCCATATTACCAAGACCATCCACCATACTTTTATCCTTCTCCACCTCCATGAAAACCTCCTCATCCTCATAATTAGTCCTATTATCAACCTAATACCCCTTGTAATCCACCTACATCAAACATTGATTATATATGCTTAAAGATTGAGAGATTAAGAAAAGAATGGGAGAAGTTGTAGGAGAATCTGAGATAGGCAAAAAGGATTGAATGCCAAGATATTATTCCTCATCAAAATACCAACCATAGTCAGTTAAATTGGTCACCCCATATCATTTGTTTGCCTCTCTGGTCATAGGATATTTCTTGGTCCATAATTGTTTACTTAATGACAAGTCAAATATTTTGATTATTCCTAAATCGGTGGTAGATACTTGAATTTGAGGTTTAAAATTATTTATAACTTTTAATTTCAATGGAATAGACCCCCCATGAAAGTATTTGGCATTGTTAGAAACCTTCAACTCACTTTTCATGCCTACCCCAAACTTTTGGTTGTGTAGGATCTTATTGTAACAGATTTGTTACCTCATTTTGCCTTATTTCTAGGTAATGAATTTATGACTAAGGTTAGAGGGTACTTGTTCAAAGACTTGTATCATATAGTGTGCAAAATTGAATATGGTATGGAAGTGAGAATCAAGTATGAATCACTATTTAGCTTCCACATCCTGACACCTCTTTGAATCACCCTAAATGTAGATTTCCTTCACTCTCCTTCTCCAAAGCGATCCATTTGTGTTCAAGAACCCATGCCTACCAAAGAGCCTAAAACAATACCCGCATATAAGCCTTCATTGGCCATAGATCCTAATTTCATCATGCCCACCATTGAAAAGTATGAGAAAGAAGGAAAAGTAGGTGTGAAATATGTTATTAGTCCTATATCTTCTATTACTCAAGTTCCTATTACCCCCTTCACATCCCTCCTCAATCCTAAGAGCTCCGTAAGAAGCCATTCAAGATCCATAGTTATAAAGATACCCTTGAAAGCATCAAGCATATTAATGATATCTACTTCCCACCTACTCTCTCTCCTCTTGAAAAGAATTCAAGTACACCAAAATTAGAATTGGATCATTTGATCATGGTGGATAAGCTATCAAATTTGGTAAAAGAGGGGACAATCATTCAATAGATAAAAAGTGATACAATTATAGCTAAGTGTCAAGGGTACTTTAAAGATGACACTTATAGTGTCTATGAAGAAGAGATTTAAATTAGGACCTCTATGCACTCCATCAGATCCAAAGGTAAGCATGAGTAGAGCTTAAATGAAATGAAATAGCTTGGAAAGGTATATTTGAGTGATGAAGTTGAATAGTAGGCCAATGTTTCAAATGAGAAAAGTAATGCAACACAAGAGGTGCCAATTCAAGAAGGGCTTCAACTTGAGTGGAATGATGAGTTGTCACTTTCCATTGGGGATGAGGATGAGCAAACTTCAACTAATCAAGAACCTTATGATGACCCTGCCAAAGTGAAAGAGGTGGGTAATCATCCTGATGACCTTTAAATAGATGGTATAAGTTGGAATGAACCTTGTGATTTATTCATTGACCACGATGAGATGTCCTTTGAGGAGGAATTAGAAGAATTATACTTGAAATTAGATACCTCAACTCTACACCATTAAAATCTTGAAGAGTAAGAACTTGTTGAGGATGCTTTGATGGAAGATCATCTTGAACCCAAAGAGTTAAACTAGTTACAACTCCTAACTAAATATGCTATGAGGTTAATGATGTAAGATAGAAAGATCTGGGAGGTGTATGATTGGGTTATTAATCCTTATAATCCACCCATGCACTTAGAAATTAATCTAGATGGTTCATCCACTTTACCAAGTGACCAAGAGAGTGATAGCTATAGATGGAGGTTGTTACACATTGGCCAAAGTCCAATCACACACAAATCATCATATGAAAACTCCACATCAGGGTGCCATAGTGATAAAAACACATTCCCATTTGATCATAGGGGAATTAAATAAAATTTTAGGTGGAATCCTTCTATAAGTAATACTCTATTTGTCTAGTTGTTACGAGCAAGCTTGATGAAGTTTTGGGTTCCATGACTAGCAAACTGGTCAATCCAATTGAGTCACTAGAAATGTTGGCCAAATTTGGCCCACATAAATATATTTTTCCTAGAAATGGTTTGAATAGATGAGAAAATTTGATCTTACTCTGTAAAATTCATATTTTTATGAGCCTTTTATCTCAAGATACAAGCCTTCTAAGTTGATCTAGTAGAGTAAAACATTCACATGAGCATCAAAATTAAGCCACAATATATAACTATTTGGATTTAAAAATCCTTCGACATTCACATAGATGTCAATTTTTTTTTATATAGATGCCAAAGATAGGAACAAAAATTTCAATTTTGGGCCTCATTAAATAACCATTTGGATTCAAAATAAGTAGATAAATGGTTGTCATTCAATCATACCAAAGATCTAACAATACATATCACCTGATAGAGTTAGTGGGACTAGGTAGATATATGGCTCTTAGACATTCATACCAAGAAGATTGATGGTACAAAATAGGTCAAGGGGTCAATAGGATTGAGTCAACATCGATAACTAATGAGCAAAGGTGAGCCCAAAATCTTTTTCATTGGAGGTCAAAGAAGTAGTTTTTGACCCAGGCAATGTAAATACAAAGGAACCAAGCTCGAATAAGACCTAGGTCAAACTAGAGGATGCCATGAAGGTAGACACATCAAACAAAAGATTTCACCACCTTGAGTAGGTGAAATACATAAATGCTATATCAAACATGATCTAAGTTATTAGAAGAATATATTATAAATCCATCAAATGCCATTAAAGCCCTATAAAGCTTTTGAGAACTTCTAGACATAGGTTTTATGTCATGTTCAGACTCAAGAGACCCTAGCCTATGAACCTCCATTTATAATCATGACTATATGAAAAACAATAAAGGAGATTGGTTTTCATCCATAATAGATCTATATTTAGGATTTATAAGTAGTGGTAGAATGGTGATTGCACAATGAATATTAAAACAAACGTCATGAGAAAGCTCAAGTAACTAACTACCTAGTAACATCAAGAATATTGAGCATGATCGAGGAAGATAGTGAAGGGAATTAATGATGAGGATATTGAAAGAGATTCATACGGTGATGGGGATTACTTCCTATAGCTAAGTCTTGATATTCAAATTCCCCATCATGCTAAAAAAGGATACAGTGGCATTAATGCATTAAGGAGCTCAAAGAAACTATAAAATATTGGTCATTATGACCTTTTTTCCACTCTCCGATACACATTCCCCACTTCTATCACCCCATTTATGCTATAAATACAAGATTATAAACCTTGTAAGATCATCCCTCTCTTGGGCATGACTAGACTCTACCAAGGTTGAGCTTTGTAACCTCTTGAGATGAATAGATGACTATTTCAGATTTCATTATGATTATCTAGTGTGTTTATGTTAGTTGATTTGCATATGTGGTAGATATTTATCCCTTGTCAAGCCTTGATCTCACCTAACTACTAGTTCATCTTGTTATGCAGGTCATGTTTAGTGTTTGATGCCATTTGATTGAAGGTATCATGTGGATACATTGACTGGTTAGTTCCTTGAATCAAGCCTCTCTATTACCTCCCTCAAGTTTTGATCACTTGGTGAACCTTTGCATGAAATATTAATGCATAACAAACTTTAGAGTTATAGATTCAGTCTTTTTATTATCCTATTAATGTTTTTAGAAGCTCAAGTAAGAGTGGATGAACAATCATTTAGGTACATCAACAAATTTATCTTAGATTTCCCTTTTAGTTATCTCTTTCTCCCTTTTCACCCTAGAAATTAGTAGGTTTTAGTGGAAATTAGATAAGTGATACATTAGAGGAGCTATCCTCATTAAAAATCCTAGAGGTCTGACCCAAGATTAGGTAACCCACAACCTAGGGTCATTTCCATGTTGGAATAGGTTTGAGTAGAGGACCTAAATAATCCTTTGATCAGCCAGGGTGTAACCTATAACCTCTAAAAATATGATGCCCCATTGAGAGGACATGTGTATAATAATGAGATAGATGGCCACTTGAAAGAAGAAATGAGGGGTGGGATGTGATGAATAGATAAGGGGATGAGATGTTAAATGTTGAGATAGATGATGAAGATAAGTAAATCGACATGTGTAGTGAGCTAAAAATTGATGATGACCTTGGTAAAGAAATGCACATAGAGTAGAAATGACTATGTCATAGTTGTTGACACATCCTAAGGGGGAATCAACCATACCATGATGATGGTAAGATAAAAGGTTGCAAGCTTTTCACATTTCTTAGGCAAGGACACATGTATGAGAGAGTTATAGGTCAATAAAATATAATTATTTGATAAGATGAATGATGAGTGAAGATAAAGGTTGAAGTTGAGTGATATGATGATGAAGATGGGAAAGAAGAATTGATATGATTGAGTGACCAAAGATGAAGGGGAATAATTGGACTATAATACATCAAATCAATGAGCTATAATATCAACAATAGTGATGATGACCTTATTAAGGACACCTAGAAGGGAGTGAGAGATGACTAATTAGTGAAAATGGATGACTGATGGAATAAATTATGAATGTTGTGACCTATCAGGCCTAATAAAAAAGAATGGATGATTGATGAAAATATTAAGGAGATGATTGTAGAGATAGTGATTTATCATCATACTGAGTGGTTAATGATTGATATTATATCTCAAATATTTTCACTGATGAAAGACTTTATAATGATGAAAGATAAGATAGATGTGATGAGGAATTATGGAAAAAAGGAGAGAGTGGCTGAGACAACCTTAGTCACACCATGTGAGTGAGCACTGCCTACATAGTCTAGAAAGACCACAGGCCAATGTAGTTTTGATATAAATAATGAGAGAGATAAGAGGATGATGATGGATGTTATACATGTTAGTGATTAGATAGAGGATGTGAATTGGATGAAGATAAATGATTTTGGAGATGAGATGTTAGATGTTGTTGACTAGAAATATGATAGATAAAGGTTTGAGTGGATATTATACAAATGCACTGGGATGATAAACTTAATGATGGGATAAGGATGATGAATATATTAGGAGAAATGATCAAGCCATCATTATTATAATAAGGATAATCATAATCTAAGCAATCTATTAAATATATCACTTGGAAATGTGCCACATGATATAAGTATGACCAAGGGGAAGTTGTGCTAAAGTGCATGGGTAGATAGAGATCTCTGCATCATAAAGGGCACATAAAAGCATCAATGTAAATTTTGGTGTCATCAAAGAATCCTCATTCATTTCCCAATAAAGAGAAACAAAATAAAAATGAAACATAGATGGACATAAAACAAGTAGATATATACCTGATAAAATACATACAAACAAGTCAAACAATAGAAAAATAACACACACAAGTATCTACATGTAGTTTCATTGTGTCTTGTCTAATTATCCTAGTGAGAATTGATGGGATGATTGATTTGGTGATGAGATAGACTAATTTATTCATGATGTGAATTATGTGATTTTGGATTAAGGATAGGAACTTGGAAAGGTATGGGCATGTAATAGACTAATGATTTGGATGAGGATGAATATTTGGATAAAGATATGGATTGGGACTACATCAGGGACTGGGATTAGGATAAGGCTGCTAAAGTTAATAGGACAAGATGACTAGGATTATAAAATGATTAAGATATAAGACAAGACAAGATAATAAGATGAATAATACCTTAGATAGGATGACTAGGATATGTAGGACATAGGACAAGATGAAATAAGATAAGACAACTTAGATGTTTTTGGATTTTGTTGATTTTATAATTTTTAGGATTTTTTTTTGAATATTTCAATTTTTAGGGTTTTTTGGAATTTATATATACACTATACAAATGGGTTTAATATCAAAGGGAATAACAATACTATAAAGTAGGATAAAGATAAATGGAGTAATGGATGGAATGACAAAAGGATGAAGATGATGTGAAAAAGGGGATGAGGACCAAGAAAAATGGACTAGGGATCACATTATGAAGGAACCAGATGTTTAGTTGCCTGAGTATCCATTCAAGGATATGCCAAGATGATTATAGAACATTTATCAAGACATCTTCCACTTATTTACCAAGTTCAAGATAGGAAGGAGATAGGATGCATGATATGATGGCAAACAATGGGTAAGAACAATGGATCAAGGGATGAGATAGATAAGGATGACATGGATGGGTGATATAGACAAGGTTGACAAGGGATATGACAAACAAGATGGATTGTGCCCCCAAGTGTTGAGGTAATGGATAATATATTATTTTAACATGATGTTGGGGACCAATTTTCATCATGGTACTTATCCAAGGTGATAGTAAACTAGTTTTCACCATTACTTTTAACTTTTTTTTTTTTTTTTTTCAGTTTTTTTAAATTTTTTTTACTTAGATTTTTAGGCATCTTAATTTATTGGATATGGGTATGAGATGAAATATTCACACACCTTAATTCTCTTTATCCAAAACCTATTATGGAGATGTGTGATGTTAGGATCATGTTGTCTCCATTGGATGTGTCGATGTCTTGGTGTCTTTCATTGACTCTTGATTGTGACCCTTCCATATATGTAGGCCAAGTATATTCTTAACCCCTATGAGAGATGATGCTACCCAAGAAGGTGATGTGAGGTATGGAATGAATTACATATTGATGTTGATGGGGGTGTATATGATGTGAATGGATGACAAGATCATCATGGGGAGGTGTGATGTGTGAGGAGTGGGACTAGTATTCATACACATCATTGGAGATGTTGACAAAAGACTTTAAGAGATCTAAGACACTTTGAATTTTTAGTTCATCTTTGATCTAATCATCAATCGTATGGGTAGTGATTTTGACATTATTTTGATTTTTGATTATATTTGACTTTGACTGCCCCCTAGTGTTTGATTTTGGGCTTCACCAAGGGAGATTGATTTTTGACTTTGATGATACCCTAGTGTTTGAAATTTGGCTTCACTAGGGAAAGATGATTTTTTATTAGGCAAATGATTTAAATTTTATTGATTTTGACTTATGGGATCAAAGGTGAGTTGATCATGATTTATGAATTTTTGAATATGTTCTTGGACCTCTACATTTGTGGCACACATTATGTTTCTCAAGGAAGGGTCCAATGATGGATATTCCTATTCATCCCTATGGAAGGAAGTGATTAAATGATTGTTGATGGGAAAAAAAAGATCAATTATGGATGGAGGTGGGGAAGATGGCATGATGAGTTCAATGAGTGGTGGTGGGGAAGCATGGTCCTTACAAGGGTTCTTTGGAGACCTAGTTTTGACATCAGAGAATATCTCCTCAAGATTAGTGTAATGATCACTAGGACTAGAAAAAATATATGCATTCAATGAAAGATCAAGTATAATCTATATTTGATAGATAAAGCTTCAAATAACTTTATTATGAATTTAACATCCTAATTAGGATCAAAATATATTCTTGGTGATTGAGTATCATGCGAATCATAAGTGTCCTCAAAAGAGAAGGCATATTCATCATATATTACAATGTTTATTAGGGATGATGTTTTAGATGAGGGATCTAATTTAGATATTGCTATTGAACATGATCCTGATGCAGATAAAACTTGTATTGAATCTAATGATGACTTTGTCATGATGTTATTAGTATAAGATTAATTGTCTGTAAGTGACCTCTCAACATGGGTTCTTTGACATGATGGGTGAGAGGAAGATGATGGAGGAACAATGGATTTGACAAAGATATACCCATAGAAGAAATCATGAGAGATGGGAGGATTTGGTGCATGGGAAATAGACTCATCTTTGATGAAGGATTTGTCAAATATGGGGGGACCATGGAAGAAAGATGTGGTGTCTTAACCTTGGATTAGAGAGGGAAGAGCTTGATCATTATTAGTAATGTAATCTTAACATTCCTCTTCTTGTTCACTCATAAATGTAGATTCATCTAATTCATTCTTGAATTCTATGTCACCATGGTCAATGAGGTCTTAGACATAGTTTTTGAAATTATGACATTGATTAATGTTATGCCCCTAGGTTTGATGATATACATAATATTGATTATATTTATATCAAGAAGCCTTAGGCTTGGTGGGATTAATATATTGTGTCGGTGGATAAAACATCATGTTGGTAGAAATAAGTTGGTGGAAGAGGGATTCTAGTGATACATGAAGAGGAGTATAAGGGCTCTCTTCACTTTATGATTTAGATGTGGATGCATTGGACTTTAGATCAAATGGTTTTTGACATGATTGGGTGGGTGTTTTAGTAATAAATGAGGTGTCTAGGATGGGATTACCTTTGCTAGTGTAGGAATGGATAGATGACTGGATATGACTAGTGGATGGGGTATTTGAATGGGAATGGGTGGTGTGAACACTAGGATTTGATTGATGTGTATGGGTGAGGATTGGAGGTAATGTTGGGTGGATAGGGTTAAAGTCTTTAGGATGTTAGGTGTTCATATCGATGAGGTGATAAAGGAGCATATCCCTATTGGCCATGAGACATTATTCAATCAGGGTATTGACCAAATTTGTTTTGGATGCCATGGATGAATATGGGAGGAAGTACAAATGATTTTACTCACTAGAAAAAATCAACATATGTGGGGGATTAAATGGAAAAACTAAGGGATGAAGATGGGATGCATGGAAAAAATTTAGATAAAGGCTTGATTTAGTCTGATCTAAATTTTGACTCAATAATATGAGATGTTGGATGGGATAAGATAATATTTAAGTAGACCAAGTAGGACATGAGCTAGATGTTTGATGATTGTGATTGGATATGACTAAGTGAGATATGACAAGCTCTGAGATTAGATGAGGGACTAGACTAGCTTGAGAGATTATTTTAGACTAGGATTGATTGGATTAAGGCTAGCCTAAGACTAGTTTGATCGACTTAAATAGGATGAGATGATTTGATTGATAGGATGATAATATTATGATATTGAATCAAACTTGATTAGATGAAATCAAGATAATGATGACCTTAATATGTAAATATTATTTTCCAATATGGATGAGTATTAATGTATGACTAGAGACTTGATGGGATTACTAGTATAGACAAAGAATATGATGTGGTGGACTATGATTGGGATAGGTTAATAAGGTAGTGAGTAGAGTGATTAAGCTAGGCAAAGTCAAG
Organism: Torreya grandis; assembly: GCA_037957365.1. Lineage (NCBI taxonomy): Eukaryota > Viridiplantae > Streptophyta > Pinopsida > Cupressales > Taxaceae > Torreya > Torreya grandis. The sequence continues at coordinate 671,461 of JARHVA010006581.1, forward strand.
ACAAGAGCTTGATTTGGACTAGGGAGATAAAATAAGTCAAGGTGATGTGTGATTGGTTATGGGTAAGGTGGACTTGGTCTAATGACACTAGGGATGGATAATACTAAGACTAAGTGACTATTAGATTATGATAGGATGTGTTATATGGATCATAAGACTTAATAAAACTATGGGGGTATGTCTAGTGATGAGTGAGACTAGAAATAAGATGCGACTAGGATGTAAGATGAGATGGTGTCTACAAGGATGTACAAAAAGAATATTTACAAGAGGATATTGATAAGGATGTATAGAATGATATGATTATATACAAAATGATGATATGTGAAAACCTAGATAGGTGTATATATGGCTCAAAAATATCATGGGTCTAGCATGACACTCACCAAATCATGTAAAAGACAAACCTAGGACTAGTAAACTGATGGGTGTGTAACCTGATGACTACACCATCTAATGGCTTCATGAGTGAGGTTGTAGGCTGATGACCCATTACATAGTCTATCAACCCTCTCAACCCTATCTACATATGATGGTCACTTGAGAGCTGATACTAACTCCAAAAACAAATTATTTGTTATGGCCATAAGGTCTTAAGCAAGGTTGATGGGTTTTTAGGTGCATCCTCGATATATGCTAGGTATGGTGGGGCCAAAGTTTGTGTAGAATATTGTCTAATTCCCAGTTTAGAGAATGAACTCTTCCTTTTCACATAAGACTTGTATAGGGTCAAATTCTTAGCCTAATAAAATTTATCCCTGATATTTATACTCCACCAAAACATGGAGTTTGGATTAATGCATAGTGGTGAAACCATGGTCACTATCCCCTAAGACTATGGCAAATGTGTGGGTGCCAACTCCACATTATGTTTTCAATATAAAATAAAAATGAGAGGGTTTATTAGTGTTTTTTATCCTTTATAAATCACCACAAAGATGAAATGATGAGAGAATACACCAACATAGCCCTCGGGTGATAAACAAGTAGACTAAAAAAATATTAATTAACCAATTAATTAGATGTGAGATATATATAAGTTCATAGATTAAAAAGATATATACAAAAGGAATTTAAACAACACAATTTAAACAAAGTCTTTAATAAAATTATTTTCAAGATGTCAAAATGTCTTTTATAGGTGGCCTACAATAAAATCATTAGTAGTTTGATTGACACTCGTGAAAGGGAAACCTGCAAGACAAGACGTTAAACTAAAATATGACTTGGAAGATAAGATGTTAGCAAGTAAAAATATCCAATATATTCACCCTTGTAATAAGAAAAATTTTAGTCTAATAAGTCTTAATAAAAACAACTAAAAAAATCATGATTTGCATCCATAACTTCTTTAGGTGAGAGGGTCACAACATGGGGATCTAGGGGTGATAGCCCTTAGTGGGATCAAGGGGCAGTACCCCTTGTGGGGTTAAGGGAAAACACCCCTTAAAAGGTCAAGGGGTAGAATAGGGTTAAGGAGCAATAACCCTTATGAAGTTTTGGTTTTGTGGGAGGCTTGGAATGACTCAAAATTCACTAAAAATTATGATCATAGGAATTTGACAATAGTGATGGGGTTAGATCAAGTGTTAGTTTCATAAATTAATGAAATCAACACACTAACATGATAACATCTCTAAGCCTAGATCTTAGGGGGAGAATAATGGACAAAATACAATTGAAAACCCAACTAAAATGCAAAGAACAACAATCCTTACCTTCCTTGAGAGCTCCAAATGATTTATTTTTGGCTTGAACGGTTTGTGATCAAAGAGTCTTCAGTAATGGATTTTTATTTGCTCCTTTCCTTGGAACCATGGTTGGATTGATGTGGATTATGCTTATGACTTGGTTTAATATATTGGTATTATAACACTATTATCATGAGCCTTATGCAAAAACCTACAATAACCCTATAATTTTTAAGTTTTCTTTTCAATAGGTAATGGCTTGTGTTTATAAGCTTAAAAACTATCCCCAACTCAAGGTTTGTTAAAGTGTACTTTAAATATGGAATGGGTTAAAACCTAACCTAAGTGAGTTAATTAACCCCAATAGGGGTAAAATGTGACAATTATTAATGATTTATAATGAGTAGGCATGGGTGAGATATTTTCAAAGGCTTGAAAACTCATAAAAAGTTAATCATAAAAAGCTAGGATATGTCATATTTTTGAATTTCTTTTTTTATTTGTTCATTAATTTCACATGGATAATTCAACTAGGCATTTAATTTGGTTTAGCTTGTTAATTAATTTTTCTTAAGCTTTTTAGAATTTTCAAGATTTGATTTTATGTCCATGTGCTCCATTTAATAGGTTTGTAGGCCAAATTGCATGTTATGATCACACATGATGATTAGAGATGAATTTGTGAGAGGTTTTTATTTATTACTAGAAGATACCCTAATTAGGGATGTCTTAACATGATTCTGAGATTTGATGAATGATGTACAATGAAATTTAGGATGTTTAGTAATTTTTAGTCTTAATTTGCAATGGTTGGTAGAACTCAGTCTGAAGTCTGGTCGAAGGCCATTGGTGTCTAGTTTTAGGTGTCTACAAAAATGATCTAAAAAAATCACTCAAAAAGGATAATTTTGAATGAAAAAATGAATAAAAAAATAACAACTATAGACTATAAAATCAAAGATGCACAGTCAAACTAATGCAATACCACTTCTAGAGACTACAATATCATGACTAAAAAGTCATGATTTTATAAGAAGGGGGTAACTACTGTAGACACCTAAAAATGGCTGTTGATAACCTCCAACCAGGCTTTTGGCTAGTTTCCATCTAAAATGCATAATTTGGCCTAAAAACAATAAAACATGCAAATAATGTGAAACTGATATTTTCATGTGCCAATTTTGACTAGGGTATCCCTAAATTGGGTAATGCAATTTATGGGCTAGCTAACTTGGATCAGTTTATTTCGAGTCAAAATGCCAAATTTGCACCTGCGTGCTCTAGACTACTCTTTCCTATCAAATCTTTTGCACATAATTTGTGCCTTTATTATTTGTTGTTGGTAACATTCTAAATAGGAATATGCATCTAACGTGGACTTCCAGTACCAATATAGTCAAAATTAGGACCAATAACAAGGCATTCTGATTAATTTGGATAATTTATGCATAATGTGCTTAAATCATGCTTAAGAGCTAATTAACCCAAATCAAGCCCTAGTCAAGAATTCCATGTAAACTTGTTGAATACTTTGTTTTGGAAATGAATATTGAATATCTACATCATCAAGTGACCTCATTTCTTGGGAAAACATCCCTAGGCCATAAATGCCACAAATATCAAGATTCATGCCTCCCATGCCTCATCAATGCCTTCATGCCTCTTAATTCCCCCTTCTTCCAATACCATGATGAGGATAATTACAAATTTTAATTGTAAAATTGAATTAATCCTCAACCACACATCTCAATCTTGAGATGGACAGTTGAGGTTGATTTTGATCAAATCCAAAAATCTATAAATAAGAGGCCTCACAACATCATTTCTAAGCTTAATTAGTGAAAAGTTATAATACAAGATTAGTTCTAAAAAGATTCAAGAAACTAGTATTATAATGTCAAATTGATTCCAAGCCAAGCCTAGCCACAAGCCAAAGGTGCCAAGAGGAGATGAAGGTAGCCACACTCCATTGAATAAGACCTCTTGAAGCACAAACCGAGAAAGCCACCACTACAACAAGAATTTTGGAGCATCCAAGGAAGGTAAAAGAGTTTTATTTGCATTTTAGTTATGTTTCATTCATGATTATTAACTAAGCTCTCCCTATTAACTAGGCCTAGAGATGTTATGCTATTAGTGTGTTTATTTCATCTTGTTTTCATTTTGAAACTAACACAATACTAACCATCCTCTCTTGATTCAAATTCTCAGATCACAAAATGGCACGCCCGATGGGACAAGACACATCTCACAACTAAAAGAGATTATTTTGCAACTTTAAAATATCCATTTGGACCTTTAACAATTCTTGCAAATTAATTTTTTAACTTTATTTTATTATTTTTGGTTGCCACAATTTTTACACAATAACCAACGTTGACATAAATATTGACATCAGTTACTTAGCTTAACTGACATCGATCAACAAAACTGACATCGGTCAACAAAACTGACATCGATTAGATCTCGATTGCCTGTAACCAATGTCAGTGGTATTAACCGACATCGGTCACTATGTTTTTCCAAAAACATAGCCCTGAGAGCTACTTTTCCAAAGTTTCTTATTTCAAACTCAAAAGGGTTTCCTTCAAAGCTAAAGGATATGCTATTAATTATGTTACAGGACCAAGCATGATATTTGCTCAAAACATGTTTAATTCACTTTTTCATGCTTAAAATTTTATTAGGAACTTTGTTTTGGTGTTTAAAAAAGAATTTAGGGGTTTTTTATTAGCAACTAAGACCAAGGGGTCAAAAGAACACCACCAAACACTTTATTTGGGTTTAAAATTGAACACACTTATCAATTTTTGCTTGCAATAGTTGTTTAATTATATTTTGTTTGGAAAAGAGAGGAATGTTTCATGTATGCTCTTCTATTTGTCCCCTATAGGGAACCCTTGGAATAAAAAGTGCCATTCCTATTGCAATTAGCCTATTCCAAGGCTTAGAAAGAAATTCATCTAAAGCACTCCCCAAAAACTTGCTAAATTTTGGGTGACCTTGAAAAAGACCCTAAAGTCTTTCTACTTTCATGATTTATTTATTTTTATGCATCTTGGCTTGTGAGGGGGAATTCATCACCTTCCACAAGTTCTTTAGGGAAGCTTTGACCAAGGGTTTTGTCTCCCAACATTGAATTCATTTGACTCTTTTAGAGTTGTACATGGGACATAGTGGCACTTTGGACATCACACTACACTGAGCAAACAAAAAGATGTAGTGGTTTCAAAAAGGAATAAAACTTTTTGTAACAAGCTGAGTGATACAGACCCAAAATTCATGATTTTATTTTATATTGTTTGGCATGAAAGTCATTGTGCAATTGATTCCACTAGATCGTTCAAAAACTTGTTAGATTTTAGACAAATCCCCACTTGCCACAGAAGTATTGTTGGTGTAAGGTGCACCTTAAGGTCCATGTCATAGTAATATCATTTGAGAGAAGGGGGGTATAAAAACCCTACTATATAATGTGCATTTACTTTTGGATGAACATTTAAAATACTCTCAAATGATGTATATTGATGGATTCTAACAGTACCAACCAACCTTGTCAGTTTAGGATCTAAGGGTGATTAATTATTTGGTCTTGTCCTAGATTAAAATCTTGTTTGGAGTCAAAAACTTGGTGTAAACAAATAATCCAAATCAAACACATGGTCCAAATTTTCCTTTGAACAAAGATGCCTTATGTTTCTCATGTGAGATCATCAATTTGACTTGTTCAAAGTTCATCAAAAGCTTGAGAGTCATATCATCCACTTTGGTGCAGTTATGCTACCTAGTTAAGTCTAGACCTTGACCAAAGTTGTTTAAGTCCTTCACTTATAATCTAAATTCAGAATTACACCTTTACAAGTTCATAGGGTTGATGTGTTAAGTGGGTTCACCATTTACACTAAACTTGAGGGAACTTAGGTTTAATTTCCAATTTGGGTTGAAGGTTGTTTTCGACTCATAATAATTATCATCACTTAATAGAGTTAAGCCATATTGTGCTAAACACTTTCACTTTTAGTCTATGCACCATAAACATTTTGAGTTAAGAAAGGTAGTGTTATGCTATCAAAATTGTAGGAAAGCACCTTTGCCTTAGAATTTTTTTGAAGAAAACCTTTTTGTTGCACCTTTTGTGTAGTATAGCATCGTTACACTACCCAAATAATTTCAAACACTATTTCATGGACCTTCTTACATAGAATTCCAAATTTATTCCTACATATTTAGACTGATCCAAGTGTACTTTTGATCCTTTATTTAAAGCATAGTTATATTATTCACCTTTGTCTATCTTGTTTGTCAAAAATAACCTAGTTTTATACCATTATTTATGAGAAAATAAACTATTGCTAACATGCCTTTTGTTTTATACCTTATACCTAGTTGACCAAGTTCATGTCTACGAATCGAATGCCTAGTGTTTATTATAAGTGTTTCAAATCCGTTAGATTAAAACATTCATCTATTTTCAAATTATAGCTTCTGACACCATTTTTCCAAGAGTCCTAGCACATGCCTTGTTTGAGCCTAGCTTTTAACGTCATATTTGGCCAAAAGACCTAGCAAATTTTAATTTACTAGATTAAATTGATTTGAAACACTTCAACCTTAGAGTTTGGCATTCTAATTTTTAATCCATTTGCTTGCTTACCTTTATGTGAATAGTGAAACATTAGATACTTTATGCTAGTTTGTTTCCTCATGAATCTTTGCATAAACGTTTTGATCCTTTTGACAAATATAGACCAAGTTGAAGGCATCATTTATTTTATATTTTGTCCTTTTTAGAGTTTTTAGAACTCTTTGACCTTTTATCACAAAGCATTGACTATAGATCTGAACATGTATTCCTACACTCGTAGTGGACTCATGTAAAATCCAGGGATTAGTAATGTAGTTGCATAGGAAGAAATGTTTCAATACCCCTATGTGGATAACATTACTTATGAGATGGATTCTTATCCCTCTTATAATACTCAATTAGGGGCACCAAGCCAAGATCCATTGGCTAACTATTTGGTTAACACACCACCTTACACAGAATAGGACCAAGAACAAACCATACAATACTTAGCTATAATACCCATGGTGGATGAGCCAGTACTTCAACAACCATATTCTACTAATTTAGCTTCCACGTATGATCCATTTTTATTTGAGTGACATTTTTTAGAGAACAAAGATGAGATTTTGGTTAGGGCCATAGAGGTAGGGGTTAAGTTTCTACAAACTTCCCCATGAAATTTTACCAAGTCTAGTAAGAGTGACCCAAAATATAATTTATGAACAATAGGCTTCTTCTAGCAATCCTATGGCTCTAGTCCAAACAACGTACTAAGACCCCAATATATTCAATCAACGAAAAAACATCATGGAAGATCACTTGAACCAAATGCAAACATCATATTAAACCTATCTAAATTTAGCACATGATTTCAATTAGATGAAAATGGTAAGTAAGCCTCTCATTAACCTAGTACCTTCAACAGGAGTGTTGATGGAATTAACTAGACAAGAAAATATGAGTTCTAACCCATTTGTACAAAACCCCTTTGATAGATAACTTGATATATATGCCAGTTATTGAAGAAGTGTCTTCAAATTCTACATTAAATAGTGAAACAAAAATAGTAGACAATATGTAAACAACATCCAATCTTGATCAAAGTGGTACTAATACATAAAAAACTAGCCAACAATGTGTGCTTATAGTTAATCCTATGAGCAGAACCTCATACCAAGGAATAAGAGTTTTTTCACCCCAACCTCAACCAACGACTTCTTCAAGTGTAAAACCTACAGGATTAGATAATCAAACAATGGCTAATGTTATGCCTTAATGATAGAATGTGATGAATCCTACTCCTCTTTAATTAGTAGCAAGTGGTATTCCATAACAACAGACATAGTCTAGTGTATCAATACAATAGAGGATGAGTACATTTCCACCTCAACCAAGGGAAACTAATATTCCACCTCACCAAGTAATGACAAACATACCTCTTCGGCTATAGAATAATATGCCAGTCCAAAACCAAGCAATGACTAGTTAGTAACATGCAAATATTGGTCAATGATAGATGCCCAATCTATAACCTACTTTCACTTCCTTGTAGGGATTTGTGCAATAAGGAGGTCCCCATGTTTCTTAAGTACCTAATAAACAAATGTTGGTTCAAAATGTGCCACAAATTTAGAGATAGGGTCTTGGTACACAAGTTCCTACTCAACAACAAGTTTTGATTAGTCAGAAGCATGTCCCTTTGCAACCATAATAGGCACAATATAGTTATATCCCTTCATCCCAACCACAAAATCCTCCAAGTCAAACCTTTATTATCAACCTAATCAAAAATATCACATAGCTAAATGTACAATTTCAAGTACATCCCAATATATGTATGCGTATTCTTGGTCCATTCCCCAACCAAGCTAATATACCCCAATAGGTGTCTCCATCATACCCTAATCAAAGTGTTCCACTTGTGACCTCCCAACCATCTATCCAAACCAATGTTCTCCCTCAAACCAATATTCCATCAATTTTCCTATCCCAAGAATTGCAATAGATGAAGGATGCAACTGTTGCCATTCAAATAGGGAAGCAGACTAAGAAGTTCAAATTGGATGATGTGTATTCCTATCCATTCAACATGGAGTATTTATAGATAATATTTCCTCCAATATATGAACTACCCAAATTTGATAAGTATAAAGGGAAAGGTGACCCTAAAGCTCATTTGACTGAATTCTTTATTGCATGTCAACCAGTGGCATATAGTAACATATACCTTTTGCTATTGTTTCCAAGGAGCCTGGCTGGACAAGCCTTGGAGTGGTTTTTAAATTTTACCAAAAATTTAGTAATAGACTTTGATGATCTTTTTGATAAGTTTGTACATCACTTTTCCTATAATCTCAAGCATGAGATTTCATTAGTGGACCTAACACAAGCAAATCAAAAAGTTGGGGAGAGTTTTGCAAGTTATTTATAATTATGGAGAGCCCTTGCAAGCCATTTCACCCATGATTTACTAGATAAATAATTAGCCACTATATTTATTAAAAATTTACATAGTGAGATAGCCTATCATCTAGAACTACAATGTGCACATACATTCAAAGAGATCATTGATAAATATTTGTTGATTGAGCGAGCGCTCATTAATAAAGGGGTCATCAAACTTAATTAGACTAATCAAAATCAAGGAACCAATCACAGAAATGACCAACATACCATCCAAGCGCAAGCATCACAACCAACACATGCCAATAATCATGAAATATCAAAGCAATTCAATCGAAATAGGAATGTTGTGGGAAATGGAGTAACTGAATCTTGTCATGTGAAAACTATGCAAACCTCATCTACACAACCTTTTCGGCTTACTGCTACCTAGTAACCTCTCCAACCAATGCCACAAGTGTAACAACCAAGACTTGCACAACAAATACAACAGTCTTTACCATTTCAAACCCCTCCTCCTAGAAGAACCATCCCTACATGTTGTGTCTTTAGTGACCTAGGAGAACCTATTGAGTTTGTATTTTATAAACTTGCTACCGCTAATTTGATTAATTGGCCCATATCAAAACATTATTTGCAAGGCATTTCTTACCCTAATTGGTACCGTGAAAATGAATTTTGTGACTATCATCGAGTTAATGGGCATAATCTATGAAGATGTGTCTAAATCAAGCATTTAATCAAGAATATGTTGGAGGATGGGGAGATAAAATTAGATAATGGTGCTTCCACTTCCAATCAAACTCTTGGGATTTATCAAAACCCCTTTTCCTGACATAACAATCAACATCAATAAAACAATAAATAATAACAACAATGTCCAATGTAGTAGAAAAATCAATAGTATCAAAATTAAAGGCCAAACTAGGAGAACTAACAAAATCAATAACAAAATCCACAATGAAAAAATAATGGACAAAACTAAGGTCAAAATGATAACAACCAATAAACCTACCATGCAGTTAAACATGACTACAATAGGGTTGTAGGTCATATTATAGGGGGTATCATTAATACCATCTCTATTAATCCTAGACCAAGCACTAATCAACATAGATAATTGCTAAGGAATAATATTCAACCAAATCACATGGATAATACTTCTTTGACATAGGAGTGCATAGAAGCAAACCAAAAAACTAGGACTTCCACTTTTGGATCTTATAATAATAACTCATTCTTTCCACATGACCACATGCAAGTGCACCAGTAATTGAGACTTGTCCTTTCTAGTCCCACATCATTCCTAACATCAATTAGAAATAATGGTCTAATATTTAATATTTATTGTGTAAACACAACTCAGAGGTTAAAGATTACTATTCCAAGCCCACAACCATTTGACACTTTACCTATCATCCAACCAACCATTCAACCTTAGAATAAACCATTCACTACTGACCAAGACAAGAATTTTTATATTGTGGAGCAATTTCAAAAGACACCAACACAAATTTCTATTTTAAATTTGCTACAGACGTTAATAATCCAAAAAACATCTTGAATGAGTTTTTGACCCAATCTACTATTGCTAGTGACATATCCCTTGATAAATTTCAACCTTTGGTTGGACACCTAGCTCCAGCCTAACAAGTCACATTCAATCAAAGTGATATGTCTTCCCTTGGCCTACTCCATAATAACCCACTATACATAGAAGTTTGTATCAAATAACATAAAGTGAAACATGTCCTTATCGAGAATGGATCTGGCCTCAACATAGTGTCTCTCAAGCTCATCAAGATTCTTGGGTACATAATGATAGATCTCCAACCAAAAATAATAACTATTAAATCCTATGATAATAAAAAAAGAGATTTATAGGGCACCATTAGTTTGCTAGTTATTATTGGGCCTTTAACCTATGATACACTTTGCCATGTGCTAGATCTTGAGTTATCATACAACATACTTCTAGGCAGGCCTTGGTTACATGAGATTCATGTAGTCCTGTCAACACTACACCAATGTATCAAGTTTTCCCACTCAAGGATAGAGGTGAATATTTTGGGAGATTTACACCCATATAAACACTACAAGCATCTTAAGGCTGAGTTTTAAATCTATAAATATCAGTATGGGATGAATCTAAGTTCCAAGTAGGATAAAGGAAAGGATATACTTATTGATCCTTCATCAGATAATTTTATAGATCTTAATACCTTGGATTCCCTTTCCCATATGCTGCCTCTTAAAGCTTCCAATCATTTCACCATTTTAGATAATGGACCGAGAGAATATATGACCCATGATATGTTTCATATCACCAATCTTCCTAAAAATCTAAAAACCTTTAGGTGACCTAAAGTCATACCACATATGTATTGGCAATAAAAGAACAAAGATAAGAGACCTATCACATTTTTACTGGCATCTAGCCTAGGACCTGACCCTCTTGAAGGGGATGAATCATGGTTATACAATGATGACCAAGTTGATTGTTATAAAAATGCAAAGTATCATATTACCAATAGGATCTTCAAGCATCACAATTATGAAGGATGAGGCCTTAGACTAAATAAACAAGGAACTATCAATCCAATTTCCATGACTAAGTATGAAAGACATTATGGACTTGGATTTAAACCACCTGGGGGTGACCCCACATAACTTATTCAAACTCCATCACCAGAGACTAGTGATGATGATGCCAACAACAAAGCAGAGTTTGATCATAGCGTTACGTTTGATAACCTAGCTAAAACCAACTTATTTGATAACAATGCCATTTGTATCCTTACCCAAGCCATTCATCACAATCCATTACCATTATATTATCCCCAACTGTTAGATTATGATCAACAAGAATCTAGCCTGCCGATTGATGAGTTTCAAAATAATGAGGCATTCTATGATTTCTTAGGCCTTAGAGACAATGTGCCATTGGGAAATCACAAATCAATATTCTCAATCATATTGAATCCTATAACCTATTTTGGAGAGCAAGTAAACACCCTTAGCCAAAAAAAAAAAGAGTAAAACATTGAGGTCCTAAAGTGAAAACCTCTTTGAGGCACTTTCTGACTAGGAAAAAAGTAAAGATAAAGGCTAGTCTAGTGGTGAAAACCTATTTTAGGTGCCATTAAATGAGGTTGTTCATTCTTCTTCAAATTTAGACCAGGAGACCACTAATGAAAAATTTGCCTCTGGATCTGAGTTTATTTTTGAGCAACAACAAGTATTTGATCAAATTCTCTAAGAATTTTTGACTATTTTTTTTACATGGCCAAATCTACCATTAGGAGTCTTAGATTCATCATGCCTAGGAGAGGTTGAAGAGCAAGTCCTAACAGAGGACACTACCATGATCCAATAGTTCAAGTCATTGCCTACTATCCTAAAAGATGGTTTGACCCTCCTAGTTGAAGATACAATAGAGGTACACATCAGGACTCTATTAGACCTGAAATGGATAAAATTAGGTGTATCCCTCATTGAGGAGGAATGTAACATCTTTATAGCTCTATTGAAAGAGTTTGTGGATATATTTGTATGGGCCTATTCTAACATGCCAAGATTAGACCTCACCTTGGTTTTGCACCACGTTATGGTTAATCCTAATGCCAAAATAGTAAAACAAAAGCTACGTAAGATGTATCCTCACATTATTGTATTGGTAAAGAAAGAGTTGGAAAAACTCTTAGAAGCAGGATGTATCTGATCCATTGACTACTCAGAATGGATCTCTAATGTAGTACCTATTAGCAAAAAGCCTAAAGGAATCAAAATTTGTATTGATTTTTGAGACATCAACAAAGCTTGTCCTAAAGATGATTTTCCCTTACCTAATATCGACATGATTTTCAACTCCACAATAGGTTGTGAAATGCTTTCACTCATGAATGGATTTTTAGGATATAATCAGATCATAATAGCATCAAAAGATCAACATAAAACAATGTTCACCACTCCATGGAGAAAAATTTTATATCAAGGGATGTCATTTGGCCTTAAAAATGTGGGAGATACATATCAAAGATCCATGAATATCATATTCCATGATATGATGCACGATATTATTGAAGACTATGTCAATGACATATTAGGAAAATCTAAGACTAGAGCCGACCATCGAGTAGTGCTACATAGGATATTTGAAAGACTACAAGAATACAAAGTCAAAATCAATCTAAAGAAATGTGTGTTTGGTGTAAATTTAGGAAAATTACTAGGCTTCATCATGTCTTGTAGAGGTATTGAAGTTGATCCAGCTAAAGTCCATGCTATAACTGAGATGCTGCCACCAACCAATTTGAAGCAACTTTATAGTTTGTAGGGTAAGATCCAGTCCATCCAATTATTCATCTCTCATTTAGTAGATAAGTGCCATACATTAATGTGCCTTTTGAATAAAGGAGTTGCATTTCCATGGGATGATCACTACCAAACAAATTTTCAACAACTCAAAGATTATCTTATCAACCCACCTATTTTATTACCTCTTATGCTAGGAAAGTCATTCTTTTTATACCTATAAGCTAACGATTATGCTCTAGGGGCACTCTTAGCTCAACATGATGACAATGGAAAGGAGCATGTTGTTTACTACCTCGGCCATACCTTGGTTACATATGAGCATAACTATGCACCTATTGAAAAAACTTATCTAGCCATTGTTTTTGTAGCTCAGAAACTGTGTCATTACATGTTGAATAATAAAACCATGGTCATTTCAAAAGTAGATTAGCTCAAGTATCTACTATCTAAAATATCTTTGCAAGGCATAATGGATAAATAGATCATGCTTCTTAGTGAGTTTGACATAGATTATGTCAATAAAAAATCAGTCAAAGGACAATTTCTTGTAGATCAACTTGATGAAGCACCCCTTATGGACACAACCACTCAAGTTTCCATTTCCTGATGAATCCATCATGACCGTTATTGATACACCCCTTGAGGAGCAGTCCTAGAAGATATATTTTGATGGATCATTCACCATTCATGGATCAAGGGAAGGCCTATTATTTATTACACCACAGGGGGATCTAATCCCTAAATCATTTAGAATCAACTTTCTTTGTACAAACAACATGGCCAAGTATTCAAAACTTGTTGTAGGATTTCGATAAGTAGTGCATTAGAATATATCTCATCTTAAACTTTATGGTGATTCTTAGTTAATCATGAATATGGTCATAGATCATTTTTAGACCAAAAATGACAAGCTGGTTCCATATAAATCCATGCTTGATGCTCTTAAAAAGAAAATTGCCAACATTTAGTTTGAGCATATACCGAGGGCTAGTAATAGAACTATAGATGCCATGGTTACTATTCACTCTTTAATTCAACAAATAGATAAAGCTAAAGAGCATTAGTTCTTCATTGAGAATTTTTTAGCACCATCTCATGAACCTTTAATCATTGCCATAATTTGTGATATTATTGGTCCTTATTCTATCTGGTACTCAGACCTTTACAACTACCTTCATGATCAAGTTCTGCCACCTCACCTATCTAAAAAAAACCAAAGCCTTCATTCATCATTCCACTCATTATACTTTACTTGGATCCACTCTTTATCATCTTAATGTTGATGGAACACTACTTCATTATTTAACTTTAGCAGAGTCTACATTAGCATTAAGAGAAGTTCATGAAGGAGTATGTGGAACCCATTCTAGTGGGGAAATCCTATCCAAAAATCTCTTGTGTACTAGTTATTATTAGCCCATAATGGATGCAAATACCACTGCATATGTAAATAAATGTGATAAATGTCAATGGCATGCTAATTTGATTTGTGCCCCAACAAAAACTTTGAAACTGATGTTGACACCATTGCCATTTTCTACATGGGGACTTAACCTCATTGGGAAGATTAATCCCATTTCATCTAATGGCCATAAACATATCCTTACCACAATCAAATATTTCACTAAGTGGGTTGAATCTATAACCTTCACTTACATGACTAGAAAGCAAATTTCCAAATTCATCTTTAACCATCTCATCTGCTGCTATGGTATCCCCTCTGAAATTATATCCGATAATGGAAGATCATTCAAGAAAAAATATGTAGACCAATTATGTATTGAATACAAAATCACACAACACTTTTCTATAGCATATTACCCTCAAGGTAATGGCCACACTGAGGCATCTAACAAAACCATTGTCAACATTCTCATAAAGATTGTTAATGATGCAAGTCATGATTGGCACCTCTAGATATTCCTTGTCCTTTGGGCATATCATACCAATCATTGTACCTCCATAAGAGCCACTCCATACTCACTTTTTTATGGTAATAAAGGCATCCTTCCCATTGAGGTCAAATTTCCTTCACTATGCATCTCTTTCAAGCATGTCCTAGATGATCATGACTATCAAGTAGCTCGCCTACAAGATCTAGATCTACATGATGAAAAATGCATAACCATTCTCAACAATCTTCAAGCATATCAAAATCAACTCAAAGGCCACTATAATCAGTGTGTGAAGTATATGAAATTTGAACTTGGTGATATTGTTCTTAAAGAAAACCAAAATATTATAACAACTGAGAAAAAAATAAAGGGAAATTCAAACCAATCTGGATAGGGCCTTTCATCATCACTACATATTATGGATTAGGAGCATACAGGCTTGCCACACGAGATGGTGATGAAATTCTAGAGCCAATGAATATTATTCATCTCAAATGGTAATATGCTTGAATTCTAAGGTGTATTATCTGTAAGGACCATTTTAGTTATGCCTTTTTATCACTATTCTTCTTTATACACATACCATTCTTATCCATCCTCTTTTCTATATCCACTTTCCATTTCCAACCTATCGACCTAGTGTGTTCTAAAGCCTAGCCCATTTGACCTTGGTTTTTATCATTCATTACACATTTTTAGCATCAAGGTATCTGCTTAATTCATCAGTTTGTTCAAGAACTTTAGACAGAGATCATATTTTGGGATAGTGTGACAAAATTTTTGGTAGTTGCATCTTTCATTTGTTAGTCCTTTTTTTACCACCAATCTTGCTACTAATTATAACCACCTTTGAGTGAATTAGTACCATTTATCTATGCCATTGTGTTCTAGTTATAACCACCTATGGGAAAAATAGAGGCAATACTAAGCCTTGACATACCAACTTGGCCCTTCCTATGCCATATTGTGTCTTTTGTTTTACCAACTGTGCCTATTTTATTTGAATTGGTTACCGTATTAGTCAAATTCCTCCACTATAAGGGTGGAACTACAGTGACTTAAGGCCCTATTCTAGGACTATGTAGGCAATGCTCAATACTTATTAAGGTCAGCTCAGTCACCCTTTTCTCCACACTCTCACCATTTTGTGAGCTTGAACCATTTAGTGTCTCGTCATTCTTGATTGAGTTGTGACACTCCAAAAATTACAAAAACATTTGAAAATCATTAGAAAAGAATAAAAACATTGACCACTTCTTTGCCTTAAGGATTCTGGGAACCCTTACTAAGTTATAAGTAAATCACGTATCATTTAGATTCCCCATCCTTTTTGGCATTTTTCTCTCATGCACTTGCCATTTTTCAAGAACATTCCTAATCTTCTATCACATCCATTCTATTTATTTTCATTAGTTATCACATTCTTCCCATTTCTTGAGAGAACTACATTTGGCCTGAAGTTTTTATTAGATATTACATCCATGGAACTATGTAGGCAATGTCCACTTGCTTAATGTATATGAAAACAAATTAACCACCCCCTTATTTTTATTCTATTCCCCCATTTAGTTCATTTGTTAAGTTGTCACCTATTTTCTAGGGGCAATGTTCGTAGGATTTTTATTGCATTATTTATTTGTTTGTTTCTACTTGTTTTAGTTTGTTTGTCTACCTATTTTTTTGCTTTTCATACTGTTTCCTTGATTTAATTTATGTGTGTTCATTAGGTCCTTTCCCACACTTACATTTGAATATATCCCTATTCATATGTTTACATTGTCATCATGGTGTCTATCATTGGTGAATTAATTTTTTTATTGAGTATTGGATTACAGGAGTCAGTCCTTATGTATATTTTGGCCAAGTATTTATGGTGTTATATCATAAATCCTACCATCACATGCTACAACAAATATCATCTTCAAGAAGTCTATTCAACAATGGTAGCATCTCTTCAGCACTGACATCCCGATTCACTCCCAATCATATCCCAAATAGAGTAATTGACTATGCAAGAATTTCAACCTTTATTAGTTCAGATGAGTATCTCCCTACTAGTAGGTTGTTCAAATTCATCATTACCCTCTATCTTAAGTTATCATCATCCTTGACTAAGTTTATCATATTTTCTATAATCAGGGTCTAATGATTATAACTACCTATGGGTAAATCATTGCACATCATCCCACCTGCATTTCTCAATGATTATAACTACCTTTGGGGAAATAATTATGTTGTCACCACTTTACTTTTTCTACATATACAAGGGCATGATATTATCTTGTTTATCTATCCTAATTGGGCCAGCTCCATCTTCTTAATGATTATAATTGCCTTTGGGAAAATCATTGTGTTATTAGACCATATTGCCACTATCAGGGTACAATGATTATAAATGACTTTGGGCAAACCATTATGTACCATACCACTTGAATTATAAATTATTTTGACTACTTTTTAATATCATTGTGTTTTCACCCCATCATCTTTATTTTCTTTGTTCCCCTAATTTCACTTCTTTCTTTTTGAGAGACCATTTTCTGACCCACTTCTGCCAACCGTTCATTTGAGGGGGCATCATATAGTTAGTTTATCATCATTATAGTTGTAGGCATACAAGATGTTTTTCATTATTTGAGAAGATGTTACTATACTTATAGATTTCAATGCCTTCCCAAATAGGGGCAAACTGTAGACACCAAAAACTAACCACCGATAACCTCCAACCAAAATTTTGACTAGTTTCCATCTAAAATGCATAATTTAGCCTAAAAACACTAAAACATGTAAAATCATGAGAAACTGATATATTCAAGTGCCAATTTTGGCTAGGGTATCCCTAAATGGGGTGATGTAATTTATGGGATATCTAACTTTGATCAGTTCATTTTGAGTCAAAATGCCAAATTTGCACCTACATGATCTAGACTATTCTTTCCTATCAAGTCTTTTGCACAAAACTTGTGCCTTTGTTATTTGTTTTTAACAAAATTCTAAATAGGAATACACATCCAACACATTTGATGTGGACTTCTAGTTCTAATCTAGTCAAATTTAGGACCAATAACAAGGCATTCTGATCAATTTAGATAATTTGTGCATAACGTGCTTAAATCATGCTTAAGAGCTAATTAACTCAAATCAAGGCCTAATCAATAATTACATGAAAATTTGTTGAATACTTTGTTTTGGAAATGAATATTGAATATCTACATCATTAAGTGACCTCATTTCTTGGGAAGACATCTCTAGACCGTAAATGCCACAAATATTAGGATTCATGCCTCCCATGCCTCTTAATTGCCCCTTCTTCCAATGCCATGATGAGGATAATTAAAAATTTTAATTGAAAAATTAAATAAATCCTCAACCACGCATCTCAATCTTGAGATGGATGGTTGAGATTGATTATGATCAAATCCAAAAATCTATAAATAGGAGGCCTCATAACATCATTTCTAAGCTTAATTAGTGCAAAGTTATAATGCAAGATTGGATCCAAAAAGCTTCAAGCAACTAGTGTTATAATGCCAAATTGATTCTAAGCCAAGCCATAAGCCAAAGGTGCCAAGAGGAGATGAAGGTAGCCACACTCCATTTAAGAAGACCTCTTGAATCACAAGCTGAGCAAGCCACCACTATAACAAGCATTTTGGAGCATCCAAGGAAGGTAAAAGAGTTTTCTTTTGAATTGTAGTTATGTGTTTCATTCATGATTGTTAACTAAGATCTCTCTAGTGTTTAGGCCTAGAGATGTTATGTTATTAGTATGTTTATTTAATCTTGTTTTCATTTTGGTATTAGTATGTTTATTTCATCTTTTTTTCATTTTAGAACTAACACAATACTAACCATCCTCTCTTGAGTCAAATTTCTAGATCATAAATGCTAGCAGTTACTACATAATTTTCTACAAAATAGTGAGAGTTTGAGTGATATCACAACTTTTCTACAATGTCTCAACTGTAAAGTTATGATTTTATAGGAAGGGGGTAGTGGTTACCACATAATTTTGTACAAAACTATGAGAGTTTGAGTGATATTATGACTTTTATTTCAAAATTGAAATTTCAAAATCTAAGATATTGTAGGACAAAGAACAACTACTGAAATTTCTACAATTTGACTTAGAATAGGATAAAAAATGCTTAATAATATGTACAAATACTAAAAATATGTACAGAGATTGAATATGATAAAAAGGTATTTAAAATGTTTTTAGCCTAATACCTAGATTATTAAAATTTGATCAAGATGATACCACTAGAATTGTGCAAAATCACTATAATTAATGCAAATTTGCTACTTCATGTTTTGCAATATTGAAGAAAGTGGGAAAAAGGACTAATGGTAAGAGTTTGATTTTTGTTCAAATGATATTGCTTTTTTTCACATAGAATACAACTTTTTCTACCTCTGCAAGAGAAAAACTATCGATATAGGCCTCCATAAATTGAAGATAAATGCAAAAACTATTTATTCTTGGTGAAATAGTATATCCTACAAAACTATGAGTTACAGGACAAAATCATAGATTTATATACAAAATCACTAATTATGAATTAGTGATATTGCAAAAGATCCAAAAACTTGTCAAAAGGTAAACAGTTAGTGGTTAACACAATATCTCTTAATTTTAGGCAAAACCATGACTTTAATGGCAATATCACAATTCACAGATTCACAATTTTACATCAGAGGGTTAACCTACCAAAAAAGCTAGATGTTAGTGGTTAAAGTCTAGTGATCAACATAAAATCACAACTCTTGAGGGTAATATTGTGATTGTGAATCAGAAGTTTTGTAAAACAAAACCGTAATTCACCTAGGCATGACATTTGGCAAAATTTGATGCTTTTTCTCCACCTAGTCAGCCTTGTAAACTATCAAAACACTTTTAGGATGAAAATAGGTTAAATTAGGAGGATATCTCCCACTATGGTCACCAAAATATAGTTGAAATTTTGAGTAATTAGAATTTTTATTGTGTAACTACATAAAAAACACCCAAAATGTCAATCCATTAATTAAGATCTAGAGCCATTACGATAAAATGAAAATATATGAATGAACATTAAAATAAACACTCCAATCTTAAAACTAATTATTCCAAACCAAGATTAAACAATAAAAATATTAAAGGATTTGGATGTGATATTCCTTGCTTTAGGCTTGAATTTTTAGCATTATATTAGCTTGATTCAGTTACTTGATGGATTAGTTGATCATGTGGACATGAAGACTATATGGATTCAATGGATTCTTATGATTGATAGTTAGTTTTTATGGCAGAGTGGCTTCTATAAATAAGCCAAGGAGGGAATATATATTGTTCACATTTAAAGTTGAGTCATGATGATCAAGGGTGGAAGAATTTCTAAGGAAGCTTCTAGAATAGAGGCTTCTAGAGAGAAGGGGCCAAGTTAGAAGAGGTTCTAGAATTGGAGAATTCTATAATCTCTTTATGGATTAACTAGGATTAGTGAGGGATTGGGATAAGGATTAGGTAGGTTATTAGGGACTAGGGGTGTAAGAGAGCTTAAGAATATGCTAGGGTAGGTGGGTAGGTGGGTCATGGGAATTTTAAATTCCCAATTAATGGATAAATGGGATTAGAATGAGATAAGACATGACTTAAGAAGATTAATTGATTGGTGGGGTATAAATAAGGTTAGTGAATAAATAAATGATGTGGGGGAATATTAGATGAATGGATAGGATCAGGGTAAAGGGGATGAAGTAGTGAGATTAATTAGAATAATTAAGATGAGTAGAATTTAGTGTATACACTTACTATTTATAGTATTACTATAAATAGTAAATATATAAATAGACTATATATATATATATATACATATATATATATGTATGTATGTATGTATGTATGTATATACATGTATATATGTGTATGTGTGTGTGTGTGTGTGTGTATGTGTGTATGTATATACATGTATGTGTGTGTGTGTGTGTATCAGTCAGTGTAAATATGTCAATGAGTCTTTTATAAGGCAAATCAATCTAATAGATCTAAGAAGGCATTATTAATATATATTCAATGGATTTTGTAATAGATGGATCTTCTTATTTCAAACCATCAATCATCTATTTTTAAGAACCACTAAAACTAGGAGATTTGTATTGATAATAGAAGAGTGGCTACTAAGATCTAGGGATCTATAGTTACAACACTATATAAGTGGATCTCTATGTTTTAATAATTAGAAGAGAGATAATTATTGTATTGTTTAGTTAATATTCTAGCAGAGTTGCAGTTATATTGATGTAATTTATTTTGATCAATTGATAAAGATATATCTAGTTTTTAAGTACTGAGTTTTCTTTTCCTTCATGTTCTCAAGGTGATCAAGGGTCCACTCTCCTCAGGATTTAGGAGAATATTTTTGTATGCTATTTTATATGTATTTATAGTTTTTAGTAATTATAAATATATTTCATTTTCATAACCTAAAAGAAATTATCTTTAAGTTCTAAGATTAAAATTAGTATTACATCAAGTGTGTTTATTTCTATAAAGAGTGTTTACTTTCAGTAAGTGTGTTTATCTTTCCAACAGAGTGTCTACTTTCAACAAGTGTGTTTATTTTTTTTAGTAGAGTGTTACTTTCAACAAGAGTGTTTATTTCAACAAATTAGATTATAGAGTGTTTTAATTTTTGAAGTGTGTTTCTTTATTGTATAAGAAAACAATTTCTAGAAGAAATTTGATTATACATTTATAAATAATAACAAACCCTCAATCCATCTCTATAAAACCTACAATCATGAGTCTTGTTGCAGATAGCTTTGGACACCACCCCTAGTTTGAATGACATCAACAGAAAATTTGATTAAATGAATAGATAAATGACACCCATCACAACCACTTAGGAAATTGAAATTGTTAGATATCAATTTATTTACCTTGCTAATAAATAGGGTTTGTATTACTATTTGGTGGTCAAATACATGGTCAATAGAGTCCCTAGAAAAAAAAATTAGTGTTTGTTTTTTATTTTCAGATATCATCACCAACATGATGCCAAGGAGAGAGCATATGCAAACCCAACTTGGGTAACAAAAAGTTATGAAATTATTTTTAATTCCTAAGTATCATCACCAATGTGATGCCAAGGGAATAACATACACAATTTCACAACACAAATAGAATGTTGAAGGAAAATAATGAACTCTAAACCAAATGTTAGGTGATTACTAGAAACTTAAAAAATTAAATTGAAATGTTAGTAATAAAAATAAAATATGTTGGTTCTTTTTTATACCTTTTGTATCAATTTATTTGACAAGCATTCTAAAAATAATTAGTTAGAGTTTTTTTTTTGGACTGGAGTCAAGGCAACCTGCAATGGAGTAAATAAAAATCATAAAAAACAACACAAAAACTAGCCTTTATTACAAATTTGTAGTTACACAATAAGACATAAAACCAAAATTATAAACGATTAGACATATAAAATAAAATAGAATGTGAAGAAACAAAATAAAATGAATCTGTAGTTATGGAATAATTTTGCAATTAATCTTATCAAATTTGAAGATATAATTAACTATTTTGTAGTCTAGAATGATGATTTTACAGTTGAAAGAAATGATTTCATTGGTAGAAATGATAAATTCACTACTAATAATGACAATTTTGTGTCTGTAATATGATTTCATAATTTGACCTATACAAAGTAAAAAATATAAAATACATAGAACTAGGGGATAATTTCATAGTTTTTAGATGAATTCGTGGCTAAGGTTAATGATTTTGTAGCTGATTATATTGAATCCATAGTTTGGATCAATGATTTCTCTAATAAGTTTGTCGAATTCACTGTTTGCATGTAACATAGAGTTATAAAAAACTAAAAACATAGATAATCAAAAATCAAACAAAAAAATGATGAGTAAAAAGAAATTTAGGAAAAAGACTAGAAATATGATAAAAATGATTTCACAGTTATGGGTTACAATTTTGAAATTAATGTATTCCATTTCATAGTTACGTAGTAGTCAAGCATAGCCAAATAAAAAATGCTTAAAAATGACATGTAGCTTCAAATAACACTCTCAAGACCAAGATTATACGCATATGCAAAAGAAAAACAATATGAATAAAATGAAAAATGCTTTCTAAATGTAATTATAATGAGTATGAGATGAAAAGATGAGGGAATGGGTCTCACTGAGTGGGATAAAATATATTGAAGAAAATATGGAAATGTAAATTAAACTAAGAAATATTAATCTAAACTATCTTGAACTAAGCTAGAGCTGCAAAAAAAGAAATAAAGACAAACTTATACTTTAGTTACAAAAGATTCTTCCATTGCGATATAGATTTGATTATCTCTCTTTGAAATGTGGTTGTTCATTCTTACAGTGCAAGGTAAAATGGGTAGTGTTTTCATGTAAAATACTCTTTTATAGCTTTGATTTTCTTTGGATTTACTTATGATTTTGATAACACTTCATTAGCATAAGTTATGGTGGTGAAAGTGATGGATTTCATGCTTATTTATAGATTTTTAGAGGAAAGATCAAATAGTGGAAGATTATTTGGATATTTTAAATGATACAAATAATCTACGGTGGCTAATGGGTCCTCATTCATGAGGATTATGACCATTTCAAATGTTTGAGAGAAACATGGAGATAGTTAGTTGAGTCACCAAGAATGAGTCAAACTATTTGATAACTCAAAGGATGACTCAAAGGAGGTTGATGAAGTTGTGGGATTGGTTGGGGTGAGTCAACATGTGAGGGAAACCAAGGTGTAAGATGTTAGGTGAGGTCTAAAATCTAGATTTCATATTTAAATATGGATGCAAAGTGTGCCCAGTTAATTAATTTGATTTATTCAATTATTTTAATTAAGAAGATGTCATGAAATTTATTAAGAAGAATAATTAATAGGTTTTAAGTTCATTTTGACACTAAATGTAATTTAGGTGTCTATATATGGCATGTTTTTCTTAATGAATTGATTTTTTTAAGATTTATAACCTACTGACACCTAGAAATCCTTGAGAATAACAATAAAAATGATGAGTGTCATCAATGTATTCATTTAAATCAACTCAAATTAGTTGATGCCATGTCAAACTAGGGCCAGTGTCCATCGGTAGTTAGTCTATATAATAAAAAATGCATCATGTCTATAAATCAATCTTAACTTAGAGAAGATAGAGCATACCTATACTTCTGATTGGGAATACATTTGTTCAACAAGAGCATGACCAATATGGGGATCTAATAGACATGATTAGGGGATAATTTATCATAATAAAACATGTTAAGGAGGGTTATAAAGCATCCAGTTTAACATAATCATGTAATAACCCTAAAGGGGTCCTAGGTTTTGATATTTTACCTAAACTAATAACAAGTAATGTAAATCTAATCTAGTTCTCACCAAAGCTTGTGGCATAAAGTGGGGGTTATAAATAATCAAAATAAACATGTATATAAGACATATACTCATGTCAATCTATACAAAATCCTAATATATGGAAGACAATCACAAATGCATTATCTATCTACTTTTACAAAGGAGAAATAAAGTTAAGACTACTTACCTTTGAAGATGAACCCGTTGAGCCTCAATCTCTCTCTTGGCCAAGGTGCTTTACAAGAGTTTGTTGTGGTATGTAAGGATGACAAAGACAAATTAGCTCTAGGCTACACAACCTATCAATTCATCCAAAAGACTTCTCCACAAGACAAGATACATATCTCCAAAGAAAGTATGGAGCCCTAAGCTTTACTTCTCAAGTAGAATGGTTAATAAGTAGATGCTTGTTCACTCTTACTTATTTCATTTATTCTTGATAATTGATGGAAATAAAATTGTATATATAGGTATATCTTTCCCTAAACCCTTTCAAAAATATCAGTCGACAGGGTTGACCCAATCAACCTAGTACAATTCTAAATAATAATTAACTAGGTCATGAGCTAGGTTAGCCAAAGGTCAACTAGCTCCTAAGTGAAAAATACCCCAAAACTATAAAGGATCAGCCCAATCAACCTAGAATAGTTGACTAATAAAAAGGGATTTAAGTGAGGAATATGAGGATTAAATGTAGAAAATACATGAAACGGGTACTGTTAGCCCAATTTTAGCTCACATAAGGAAATTTTGCCTAGTTTTGGTTTGGAAAGGTGAGTTATGTTCCTGTTAAAAGAGTGGTTCAATATAAGCAAATTTTTGGATGGAATGAGTGGAATGGAAAGATCATGCAACTTATAAAGCCCTTGAAACACTTTAAGTCCATTTAAAGTGTAATTTATCATTTTTAAGGATAGGTCCAGAGTTGTCGAGACCCCATGGGCTGTTAAAAGTGTTTGGAATAGATATGTAAATACATGGAGTTCATTTACTTCTTCATTGAATTCATCTTGACATTTTGGGTCCATTAACAAAAATTCTAAATAGGCAATTTGTCAATGTTATATCTCACACATGTGGATGAGTCAAGAAGAATTGGTCACAAGGGTCTATTCATTTTTTAACTTAAAACATATGTGCCAAGTTTCAAGCCATCTATCAAAGCATAGTAAAATTTATGAAGATCCAAAGTTGGCCTCTCAAGAAAACTATGCTAAGTTTCTATACTTAGCCATTTTAAAATAAGCTCACATAAAGCCAAGTGAGAATTTTGATGATGCTAGATATCACACATGTGGAAATATCAGGAAAAAGTGATCACATGGGTTTGTTGAACTTGGTCCTTAGTTACTACAAGATAAGTTTTAGATCATCCACTAAAGTTTGGTAAAAGTTGTGTATGTTCAAAGTTGATTCCTCAGTAAAATTTTGCTAAGTTTCCCATACTTAGCCAAATATATTAGACCATCATCAAGATGTCATGTGGGAGTGAATATACTAGTCAACTTGAGCATTTTATATCTTCACTTAGGAGGCTCCTAAGACTAGTAGATCAAATGAGGTCATCCATTTTGGAAATAAGAACATCTCCTAAAATTTTAGTGCCTCCATGATTCTCGTGTTTCAATATGTAAATTTACATAGACATCAAGTTTTAGATAGAGCAAAGTAAATCCTATTGAGCTTAAATTTTATGGTTTATAAGAAATCAATGATGGTCTCATAAACATCACTTGATGGGAGTAAGGATGTTAATTTTAAGATCATGAATTGTACATTGGTTTTCACATAGTGGGTCCCAATAGATCAATGGTTGGCATTTAATTGAGCATTCAGATCTAATAACAAGTTTAGGTCAAAGGAGTTAGTGGATCCTAAGAATAAATGCATTCATGACAAGTGGCACAAATGTATTCAGTTGGTAGAATATCGATGGCTCACAAGCATTATGCATAGATAAATCAATGGAGCAAGGTAGAGTTAATAAGTTAGAGTAATTATGGAACCAATAAACATAAAGATAGTTGGGCATAATGTAGATGGTTCAAGTTGGTAATTGATAGAAATAAATAAAATTGAGCTTGGGGAAATTTTTTTGAGAGTCAAAAAGGTTATTGTGGACCTAGGCAAAGCAAATGTCATGGATCCAAGATCAAAGGCAAACCAGGGTTGAATTAGGGCCACATTTCAGAGACCAAGAATCACCAACAAAACTCCATATAGGTAAAATAGATCTCTTGGGTCTAATATAGAGGATAGATGTAGACCAATTATTATGAAGTAAAGTTGAGCAGTTTGTAGGTTTTCATAGATATTGTGACTATGTGAAAACCAATGATATAAGATTGGTTTTCACTTCTGGTGGACCTGTGTTCAATATAAGAACACATATAGAAAATAAAGACATGTATCACCTATCATCATGATCAAATTTTCAAGTATAGTTGGCCACCTAAAGTAGATGTGGCACAATTCAGTCAATTTCAAGACATGATCCTCATCAATAGATCATTAGATGATATCATAGAGTTCTAAGAAGAGACTTGGTGGTTGAATAAGGGCAATAGACATTTAATTATTTTACAAAACTTGTTCCTTGTTGATAAGGTCATGATTCGACATCCTTTAGAGTGCTAATTTATGCAAAGTGGTTGGGCCTTTTCTAATGAATAACTTTTTCTCTCTCTCTTTCTCTTTCTATAAATACAAACTTCTAAGCCTTGAAATGCATCCCTCTATCCCTCTTTTTTAGTATGACTAGACTTTACCAAAATTTGTACTATGACACATTTTGATGCAATAAAGACCAAATTCCATCCTTTTCTAAGCTAGATTGAAGTGTGTTCTATGAATTCACATACTTTATTTAAGTGAATGTATGTTCCTTGCTTATGTTTGAGTTTTCTCACCTTCAAGAAGTTATTAGTAGTTCTTACAGGTCATTATAAGTGAAATTTATAGTTTATTGTCTAGATTGAAAGTGGATATCTACCATCTCATGCTAATTTGATAGCTGATTAATGCCTTATTATAAAATATGTATATGAGATTGATATTATTTAGTCTTGAAAGTGTCTCATAGTGTGTATTGTGATATTTTGAGTGATCAAATCATTGGTGCGTCACCTATTTGACATGATTTATAAGTTATTATCAAAATCTCTTTCCCTTTTCCAAGAAAGTGCTACTTTAGGTTTAGTTTAGGTGATAGATATAGAAGGAAGCCAACCTTGTTTGGATGTTTGATCCATCATTAGGATACCCACAACCTAGGATCAATCCCATGTTGGATTAGATTTGAGTAAAATACTTGAACAACATTTTGCTCAGCTAGGTTACAAATATAGTACCCCAATAGTTTTGGCACACCTAGTGACACAATTTATTGGTATAATTGAAGTTTAAATATTGAGAAGAAGAAATTGTAGAAGCAGGAGAGATCCATTATCATCAAAACTTGAAGATCCTTCAAGTTATAGAGTTCATAACATCTTCTAGATAGTGTTTTCATGCTAAAGGTTACAAAAATATCATGAAGTAAAGGTACTTATTTTGAACATATTGAATTTCCATATACTTCTTATAAAATATAAATATTTAATAGTATAAAACCTTATCTTGAAAATTAAAATTCATCTGTTGGTCATTTTATTGTTTTAGATTAATCTGTTATTCCCATAAGCCAAATCCCTTTTTCCCAAATGGTTATAAAGATTCAAGTGTTTGTCCCATTTAATAGGGGTAGTCCCCTAAATTTATCCCAATATGATGACATCTTTGTGTATGTCCTAAAAATTATCCCTTTCTTCTTAAGGAAATGTGATAAAACTAATGCTATTA
Organism: Torreya grandis; assembly: GCA_037957365.1. Lineage (NCBI taxonomy): Eukaryota > Viridiplantae > Streptophyta > Pinopsida > Cupressales > Taxaceae > Torreya > Torreya grandis. Next base: position 699,568 of record JARHVA010006581.1, read on the forward strand.
AGCATATCCAAGATGTTGCCAAACTATGTTCTATTCATAATGTTACTCAAGATAATGTGGATATCAGATTGCTTGTTGCTTCGTTCGAGGGAAAAGCATTGAAATGGTATAAGAATCTTCCTTTGACCCCCATTAATACTTGGTTTGAGTTACGTGTAGCCTTAGTTAAGCAATTTGAAGAAAAGTTTGATCATCCATCTTTGGTTGAATAACTGACTACCATAAAATGGTACCCCCATGAATTCATGTTTGATTTTAACCTTAGATTTCAAAATACATGGTCTAAGATCCATACATTGGTTAGACCATCCCTATATTATTCATTTTTGTACTAGATTAAGGCCCTTAGTTCTAATATAAGTGTTATGATAGTCTATGGGTGGTAATACGTTTCCAAATGCCTATGAAATTGTTATAAGAGCAGAAAATAGCTTAATACAAAATAGTAAACTTGATCCAAGGAATTTAATGCCCATATTCCCAAAATTAAAATCTATTCCTCCTCTTCAAGTTCCTCAGATTCCATCTATAACCCCTATTCCATCTCAAAAATTCCAAGTTGTAGCCCCTCCTAATTAATATAGTGAGATTGGTGATCTAAAAATCATGTTATAAGATTTTGGAAATGAAATTATTTCATTAAATAATATTAGTACTAAGGTATACCTTATCAATATCAAAACTAGAGTATTTATCAGTCTTTCAATAACCAAAGACTTCCTTATCAAGGTTTCAAGGATAATAGGCAACCTTATCAAAATCAAACAACCATAACCTAAACTAAGACATATTCAGCCCTTGATCCTAATGTAACTTTTAGTTTAAAATATATTATTACCTAAAATAACTTGATGCAAGATCTAGGTTAGCATCCTTCCAATCCAAATGACACTCAAATTCAAATGTTGGTATCATAACAGAATACCATGACACAAATAACACAAGAAGAGATATCTATTCAAGGTGATTAGTATCAAGACATGAATGTGGCAATCAAAGGAGAATCTCAAAAAGATATACAATAACTTGATGTTATCAATGTTAATTGGAAATTGGATGATCACATTGCATTCAACCAAGTTGGTGAAAATAGTAACATAAATGGTCAAGTAACAACTTGAACTAGATCTAAAAGAAGAGTAGTTGAGGAAAATCAAGACGTGAGAAACACTTTTAGTGTTCATAATTTTATTTCCAAGAGTGTCAAGGATCAATTTATTATTCATATGGTATAAAATATTTAGAATATAAAGATAGTGAAGTTTCCCTAAATGCCTCCAATTAGAGAATAACCAGTGGCTCAAAAGTTCTAGCCACAGGTTAGTGGAACATCTTTTAGCATAATAGATCAAATGAATAAATATAATGTTAGTATTAGCATGTGGGATTCCCTTGCCATTATAGGGTAAAAGGACATGCTTATTCAAGAGCTCTTAGATCTTAAAGTATCTAAAGAACTAGTTGAGAAACAAGGATTATCTTAGCCAATTTAGACCAATAAATCAAGTAACCTAATTAGCAGATACATAACATGATAAAGGTGGAAAAAACCAATGTAAAGTCAAAAAAAACCCCTCCCTTTTATATTTCTTTGATATTAGGTAAATTCTTAGTTCATAATTATATGGTAGATAGTGGAGCCAGTAGCACTGTCATGCCCAAATAAATTGTAGACAAGCTTAGTCTTATGTATGAGCCAAATACCAAAGGACTATTACAATTAGATGACTCACTAGTAAAGAAAATAGGCATAATAAAAGGCTCAAAATTGACATTACATGCTTACCCCAATGTTTTTATTCAAAAAGATGTAGTTGTAGTGGACTTGCCTCCCTATTTTTCCATGTGCCTATCAAGAGACTTTACTTCAAAGATTGGGAGATATTTGTTAGCTAATTGGACCTATCTAATGTTCAGGACTAGGTATGATAGTAAGGTGACAATATATTTTGAAGCTATGTAATTTTTCATTTGGAGTCATAAATTCCAAGTATGGTGAACACTAATTATGTTATCTCAGATAAGGTACTAGAAATCAATGATGTGGAAATTGAATCACCTCTAAATGGAGTCCTAAATATTTTCTTTGATGAATGGGCCTTTAATTTTCATGAAATTTATCCCTACAAGATAATTTAAGAATAAGGACTTGGTGTCTATTTTATTTATAAAAATGATGCACCAATTCTAACATTGATGAAATATGATCATCTTAGTGATGGACTATAGCAGCTATATTTTGATGGATCTAAGAACAAACATGGTAGCAAAGTTGGAATGATGTTAATTGCTCTAGCCAATTAAAGATATTTCTCTTCTCTCAAGTTTTAGTAAAAAATGTTTCAATAATGTTATTGAATATGAAGCACTAGTGCATGGTTTGTAATGGGCAGGAAAGATGAAATTTAATTCTTGACATTTTTTTGGAGATAGTGAACTAGTAGTTTACCAAGGGGACTTATATATGAAAGAATCCACTGCTTAGGTCTTATAAGCATAGATTATGGGACCTAGTTGAATAATTTTAAGCCTTCAATATTCAAGTCATATCAAGAAATAAGAATAAGCATACAAATAAGATGGTTGTTATTGGGTCACAATTCAGTATCTAAGATGACATAAAAAGGGAAAAAGTTCAATCACACATCAAGGTAGTTGTGAGACCTTCTATCCTAGACAACCATGATAATTGGAAATTATTTGAAGATGATAGTCATATTTTTAGATTGTTACAAGAGGAAGCTGAATTCTCCTCAAGGAACCAAGATAAACATTTACAGCAGTATGATGACCAAATTGTATAATTAAAGAAAAACAAGCTGACTAAAGGGTTAGTCACGCTTGAAAACATATTCAACATAGATGATGAATTGAGAAAAGAAAATTTTTCTTTATCAACCAAGGAAGAACACTATACAACTATAGAGATTGCAATTGGCAAGAGTTTAAATCTAGGCAAAGTTTGCTCATCTTTAGAGAAACAAGTTTTTATTAAGTTATGTTCAACTTTTGCAGATGTCTTTGCATGATAGTAAAGTGAACTTAAAAGATTTGATCCAAGTCTATCTCAACATACCATTGAGTTATAAGATGAGACTAGGTGAATTAGATATAGACAAAGGTCTATTAACATAAAGCTTGAACCTTTGATGAGAGCTAAACTGCATAAGCTCATTGAGTCAGCTATAATATTTCCAATTAAGCACTCAATTTGGGTGGAAAACCCTGTTCTAGTATATAAGAATAATGGTGAAATAAGGCTATCTATTGAATTTTGTGACTTGAACAAGTCTTCTCTTAAATACCACTATCTATTACCATCTATGGAATAGATTTTACAGTTAGTAGTAGGTTCAAAAAGGTTCTCCTTGTTGGATGGTTAAGTGGATATAACTAGATTTTGGTCAAATAAGAAGACTAATACAAAATAGCCTTCATCACAAAGTGGGGGAAATGTACATATAAAAATATGCCTTTTGGTTTATATAATTCTAGAGCCACTTTTTACAAGGCTATAGACATGGTATTTTAGGATCTCCTCAACAAGTTTAATCTTATTTATCTAGTTGACATAAAAATATTATTTACTAGTATAGATGAGCATATGATTCATCTTAGACAAGTGTTTTAAAGGTGTAGGGAATTTGGAGTGTTTTTGAAACCAAAAAAGTGTGTTTTCTCTATTCATAAAGGTAGGCTTCTTGGACATGTCATTTTAGAGAATGGCACAAGAATAGATCCTAATAGGATAGAATTAATTCTTGAAATTTCATTACCTAAGCACAATAAAGCCTTAAAAATCTTTTTAGGTAAGATAAATTTCATAAGAAGATACATTTTAAATTTTTCCACTGTAGCTAGGCCACTCATAGTCATAATAAAGAAGGGTTAGAAGGTCAGTTGGTTTAAAGGAGTGAAAAGTTTTGAAGAAATCAATAAACCTATAGCCAATGCTCTTACACTTCTAAAACCTAAATTTACAAAGGATTTCTTATTATATAGCTATGTTAACATTGACACAATTTCAAATATTCTCATGTAATAGAATAAAGAGACTTTATAACATCAAATAGCCTTCTTCAGTCAAGACTTAGAAGAATATGAAACTAGGTATTATTTTGTTGAGAATCATGTTATTTTAGTCATAAAGTCTCTTAAAAAGTTTAATTAATTTTTGTCCAATAATAAGATACATTTGATGGTTACACATTCAAGTGTCAAAGATTTTATTCTGAATAAAGATACAAATGACAAGAGAGCTAGTTGAATAACCAAACTCATGGAATATGATGTTGAGATCAAGGTCACAAAGCTAATTAGAGGCAAATGACTTTATGAACATCTAGCCCAAGACAATATGAGTCTAATGAAATGGTTATGGTGTCAAGTGATGAAGCAGCTTCAAGTGATCAAACCTCATATTCTAATTAGTTCCAAGAGATGGTAAGATATCTGTAGGATGGTGTTTATCCTTCTCATCTCACTCCTTCAAAGAGGAAATATTTTAGATTATAGTCAATTCCTTTTCTTCTTGTTGATAGTGTATTGTTCAAAAAAGATCTCAATGGCATACTACTAGGATGCATAGAACCGGGTCAAACACAGAGGTTACTTGAGTAGTTCCATGATGGATAAGGTGGAGGACATATTCAAAAAGGATCACAACCCACTAGATAATGAGAGGTGGATATTATTGTCCAAGTTTGTTTGGTGATTACCATGCATGGACTAGGAAATATAGATAATGTGCCATGTTTGTTGGAAAAGTGAAACTTGCAGCCTTACCTTTATAACCAATTTTAGTAAATTAACCCTTTGTATAATGGGGATTGGACTTTATTGGTATTATCAATCCACCTTCAAGCTTAGGACATAAGTGGATCCTAACTGCCACATATTATTTTCCCAGATGGATAGAGAAGTATAATTATAGGAAGCTAAGGAAAATAGTGTTTTGGACTTCTATGAAGGTTTTATTACTAGATTTGGGGTCCCTTGAACTATAATTTTTGATAATGTTATAGCTTTTGTAAGTTCTAAGATCAACTAATGGGTATTTCAACATAGTGTTTTCCTCAATAACTCATCAAACTATTATCCACAAGGTAATGGCCTTACTGAATCAACTAACAAGAATTTGTTGAAGATCATTAGGAGAACTATTAAAGATAATCATAGATCATGGTATCTCAAATTGAAGTTAGCTATGTGAGTTGATAGGATCACATATAAGAGGTCCATTTTCACTTCTCCATACAAGCTAGTATATGGTAAAAGAGCAAGAATGCATATTTTTCTTGAATTTTTTTCTTTGGATTTGATGCATCAATTTGAGATTTTGGAGAATGAGCTAATAGAAATAAGATATGGTGAGCTCATGGATCTAGAGGAGATAAGGCATCAATCAATGTTGGCTATGAAATCCCATCAAGTAATGACAAAGAGATCATTTGACATATAAACTTCTTCAAGAAATTTTCTATAAGGATATTTAGTTCTCAAGTGGGATGAGGATAGAGCTAAGCTAGGAAGGCACATCAAATTTGATTCTATCTGGAGTGGTCCATATATAGTTTCTAGTTGTAAATATTATAATGATTTCTAACTCATAAGGATGAAAGGTGAAGAGCTTCCTATCCCAGTTAATGGGATACATCTTAAGCACTACTATTAAGAAAGCTAAGTCCCCTGTACATAGTTAGTTGTTTTCATTTCCCTAAGTGTTTTCTAACACATTATTTAGTTTCCTTTATATTTTATCCCAAATAGGTGCTTCTATTTCATAGTTTTTTAGTAGTTTAGTTGACTTTACTTTTTTGGGTTAGTTTTCCTTTTTTATTTTGTTTCTTTCTCTATTTATTGGAATTATTTGTTTTTTTAAGTCAAAATATTATAGTAATGTAAATGGTCCATGCGTTATGTAAATGATCCAATATTCATAGATATGATATGAGTTCAAGCATAGTAGGTATAATGCCTGCCTAAGTCATCAAAGATGTTAGCCAAACTTTGGCTCACAAAAGGAATTTTTGCTTAACTATGGTTTGTATAGGTGAGTCAAGTTCCTATTAAAAGAATAGTTCAATGTGAGTAGAGTTCTAGATGGAATGAGTGGACCAAAAATATCATGCAGTTTGAAAATCCCTTGAAATACTTTAAATCCATTTAAAGTGTAATTTTTCATTTTAAGGATAGGTCTAGAGTTGTAAAGACCCCATGGGGTGTTAAAAGTGCTTAGAATATATATGGAAGTGCATATAGTTTATTTGGTTCTTTATTAAATTCATCTTTATATTTTTGGTCCATTGGCAAAAAGTCCAAATAAGTAGTTTGCTGATGTTATATCTCACACATGTGGATGAATAAAAAAGAATTGGTCATATGGCTCTATTCATTTTTGTACCTATAATATATGTACCAAGTGTCAAGCCATTCAAAAATGCATAGTATAAGATATGAAGATCCAAATTTGGCCTCTCAAGAAAAATATGCCAAGTTTCCATACTTTTAGACATTTTTGAAGAGGCTCACATAGAGCTAAGTGAGAATTTTGATGATGCTAAATCTTTCACATATGACAGTCTCAGGAAAAAATGATCACATAGGTTTGTCTAGCTTGGTTCGTAGTTGCTATGTGCTAAGTTTTAGATCATCCATAAAATCATGGTAGAAATTGTGCACATTTAAAGTTGGCTCCTCAATCAGATTATGTTAAGTTTCCCATACTTAGCCACATATACTAGACCATCATCAAGACATCATGTGGGAGTGAATGGACCAGTCAACTTGAGCATTTTATATATTCACTCATGAGGATTTTAGGACTATAAAATCAAATTGGTTCATCCCTTTTGGTAAGAAGAACATCTCCTGAAAGTTTAGTGCCTCCATGATTCTTGTGCTTCAAGATATAAATATGCAAAGTTAGTCAAAAATCATAAGATGTTTGCGTAGACATCAAGTTTTAGATAGAGAAAAGGAAATCCTATTGAGATTAAATTTTATGGTCTTTAGGACATCAATGATGGTCACATGAATGTCACTTAATGGAAGCAAGGATGTCAATTTTAATATCATGAACTAGCCATTGATTTTCAAATAGTGGGTCCCAATAGATCAATGATTGGAATTTAATCAAGAATTCAAATATAACAATGAGTGGAGTTCAAATGAATCAATAGATCTTGAGAAAAAATTCATGCATGACAAGTGGAATAAGCATGTTCAGTTGGTATAAGATTGATGGCTCACAAGCATTCGTGTACAAACAAATCAACAGAGTGAGGTAGAGTCAATAAATCAATGTATCTATGGAGCCAATAAAGATAAATTTAGTTGGGAATAATGTAGATGGTCTAAGTTGGCAATTGATTATAAATAAATAAAAGCAATCTTGGGACATTTTTGATGAAAGTTGAAGAGGTTAGTTTGGACCTAGGCAAAGCAAATGTTAAGGAGCTAAGCTCTAAGGTGAACTAGGGTTAAACCAGGGCCACATTTTAAAGACCAAGCATCACCAACAGAGCTCCATATAGGTAAAATAGATCTTTTGGGTCTAATATAGAGGATGGAGATAGACCATTTGTTATGAAGTAAAGTCAAAAAGTTTGTAGGTTTTCATAGATATTATGGCTATGTGAAAACCAATGATCTAAGATTGGTTTTCACCTATAGTGGACTTGTGTTTGATATAGGAACAAATACAGACCATAAAGACATGTCTCACCTATCATCATGGTCACATTTTTAAGTATAGTTATCCACCCAAAGTAGATGCGACATAATTAAGTCAATTATAAGATATGATCCTCATCAACAGATCATTAGATGATATAATAGAGTTTCAAGAAGAGACCTGGCGATTGAATAAGGGTAATAGACATTTAATTATTTTATAGAATTTGTTCCTTTGTTGACAAGGTCATGAGTCATCATCCTCTAGATTGATAATTCATCAAAAGTGGTTGGGCCTTTTATAATACACAACATGTTCTCTCTTTCTCTTTCTATAAATATAGGGTTCTAAGCTTTGGAATGCATCCCTCTATCCCTATTTTTTGGTATGACTAAACTCTAGTAAAATTTATACTATGACACCTTTTGATGCAATAAAGACTAAATTCCATCATTTTCTAAGTTGGATTGAAGTGTGTTTTATGAATTCATGTACTGTAGTTAAGTGAATGCATGTTCCTTGCTTATGTCTAAGTTTTCTCACCTTCAAGAAGTGCTTAGTAGTTCTTATAGGTCATTATAAGTGCAATTTATAGTTTATTGTCTAGATTGAAAGTGGATATATTCCCTCTCATGCTAATTTAATAACTGATTAATGTATTATTTTGAAATATTTATGTGAGATTGATATTGTTTGGTCTTGAAAGTCTCTCATAGTGTGTATTGTGCTAGTTTGAGTCATCAAATCATTGGTGCATCAACTTTTTTACATGCTTTATAAGTTATTATCAAAATCTCTTTCCCTTTTCCAAGTAAGTACTAGTTTATTTTTAGTTTAGGTGATAGATCCAAAAGGAATATGACCTTATTTAGAAGTCTAATACATCATTAGGATACCTATTGCCTAGGATCAGTCCCATGTTGGACTAAATTTTAGTAAAAGACTTGAACAACATTCTACTCATCTAGGGTTCAAATCTAGTACCCTAATAGGTTCAACATAAGAGAACAAGATTAGGGTAAATGTTTAGAGGAGACAAGTGTAGGTAACAAGTGGTAAAAGGGATAATAATCCTATAAAGCACCAATGGTCTACCCACCCCTTTCCCAGTGCACCCCTTAAGGCATGCACTCAAAGAGATTGAGACCCGATAGGTTCCTAAAAGATACAAAGTGTCAGTAATAGATAAAATTTTGAAAATATTATGCATATACATATGCCCCATTCAAAGCTCATCATGTGTCACATGATTACAACATAAGATGGTGCTTTAGAAAATAGAACATAATAACACATAAAGTTGATGCTAGGTAAAGTGCAGTAAGAAGCACATAAAATAAAGGAAAGTACATAATTTAAAAGACATACCTTTACTTACCTTATTGATATAGATAAATAAATAGAGGGTAAGTACATAGAGTTGGGGGACAATTTCATGGACATTTTACACAATGCAATCATGTTAATAAATAATGTGATCATGTTATTTAATTAATGCGATCATGTTATTTAAATTATGTCTCGGTAATTACCGACCCATAACTCAATCATGTTAATGTATAACATGACCATGTTAATAGATAACATGATATTTTTATTATAAAATAAAAATGTGATTGTATTACTATTATTTTTCACATTTGAACAAACTGAGTGAATGTTGGTTAATAGGTAACATGATCATATTATTGATAATGTGATCATGTTATTGATAATGTAATTTCATTCCTATTATTTTTTACTTAAAATCATGTGAGAGTTTCACATGAAAGAAACTATATTTAGAAGATTATATTTACTACTCTAAATGTTAAGTATAAGTTTACATTTATATATAAATGTAAACTTATACTTTAAATTTATTTTAGTAAATATAGAAAATTAGGGTCACTCAACATCTAATAGATTTGGTCTCATAGCTACACACTTTACAATGTGGAGAATACTTTTTAAAAATCCAATCAGGTTAGTACTTAGGGATTTTTAGGGTCTAAATATTAAACCTATGGATTTCAGGGCATAATGTTTTCAAGTGATGTCTATTTTTGGTAAACATATAGTCATTTTTAGGTTTTTTGCCTTTTAGATTGATTCCTAGCATTTTTGGGAGTTTTAGGTTTGTCAAAATTGAAGTTTGAAAACCACTCACTTTGAAATTAATGAAAAGTGGTGTGATTTGGGTAACATAAGTCACATTGATGACCTACACACATCAAATGACCACTTTGTGTTAATTTCACTTGTTTATTTCCCCTTTCTCATCACTGATCACTTTCTACTCATACCTCATCACCCCTAATCACTATCTCATAATTATTCATTGTCCCTAATCACTCACGCATTGAACCTCACTATCCCTAGTCATATCTAATCACTCCATCATCCTTGATTACTCCCTTATCGACCCTCACTATCCCTCATCATTGCTAATCACTCCTTCCTCATCCCTCATCATCCATAATAAATTAGGGTCACTTAGCATTTGATAGAGTTGGTGTCACAACTACACACCTTATGACATGGAAAATAGTTTTTCAAAATCCAAGTTGGTCAGTACTTAGACATTTTTAAGGTCTAAGTATTAAACCCAGGGATTTTAGTAGATAAATTTTATAATTAATGTCCATTTCTGGTAAACATATAGTCATTTTTTAGGTTTTTTTGCATTTCATATTGATTCTTGGCATTTATAAAAGTCCTAGGTTTGTCAAAATTGAATTTTAAAAACTACTCACTTTGAACTTGATCCAAATTGGTATGATTTGGGTAGTGTAGGTCATATTGATGACTTGCGCACATCAAATAACCAATTCTATGTTAATATAACTGAAGCAATACAAGATGTTATAGAATATAAAATGAACGTAAGGAGTTTAACCATCTATAAATTTTATACATTTTATTTAGTGTGAAAATTTGTGATGAAATAATGGAGGAGTGATTCCTAATGGATTAGTCTCATGATGATACACTACAACTTGTGAACTTGAGGGATACTAGCCTCATATGAAGTAGATATCAATTTAGATATGAAATATATTTAGTTTTTTGGGAGCATTTTATTTCTAAATCTATTATAGATTCAAATCTTATTCTTATTACATAAGGCAGAAGCAAATCCATTCAAGTAGCAATGAAAATTCAAAGAACTTTAGTCATAAGAAACATTTTATTTTTTAAAGTCATAAATGGAACATTTTAAGACTTTATCTAACCCTTAATCATGACATAAATCCTCCCTAGTATCCCCTAATATCCAAAACACCTCAAACTTGTAGGTTTTTACCTTCATATACTCAAGCTTGTAGGTGTTCTATACCTTTTGAATGTTGGGCATCATTGGAATAGGATTATTTAGACAACCCTAGTATCTTGATGATGCTAATATTGGTGAAAACCCTATTATTCCTATAAATTATCCTTGGATTCCTTTATAAGTCCATCCTACATCACAAAAAAGTCTACTTCCTCCTGCACCTATGGTATCCTTATAGGTTACCATCATGCCTAAGACTCCTTTTCTGTGTTCTACCTATATTGAATTTGATTAAATAATAATAGAATTATAATCAATATACCTCACCTTAATGGTCTTCTTCACATTATATTAATCATGAAATAGTCCTAATTAACCCATCCTTTATTTATTATAACCATATTTCTATTAGATAAGCCTAAGGAGACCATCTTGACTTGTAAATAGGTTCAAACCCACTCTCATGTATCTTTGTGATGAACCTATATGAATTATACTTGATGTATGTTATCCTTGTGATTTTTAGGAGTTTAATTCCCATTGGGAGAACACATTTGAGCCATTATTGGCTTATCCATATTCTTTTTACCCTATGTGTATTTGCTTACATGATTGTCCCTCCTTACTAAAGGCATATTACCCTAAATGGTTTCAAAGACCACCTAAAGTGATGGATACCAACTGAGAGATAATATAATGAGGTTAGTATGAGGAATGAGTAATTTATTAAATCTACTTGAAGATCAGCTATGGTGGGAAAACCCTTAGAAATGATTAAACCTTGGCATGTGACTTACCATTTAGGCTTGTAACTCATTCACATTGAAGGTTTATCTCTCTCCTCTTGGCACATTCCAAGTAATGATGGAAAGTAATGTGTAAGGAATATGAAGACTCATGGAAAACCCCTAAATCCACCATTTATATCATTCAAACTTAAATATGTAATGAAACCATCCAAAACTAACCCTATGTGGATGGAGATAGAAATTCTAACCACCTAAGATCTTAATAATTATTCATAAAGCAGGCGCCATCAATTTGATAACTATTGACATGGAGTTAAAGGTCATAATTACCCTTATTAACCCCCAATATCATTCCTTCTAACTCTCTCTCCTCTACATAATAAATGAAACTTGTTGAATACTTAAGAGTTGCCAAGGAAGTCAATAAGAGAGATAAGTAGGTTTTGACTTTGTTTGGTCCTGAAACTCACTCCAATGTATGAATTTGTACTTGAATAATATTGAGGGAGTTTTTTAAGTGTTTTTAAATATTCTTCAATACTAAAAACCTACAACCCCCTTTGAGAAACCTCTCTTTTGCCATGAAAACTACCATCTTCTTACTTTAAAACCCTAAGGAATAACACTAATGGAGTTTTCCATACCTATACAGATGTATAACAATGTTTAGCATCATCATCAAGTCTTTACATACTAATCGTACACATACTCTTATTTGAACATTACACAATGAGCAAAAACACTTCAAAAGGATTGTAACATTATACAAGGGAGATTAACACTTTTTAGGTACTTGTACGAACCATGATAGGACATGAAGTGAATTGACACATGTTAAATTCCATAAATAATACCTTTAAAACCTTTAACACTCTTTGGACCCACTTAACTAGGACAAACATGACTAGACAAGCATAATGTTAGAAAGAAACATTACCTTAAAATTGTAAAAATTACCTTAATATATGCTAAACATGACTTAAAATAATATTTTCAAGGTGATAAATCAAGGTGGAGGTTTGATTTGCAATTTTTTTTTTGTGAACCTCTCTAATGGTAGCCTAAATTTGGCTAAAAATTAATACAAGATGTTATAGAATATAAAATGAACATAAGGAGTTTGACCATCTTCCAATTTTATACATTTTATTTAGTGTGAAAATTTATGATGAAATAAACGAGGAATTATTCCTAATGGATTAGTCTCATGATGATAAACTACAACTTGTACACTTGAGGGATATTGGTATCATAAGAAGTAGATATCCATTTAGATATGAAATATATTTAGATTGTTGGGAGTATTTTATTTCTAAATATAGTATAGATTCAACTCTTGTTCTTATTACATAAGGTAGAAGCAAATCCATTCAAGTAGCAATGAAAATTCAAAGGACTTCTTATTGTCATTGCTACTTGAATGAAAATTAACACAAAGTGGTTGTTTGATGTGTGCAAGTCATCAATATGACCTATACTACCCTAATCACACCACTTTAGATCAAGTTCAAAGTGAGTAGTTTTTAAACTTCAATTTTTAAAAACCAAAGACCCCTTTAAATGCTAGGAATCAATCCAAAAGGCACAAAAACCTAAAAAATGACTATATGTTTACCAAAAAAGGACATCGATTGCAAAAGTTATGTACTAAAATCCCTAGGTTTAATACTTAAACCCTAAAAATGTTTAAATACTGACTAGATTAGATTTTGAAAAACTATTTTCCATGTTTTAAGGTGTGTATCTATGAGACCAACTCTATCAGATGTTAAGTGACCCTAATTTCTTATGGATAATGAGGGACAATGAGGGAGTGATTAGGAATGATGAGGGATAGTGAGGGTTAATGAGGGAGTAACTAAGGATGAAGGATTGATTAGAGATGACTAAGGATAGTGATATTCAATGAGGGAGTGATTAGGGATAATGAAAAATGATGAGAGAGTGATTAGGGGTGATGAGACATGATTAGGAAGTGATCAGGGATGATGAACAAGTGAAATTAACATAAAGTGTTTATTTGATGTGTGTAAGTCATCAATGTGACCTATGTTACCCTAATCAAACCAATTTTCATCAATTTCAAAGTGAGTAGTTTGAAAACTTCAATTTTGACAAACCTAAGACTCCTATAAATGCTAAGAATCAATCTAGAAGGCAAAAAAACCTAAAAAAAGACTATATTTAAAAAATAGACATCAATTACACAAATTATGTCCTAAAATTCCTAGGTTTAACACTTAGACCCTAAAAATACCTAAGTACTGGCTTGATTGGATTTTAAAACCTATTTTCCACATATAAGGTGTGAAACTATGAGACCAACTCTATCAGACGTTGAGTGACCCTAATTTATTATATTTACTAAAATAAATTTAAAGTATAAAAAATAAATGTAATAATAAATGTATATATTATTACATTAATTTTTTTATACTTAACATTTAGCATAATAAATATAAGCTTCTGGCCAAAGTTTCCTTCATATAAAAATCCCACATGTTTTAGGGTGATGATGATATATAACATGATCATGTTATTAAGTAACATGGTCACGTTATTAACACGATCATGGTATTTGAATTTAAATTAAATTATTGTGCCTTTTAGATTGGGAGTGCTTGGATTCCCAAGTTAAAGGATTGAACTGTCAATGTACAGCCAAGTTTTGAAAGGTATGAAAATAAACAACAAATTTCAACTTTGATTGCCAAATACACTAATAATTTCAATGTAAAAATTCAAAAACTTGATACCATCATGATGAGCATCCTCTCCTCTTTCCAAAAATATGATTCTTATATTTTTAAGACTAATTTAAGGTTTCAAACTATATTTATTTCTAACTATGCCTTTTAAGGCCACTACATACCACAAACATACATGCCTATACATGTTCATGTAATTTTTGTTTCATTTATCCAAGTGAAAAAAAATATATGGTGATGTGGTATGCTTAATTCTACACACATTAAAAAAAAATTGATTTTTATTTTTTTTTGAGGTAGTTAGGCCTGACTCACGGATGACTATCCATTTATTTATCAGTTTTTAGATCTATTTACTTTAAAAATTCATAAAAAAAAGTATTCATTAAAAAATACAAAAAAATAGAGGTGACATGCTAAGAGATTTTATCTAAATTTTCCTCAAAGGGTTTTAAATAATATTAAATGTTTCTAAAAAAATGGTGCATACCACGACCATATATCTATTATGTTTTATAAAAAAATTGGAGTTCCTCTTCAAATTTTAAATGTTTAACCTAGTTATACTTAACCATTTTTACAAAAATTTAATGTTTTAGAAACTAGACTTGAAGTGTTATTTTTCATGTTTTTACGACATCTTCAAATTTGGAGTGTAGATATCTCAAATTATCTACAAAATTTTATATTTATAAAATTTTAGAAAAATCATGTCCATGGTTAGGCCACTTTTTGTCCCCCAACTTTGTGCACTTACCCTAGACTGCAAGAGAAGTGAAGGTATCCAATGTGAAGAACATTAGGTGAATTTGTAAAAGTTAGTGCAAAAAAATAGACAAAAATTGAAATTTTTGGAATATAAATATATATTAGTGGAAAAGATTCTTTACATCATCATGAATCTAGAACATTTTTCCATTCAAAAAATGGATGAGTAAAAACAAAGATAGATGCAAAACAAGGAATTTGCCAAAAAATAAATAAAAGATTTGAATTGTGAAAAGTGGTTTTAAATAGGGTGAAATTAAAGTCATTTGTTATTTTTGACTTGTGAAGGAGAGAAAAAGAGATCTGAGATACAAAATGAGGTAGGATGGCGAGGATATGATATGCTAGATGAGAGGGACCCTAAGAGATGACAACGGGTGCAAGACAAGTAAGTAACTGAGAATCTTAAGCCATTTTTTGAATATTTTAGTGTTTTAAGTGTATTTTTAGAAATTTGTGTTTTTAAGCATTTATAGACATCAAAATGAAACCAAATCAGATGATATGGGTAGGAAAAAACAATTCATAAAATGAGTTTGAATTGTTTGGGGAGATAGCTGTTAGAAGGCACTTTTTTTTGCAAAATATAAGGGGTCAGTAGAGAAAAACAAGTCGATCTAGTCGACCTAGTAGGCTAAAATTTGGCAAAATACACATTTCTAATCTATTAGGTATGTGTATGTAATTAAAAATGCATCATTTCCTTAAATAAATCCTAGATTGTATGGGATAGAGCACACCTACACTTTTTATTAGGGTCATATAATTATTAAGTGAGAGCATGGCCAATGTGAGGATCCACTAGACCCAATTAGGGGATCACTTGTCATAACACACTATGTGAGATAGGGTTCCAAAGCCTATAGTCTATCATAATCACATAACAACCTTAAGATAGTTCTATGATTTAATATTTCACTAATCTAATAACAAGAAAAGTAAATCTAATCTAGTGCACACCAAAGCTTGAGGTACAAAGTGGGGGTTAGAAATAAAAAAAATAAACAACTAAACTAAACATGTATAAGAGACATATACTCATGTCAATGTATATATAATCCTAATACATGGAATAAAATAATACAAATTCACTATTTTATCTACTCTTATAAAGGAGAAATAAAGTTAGGAATACTTACCTTTGAAGATAAACTCGCTGAGCCTCAATCTCCCTCTTATCCAAAGTGATTTAAAAGAGATTTTCATCCTATGTAAGGATAACTAATATAAATCATCTCTAGGCTGCACAATCTATCCAAACATCCAAAATACTTATCAACAAGATGAGATTGGATCTCCAAAGAAAGTATTAAACACTAAAGCTTTGTTCCCCATGTATAATGGTCAATAGGTAGATGTTCATTCACACTTTTTCACTTAATTCTTATTTATTATGAAATGGTAAGGAATGACCTTATGTATATAGTAGTATCTTATCCAAAAATCATTTGGGAACATCGACTATGCTAGTTTGAATCGATCGACCTAGCATGTTTTTGGGTTTAACTCACTAGGTTTGTACTAGGTCAATCAAGAGGCCAACAAACCAAAAGAGAGAAAAAGTCCTTAAACTATACTAGGTCAACTTGGTTAACCTAACACAACTGATAGGTCAAAATGGTATTGAGACAATAAATTAGGGATAAGACATAACAAATGATATAAATGGATAGAACTAAGAATAATAAGCTTGGGTTCAATTGTTTCAAGAGGCTAATGTGTGGATGGCAAGTGAAAAAAGGAACAACAATCTTACGAAGCATCAATGGTCTACCCACCCCTTTCTCAGTGCACCCCTTAAGGCATGAACTCAGAGAGATTGAGACTCAATGGGTTCTTACAAGATACGAAGTGTTAGTAATATATAAAATTTTAAAAATATTATATGTATACATATGCCCCACTTGAAGATCATCATGTGCCATGTAAGTGCAACATGGGATGGTGCTTCAAGATAAAACATGATAAGACACAATGATGATGCTAAGTAGGTTCAATAAGCAAAAAATAAGATAAATGAAAGGATAGAGTTTAAAAACATATACCCTTAACTTACCTTAGCACCATAGATAAAGAAGTAGACTACAAGAGATGTGATGGTGTTCAATGTATAGCACACTAGGCAAACCTATATAAGTTAGTGCAAAAATAGAGAGACAAAAATTAAATTATGTAAAAGATAGGAATATAGTGGTTAGATTGAGATTTTAGGAAAATTTGGCAAATTAGGATTGTTAAGGAAATTCTTAAAATATTTTACAGTCATATGATGATCTTCCCCTAGTACACTACAAAAATGGTTTCCCCATTATCCCTCTCCCCTCATTTTATTTTGGAATTGAAAGTGATTATGATTCTCCTAAGAAATAATATGAATTATATGAAATAGACTATGATACATTTGACCTTCTTCATGCTCCTTAATAATTCAAAGAGAGAGACACTTTTTTTTTGGAAGACACCATAGACATAAATATTGGTATATAAGAATAAGATAAAATCCTTAAACTTGGGTCCACATTTTCTCTTAAGGAGGTGAAAGAACATACTAAAATCCTCTCTAAGGTTTCACATGCCTTTGCCTTTATGTATGATGACATGTCTAGAATTGAGCCTGTGTAGTGGTCCATAATATTTTCACTAGGATTGATGCCAAACCCATCAAATAGAAATTAAGGCGCATGAAACCTAAATTTTATTTGATGATAATAGATGAAATAATCAAACTCCTCTAAGTTGGGTTCATTAAACCTATGCATTATTCTATGTGGTTGTCCAATATCATCCCTATGATTAAAAAAATAGTAGAATCAAGACATGTATAGATTTTAGGGACATGAACAAAGGATTCCCTAAAGACAAATTCCCCCTTCCGTCCATAGACATGATTATTGACACCACAACCAAATATGAGATATTATCCCTCAGATAGTTTTTCAGGCTACAATACAATTCACATATCTGAGGAAGATTATATAAAAACTTATTTTACCAATCATCGGGGAAAATTTTCCATGTTAGCATACCCTTTGGACTTAAAAACATTGGTGCAAATTTGTAGACATTAAAATATGATTTATGTAGTACCTGTTGACCAATTTTGACCCCCAAAGTTAAAATTTCAACCCCCATAGGTGAAAATTTTTGGTCATGTCTAGCTATCCTATTTAAAGGTCTTGTCATGTTTTATAGCTTTCAAAAAGTCTTCATAAAGTCTTATTAGCATTTTTAAAGTTCATTTGGAGAAATTAAGGTAAAGTCCTATAGTATTCTTGTAGTGGTCTAGTCTTTTCGAGGAATGATGGGAGTTGGAAAACAAGTGTTATAGTTAAGTAGGTGCACTTCAAGGTAATTTTATCTCTTAATCACTTTGTTATCATTTCACGTCTATTTGGAAACTTTAAATCTCTTTTGTAGACTTTAAAATAAGTATAATGAAGTAAAAGGGTGTTTTTGCTAAATTTCATGAATGATAAAGCTTTAAAATTCCAATATTCCATAAAATAAAACTTTCCAAGGACCTTGGATAAGTTACATAATTTCCACACCTATCAAGAAATCAAGAAGATATTAGAATCTTGAAATTCAATTATTTAAAGAGGAGTTTTGGCACTTGTACAAACTTTTGAACTCATCTTCCATGTGAAAATAGTTTATGTACTTCAATTAATATTTAATAGGAAATATTAATTTTTTTTATCAGGTTTAAAGTTAAAAATATTCACTAAACTCTCTCTCTTGCATCACTCCCTTCACAAACTCATGAAGGCTATTTTTAGATGCATGGTAAATGCCATACATGTGGATTTGGAGGATAATATTATGGATAAATTATGGGAACCATATGGGATTATAATTTGTGGAATTTGTCATTAGATTTATCTCCTTATATTTATGAACAATCACTAAGGAGATAAGGTGCTTTTTTTAGGCTTAAATCCCCATAGGCTTAGTTTCATGCAACTCAAATATAAGTGTGAAATATTTGTATGTATGAAATAAATTGGAATGTATTTTAATAGGTTTTTAAATCTATTTCATGCTTTCATACACTAGGTTTGCATGTGTGGGAGGTCATTTTGCAAGAAGGATGCTCTTTTGCACAGTTTGCAGTAGTGACTATCATAATTTTTGTTTATTCCAAGGTTCTCAATGTATGAGGTGATGATTGAAGGTTTAATTCCATGTTATAATAATATACTTATCTACAATACCATAATGTCTCCTTTGTCTACTTAAAAACCACCTTTTCCATGTAATTCACAAAGTTATCCCGTTTTGATGACTATGTGTATGCAAGATGCATGTAAAAATGGAGGAATGTAATGAAGGTGATTTGAAAATGGAGAAATATGGTGTAAGATTATAAAAACCTATGTTACTCTTGATAAAATCCATTGTATCATCAGGAACATGAACCTTGTGCTAAGCTCCAACTATCAACACATAGACTTACATGCAAATTGACTCCATACACAGTCTATATAGGTGAATGGAGAAGATAAATTGATATAATACTTGGTTAGGAAGTCTATAGGATAATTAAGAGAGTGAAATGAACATTTACATGAGTTAAATTCAAATTCTAAGAAAAGGACTCAACAAGTTGTCTTAGCAGTCTGTGCAATCAAAAGAGACCTACAAGCCCTAGACTTATAGGTCCTCATTGGGGACTAAAATTTAATTGTTATCCAAAAAAAAGAAAGAAAAAAGTTAGGGTTAATTATATATCTTGATGAATTTGTTATGGATGAATTTGTGATGAATTTAATTTTCATGTAAGTTGAAGTATATCAGCCCTATGGTCATCCATACCATCCTTGTTATAATCCTTATCAACCTTATCATGAGCCATATCAGTCCTATGCTCAGTTTACATTTCCATACATAACCATGATGTTGCATATGATCATCTTTCTCAAGATCAAGATGTCTCTAGTTACTCCTCAAATCAATCCATTTCAAGTTTGAAACCAACTCTCATAGGATATGAGAGGTACATAGTAAACCTTAATACATAGAGAATATGGTCAAGATACCCCTATTCACCTCATTCATGACATGAGTGATTCATTGAAGATAACAAAAGAAGAATGGTCACTTATTGAAAGAGAAAATTTGTAAAGATTCTCAAGTGAGATGATGGATGTAAGTGGTCTCATTCAAAGTATTAAGGCTAAGATAAGAAACCATGAATAGTAGTAGGTCAAACTCCATCATCCTTATGTGTTTTCATACACACCACCTCAACCCTCATATGTGCCACTCATTATTCCCCAATAGACCAATATAAGTGAGTATCAAAGTGTTCCAAGTACTTTATGTTTTCCTAAAACCTTCCCTTCTTGTAATTTAATCCAAGAGAGAATTCAAAAGAAGGAGGAGACTTTTGTTGAGAAGCTCATTATTGAGAACTAAGATGTTACTTCTCTTCCTTAAGAAACCCATAATAAATATTTCAAGATTCCAATCTAGAATCAAGTGGTGAAGTTATGGAGTGAATAAAGTGAGATAAGTATAGATTGGGGAGTTGAAGTTAGATAAGAACCTAAAACTATGAAATTTTATCTCATCTCTCCTCAGTAGTCCTTTTGTATCTCAAACCAACCTTCTTGTGTTTCTTATGCTCATGAGGTCACTAACCACCTTCAAGAGAAGTTATTTCAAGAGTGTATAGATAGGAAAATCAAAGATCTAGAGTTGAAGATGAAAGGACTTGAATCAAGCCAAAATTAAGATGTCAAAGACAAAGATAGATTTGTGCCTAATCAAGCCCCATTTCCTTATCCCGAAGAACCTATAGCTTATCCATATTAGAGGTCTATTATAGAATGTATTCAAAAAAATAATGAGACTCTAATTGAGAAGTTTGAAGATAAATTTACAGTTGTTGAAGAGCCTCAATAAAGCCATGAAAAAGATGAGGTGCTTGTTGAAAAGAATGTCCATTACATTTACCAACTCAATTTTCTATCTCTCCAAGACTTACTTCATGATCCATTCATCATACCTCATACTCCCTCTCCAACTCATGAACTTACTCATCACCCTCCCAGCACATCCCTTCTTGAATAGGAACTTGTCCTATGGGAGGTAACTAAAGAGGATCAATTTATAGTTGTAGATTATGAAGATGATTCAAGTGTATATGAGGAATAATTCACCATTGGTATTCCCATTAGTGAAGACAAACATAAAGAAGTATTATTTAATGAAGAAGTAAATGATCTTGATGAGATTTCAGCTACCCATGAAGAGGATGATAAGATTACTACCTTGGCCAATGAAGAGGTTGACAAAGACATGGAAGAAAAATATTTTGAGAGAAACTTCATATTGACTGAGTTTATTGAGTCTCATGAGTAGGTTCAAAGAAAATTTAAGGACATTTGGTAGTTCTATTTGCACATGTTTAAAGAGTATGAAGATTTTTAGAATATAACACCTATAGGAGAGCAAAATTAGATTGTTGATGAGGAATGTAAGGTTCCTAGAGATCAAACATGTCTTGAATAACACCACCAAAAGTTTCAATTCCATGATCAAGAAATATATGATGACTATGACACTATTGAAGATGATCAAGACCTTAAATTTTAAAAACTAATAGAGACTGAAGTTGTTGTTGCCTTCATGGACCAAGAGGACTTATGGTAGGAATATTTGGATATATGTAATGAGTTAAAGGATATTCAAGGGAATAAACCCCCTATTGGATAGTTTGAAGATGTTCTTGAAGATTCCTTACTTCTTGAACGATAATATGGAAATCTCCAAAGTACCATGTTTGAGGCTACTCCTATAAGCCAAGAGATGGCCATTTTTGAGATAGACATAAACATCAAGAGAGGTCATGAGAAGGTTGTTGAAACACAAGATGGATTATCCTTCATAGGTGATTGGTTTACAACTTCCATTGCTTCATTTGAGATTATAATAAGAGGAGTGGCATTTAATAATAAGATGAAGACATCAAGACTAAGTTCCAAGAGGCAACTTGATTCATGCCATTATTCATCTCATGGAGCAAGTGATTGTCCAAGATTCCCCTTTTATCTAGGAGGAAGAATTTATTTTTAGGTTAGTTGTATATAGTTAATTTTATTTGTTTTTTATTGTGTTCTCAAAGTTCTTGATAGCACATGTGTGAGTCTTCTTACTTTGCTTTATGTGTGTTGTCTTTGTTTTATGTGTTTTAAAGTTCAAATCAACTTGTCTTGTCATGGTCAAGATCTAGTTAGGTCTAAAACTGAGTGAAAATGAATCCATTTCCCAATAGAAGGATAAGACTACTAATCTATTTAGTATAGAAGGCATGCTACCCCCATGAATTGCCAATTTGTTGACCAATTTTGACCCTATAGGTCAAAATTTCAACCCCCATAGTTGAATTTTTTTGGTTATCTTGATAACCTAGTTCAAGGTCTTGTCATGATTTATATAGCTTTAAAAAAGTCTTAATAAAGCCTTATTATCATTGTTTAAGGTTTATTTAGAGAAATTAAGGTAAAGTCCTGTATTGATCTTGTTGTGGTCTAGTCTTGTCAAGGAGTGATGGGAGTTAGTAAAGTAGTGTTATAGGTACTTAGGTGTACTTTAAGGTCATTTTATCTCTTAATCACTTTGTTATAACATTTCATATTGATTTGGAAACTTTAAATCTCTTTTGTAGACTTTAAGGTAAGCATAATGAAGAAAAAGGGTGATTTTTCTAAATTTCATGAATGCTAAATATTTAAAATGCAAAGAGTCCATAAAATACACTTTAAAAGGACCTTGGATAAGTTACATAACTACCACACCTATTATAAAGTCGAGAAGATGTCAGAATATTGAAATTAAATGCTTTAGAGAGGAGTTTTGGTACTTGTACAAACTTCTGAAATCATCTTCCAAATGAAAATATTTTATGAACATCATTTCTTCTTCCAAAATCCATATTATATATTTGGATCAGGTTTTAATTCTAACATATTCACTTAACTCTCTCACTCCTTCATCTCTTCATTCACAAACTCACGAAATCTATTTTCAAATGCATGTTATAGGTTGTAGAGGTGGAGTTGGAGGATAATATTTTGGTTAGACTATGGGACTAATTTGGGCTTAAAATTTTTGGAATTTTTAATGAGATTGAGATCCTTATATTTATGAATAACCTCTAATGAGTTAAGGTGTTTTTTGAGGCTTAAATCCCTATAGGTTGAGTTTTGTTCAACTCCAATTCAAGTGTGAACTCTTTGGATATATGAAATCAATTTTAATGGGTACTAATAGGTATTTAAACATTTTTAACACTTTCATCCCCCAAATTTTCACATGTGGGAGGTCATTTGGTAAGGAAGGATACTCTCTTGCACATTTTACAGTAGTGACTGTCATAATTTTTATTTATTCTAGGGTTATCAATGTCTGAGGTAATGATTTAAGGTTTCATTACATGTTTTAATCCTTTTCATGATATAAAATACCATAATTTATCCTTGTCTACTTTAACAATACCTTCTCTAAGCAATTCACAATGTTCTTCCATTTTGATGACTAGGTGTTTGCAAGATGCCTATAACAATGGAGGAATGTAATGAAGGTGATTTGAAAATGGATAGATGTGGTGTAAACTTATAAATACTTATGTGAATATTTATAAACTCCATTATTTCATCAAGAACATGAACCTTGTGCTAAGATCTAACTATCAACACATAGACTTGCATGCAAACTTGCAGACACCTAAATCTGGCCACCAATGACCTCCAACCAAGCTTTTGACCAATTTCCACCAAAGTGTACAATTTGGCCTAAAAACACTAAAGCAAAATATTCAAGTGATAATTTTGGCTAGGGTATCACTAAATGGGGCAATGCAATTTATGGGCCAGCTAACTTTGATCAAATCATTTCGAGTCAAAATGCTAATTTTGTACCAGGGTGCTTTGGATTTCTATTTTGTATCAAATTTATTGTATGATATACGTGTCTTTGTTATTTAGTGTTGGAAAAATCCTAAATGGGATAATGGATCCAATGTATCTGACATTGAATTCCAATTCAAATCTAGTCAAATTTTAGACCAATAACAAGGCATTCTGATCAATTTGAGTAATTTGTGCAGAAAGTGCTTAATCATGCTTAAGAGATAATTAATCCAAATAAAGGCCTAATTAATAATTCCATGGAAATTTTTTTAAAACTTGTTTTGAGAAATGAATATTGAATATCTACATCATTAGGTGACCTCATTTCTTGGGAAGGCATCCCTAGGCCATAAATGCCACAAATATTGAGATTATGGGTCTCCCAGGCCTCTTTATTACCTCTCATGCCTCATTAATGTCCCTTATTCCAAAGTAATTATGAGGATAATTATGGATTTTAATTACATAATTAAATTAATCCATGATCACACATCTCAATCTTGAGATGGATGGTCATGGTTGATTCTGGTCATTCTTGAAAAATCTATGAATAGAGAGGCCATGAACATCATTTTAAAGCTTAATTTTGTGCAAAGTTATCATGTCAAATTGATTCCAAGAGATATCACATGCCAAATTTATGATGCCAAAATATTGATCCAAACCATTCCATATCCACAAGGTGCCAAGGAGAAGAGGAGATAGCCAAGCCTTCTTTGATGAAGAATTCATGAGCACAAGCCGAACAAGCCACTACAATAAGCATTGGGAGCATCCAAGTAAGGTGAAGGATTCTTGTTTTTATTTACTTTTTAGTCGTGATTTTCATTTTTTTTTGTTATTAAGCTCATCCTATTAACTAGGCCTAGATATGTATGCTAATTAGTGTTTTTTTATCAAATTGTTTCCATTTTTAGACTAACACAATACTAATCACCTCTCTTGAGTCAAATTCCTAGTTCACAAAATTGACTGCATACACAGTCCATACATATGAATGGATAATTTGGAGTGATATAATACTTCATAAGGAAGTATACAACTCATTTAGAGAGTGACATGAATATTGACATGAATTAACTTCAAATTCTAAGCAAAGGAATCAACAAGTTGTCTTATCATCTTGTGCAAGCAAAAGAAACCTACATGCCCTAGACCTGTAGGTCCCTACTGTGGACTAAAAGTTAATTATACTCTAAATAAAATAAATAAAAAAGTCATGGTTAATAATATGTTAGTTTATACATGAATTATCATAAGCCAATGAAGACACAAAACCATTTGAAGCCAAGAGATGGTTAAAAGACAAAGTTCATAAGCGTTAATGCATAGACACAGGTCTATGTAAGGAAATAGGAAAGTAGGGGTCTAAGAATATAATGAAATGACCAAGTAAACTTTTTAGGAGATGATAAATAACTCTCAATGAGGTTGTATACTATTTAAATTCCATGAAAAATTTCAAGATTAGCTTCCAAGTTTCAATGCTCAAACCTTTTTTAAATTGACACCTACAACCAACTTGAGAAGGCAGTGTTGAATACTGTATATTATGAATCCATAATGAATTGATATTGATTAATAATGGTGTTATAATATAAAAAATGAGATATATTCTTTAAAGTTTCAAAAAATGGAAATGGAGTCCAAAAACTTAAAAATGCACTCATATCTCTCTAATGGACACCTAAAGTTTGTAAGATGAACAAACTAATTTCAACCTTGAAGAAGAAGCAAAATGTACATGAGAAGAATTGAGGTATATGTAAATTGAAAATAAATTTTATTAAAATGATATATAAGGATAAATTTAAAAAATAATATGACTAGACAAGACTCATTATAACTATGCACACTCGCACACAGTCATTGACACCTATAGGATTGCTCAGCCTATAGTGGTGAGATGTATACATTGTCATGAAAGACAAAATATATATAGATAAGATAGATCATATGGAAACCAATATAAATTTATAAAATTACACTCCCATGTGAATTTTAGGGACAATTAAGATAGGGTCAAGTTGTAATAAAGACTTTTAGGGCCTACTAAACCTAAGCATGCACACAAAGTCCTGTGTGTCTCTTGTGTGTGAAAAAATTTATTTAGATGAAGGTAACATGATAAATTAAAGGATTTTTAAAGTGTAATATGTTTTAATATATCCTAAAATATTAATTCATGTATTTTTAAAGACATGAATAAACTTTCATAAGTCTGTGAAAGCCTAATAGGCCTGAATTCAAGCAATACAAACTTGTATGTATAGGTTGACCAAGGACAGTCATGAGAAGAAAGGAATTTGGATTGATAAAGAATGGAATGAATACCTTGAGTAAACTAAGGAGATGTTAATGAGTATTAAAAATAATTTCATGAATTTTATAATCCTTAACAATGGAGGAAATGGAGAAAACATGGTCAGCTAGGGTAATTTGAGTTAGTTGACTTGAGAAACCTAAGCATCAACTAGTGGTGTGTATAACAGGGTTAAAGAATAAATGTGACAAAAGGATAATGTGATTATGTAATGGTAGACATATCAGACCTATGTATGTCACTTTAAACTCAAATTCAGACTTAGAACATCATATACATGCCACATCTCTCTCTAGACCTCACAAACACACAACCTACTAGTCGATGATCTCCTAAACATGTTCATATATTGCATGAAAGGATGAATGGTGGATAAATATATTTAGAATAAGAGGATACCAATATATAATAATTTTTCATGTAATTTATATGTTCATCCAAATCTTGTTCTTTACTAATAATCCTTAAGAGTGCAAGGCACTCACAGGCTGCCCAAACAGGCCAATTTCAACTTGATGAGAGAAGAATATTTTTATGCATACATATGAATTTGAAAATCCTTGAAAAAACATTGATGATTTCAAAAATTCCCTTATCATAACCTCATGTCATTGGTTGCTACTTTTAGGTATAAAATTGTACAAAATAGGCTAAAACATACTATTTTAAGCTACTTAGGAGGTCCGTAGAAGGTGTTAGAAGTTAAAAATTGACATGGATTATATTTATAGGGTTATAAAATTTAATCACACATTTATTTGAGTTTTTTCACATGTTATAATCAAATGGAACCAAAATTTAGTATCTAGGCAAGGAGGCCTAATTGAGACCTAGTTAGGAGAGAGAAATGGATTAAAAGGACACTTCCACTCACTCTTAGGACCTAAAACTTGGAATGTAGATATAAAGACATACTAGGTATTAAAATTTACCTTAATTTTATGATAACCATTAGTACACTTCTTTACACAAGGAGGTTTTCATGATTTTAGGGTTACAAGGAATGAGGCCAAAATTGAGCTTTTGGTGCTAAATGAGTTTTTAAGGGTAGTTTTAGACCTAAAAATGAGTTTTTTTAGGTATTATATTATTTTAATATAAAATAAATGGAGAGAGAATGAGTTGGAGAAGATGAATTCAAGTTTTGACACTTGTAAGAAATATTGGCCTAGTGAGGTGAAGAGATTTCTAGACACCTAGCAAGAGAATAAAGTGATATGTCAAAGAGAAATTGAAGAGATCAGTTAATAGGTGTCAATATAAGAGAAATGGTTTAAATAAAAATCATTTTACCATAAATAAGTCCACTTATGATTCCACAAGCCAAGGCAAAGGGTAGTTTTGGATAGCTAGTCAAGGTGTCATGCAAAGTTTGAAACTTCCATGCCACTTGGAGTAGAAGAGTATATACAGAAGACCAACACATGTATTTGAATACCTGATGGGTAAATTTCATACCTATATTATTATTTTTAACTCATTAAACACTTTAATCTCTCTCTTTCTCTCTTTCTTATATGCCCTTATCTCCTTTTTCCCTCACTTTCTCTATATATTGAGCCTAAATTGGCTAAGTTTGTATCCTCCACTTGGGTATGGTGAAGACCTACTCATTTTCATCCTTTTATAAATGAATAATAACTTGGTTTTAACTTCTCCATGGATTTTTTTCAATATGCATGCTTGATTAGTTGATGTTACTAACTGAGATGCTTACTTCCTTTGCATTCTTGTCCTTGTTTAGCATTCATGTTCAATTTAGAATAATTTTTGTAGGTATCTTAAAGTGTTCAAATAGAGTGTGTAGGGGTTTATTGAGTTTTATTTTCATTAGTATCATGTTATGACCTCTTAACTAGTCTTCTTAGCTCAATCTTGATTCATAAACCTTTATAAAAAACATTGATGTAGAGAGGCAAATTTGGATTAGTGTCATGTGTAGGATAATATCTTATTTGAAGTGTAATTAGAGTTGGTTTGTAGTTATCAGTCATATTTGGTTCATTTCCTCAATTTGAGTGGGTTTCTATACCTTTTCCTAGCAAGTTTTTAGAGTAGTGTATGAGCCTAAGTGATTCATCAAGGGGAGTTAGCCCTAAAACCTAGAGATTCACCTTTCCAATAGGTTACCCATAACCTTGAGGTGTTTCCATGTTACATAAAATTTTTAAGTCTTGAATTACCTTCCAAAGGGTGTAAATTTTATGGATAATAATACCTCATTATTTTACACTTGAAAATTATCCATCATCACTGTAACTTTTAGTTATAGACCTACCCACTACCGAAAGGCTTATGTTCACTCTCTTTGTGCCAAAATTGATTATCTCTTAGTTTGACCATTTTTATTTGAATGACTAGGACTTATATACTATGTAAAAATATAAAAACCTGATCATTATCCTTCACTGCTAGTCTTGTACCTTTACCTATTTTTTACCTTCTTGGATACTTGCATCTAAAACAAACACCTACATCGATGAAAGTGTCCACTTTTGTTATAAAGTGTCTAGTGCCCAAAATTCATCCAATTTGAAAATAACACATATCCTAAAGGTCAGTCTGGATAATTCAATAGAGACATTTCCAAAATAGTTTGGTATATATACAAGATCAATCCCCTTTCATTCCTCACCTAGAAAGTACCGAGAACTCACAAAGCAACATACAAAGAACCACTCAATCAAGCATTCAAGTGATAAAACCTGACTTATTCATACATATATTTTTATATAAGTCATAAGAGTAACATTCCCGCATGTCTAAATCATTTTAAGAGTAGTTTATGAGCAATATTTTCCAAGTTACAAAATAAGTCACTATATTTATTTATTTTTATCACACATTATATCATTATACACAATAAATCCAATATGGAGGGGTGAAATACATAAGTTTGAGGCCCTCTTTGAAGTATTGGATATGTATGAAGTGCCCATTTATAGAGGGGTTCTTGGGGTAGCTTTAAACTGTGAGCCCATTAACTCATTTTTACAAAAAATCTAGGGTTTAATCATTTGAAAAATAGTAATGGCCTATGTGTATAATTTGTATACATAAAAAAAGGTGACAGAAAATGTATAAGGTCCAATTAGTCAAATCCATATCTAGTTAATATTTCATACATGACACCTATGTCAAAGTCAAACACCTACATCAACACAACTCTCCATATCTGATGCAAGTGCTTGAGGCCACAAAAAGAATATTCATAGAATTTGAGAATTGTTCTAGGATCATCTTCCAATCCACTTCTACCCTATTTCATATCATACCTACATGCACATATTAAACCAAGTATCATTTGATACCTATTCATTAAAATATCTATCAATAGTTGTAATCTACTATTTTTAGCAATATCAATTGTATAAATTTATAATAATATTTATTTGATTTTTTTATTTAATTATCTTACTCATTAGTTTATTTCACCATCCTTATATAAAATTTAATCTAATCTCCATTAACCCTTGATTAAACCCACACATATATAAATTTAGGGTTAAACATTTGGTGAACCTAACATTTGGTTTCCAAACCCTAAGTTTTCCTATGATATTTTTATTTTTTTGATTAATTTACTTATTCAATTTGAATTTAATTTTCATGATTGATTTTTACCTAAAACTTGTATATAATTTCTTTATTATTATCATACTAATCTTTAGAACATATACAATGGATAAAAATAAATTCTTCCTCCTCCTAACTCTAAGGAGGCTAATAGATACCATCCCTCAAACCAGATCCATGTTATGACTTCTTTAAGGGCTAAGGTGTCCCATCCTACAATGCTAAAAGAGGGTAGCTAACAAACCCTTCCCAAATCCCTAAATGGTACATATATGCATATTAAATTTGAATCACCTAGGGATTATGCTTATGAAGTGTTAAAATATCAAAACATTACTTTGATAAAGTTAATATAAGAATTACAAAACAAAATTTAGTATTTCAGTTCAAGGATCACATCTTTGGAAAATTAGATTATACACCTATAAAATTCAAAATATACTAGCGTTAATCATGTTTTTACATCTTCCTCTAATAATGTTATACCCAATAAGGTTACATATATAAATAAAAAGCTACAATAAAATACATATAAATAAGTGATCCAAATATTATACAGAAGTATATTAAGAACCCAAGTGAAATGTTTATACAAATGATTCAAAATAAATTGATTCAATTACCTTCTATACATACTATAAGGATATAAAAATAATATTATGCATATCATAGAATTCATGGGCATCATATAGATTGTTGTTTTTCTTATAAGAACAAAAATAAAAGTTACAAGGATAGTGGTGATCATATAATTGATACATAAACCAATAAACTCGCTCACATTATGAATACCTCTTCTAAAACATAAGTTCCAAAATAATAAATATGGGTACCGAAGGATAATTCTAAACATAAATGTTTGCAAATATAAAACCTAGAGAAAGAAAAGATTCAAAAGGCAAAGCTAGATCAAATAATGTTACAAAAGGATCAATACGAAAAATCTAAAGTTCTAAATCTAATTACAAAGTGGGAAATCACAAGCCTTTCCTCATATCAAGAACCTTTTACTATCATTTCTCATATAAAGGGAAATCAATTTATAGATATCAAGCTTATGTAATATCAAGATAAAATTTTTTTTTCTATGTCATTCCTTAACTCTCTTGAAAATAAGTTTTAACATGTGGTTGAAACTAATGCAATTCTAATAAGTATGGGATCAATTCAGTTAAGAGTTTATTTTTCTTCAAAAAAATGTTTTATTACTTTGTAGGTTACTTATAATCCAAATGCTTATAATATTATTCTTGGAAAATCATGCTTATAATCCAAATGCTTATAATAAATGGTTGATAGAAACAACAATTGCATATAATTTGATTATCAAGGCAAGCTTACATCCTTTTCCAAAGATGGAAATATATATTTAGCTACCATAAAAATATATAAAAGTAATGACATACCAGTAAAGGTAAAGGACATAAAACATATTGAAAATAGAAATCAAATTCATTTTGGAATAACATTTCTATTAAATCTAGCATCACCAGAGAACAAGAGACATAGTATATTAATCACTACACCCCCTTAATACAAGAACATGATACACTTGATAATTACACTACATATTAACAACCATAGAGTCCTATGATACATACATAGAGAATTACAAAGCTTACAATGCCAAATATTACACTTATATATGCTCTTTAGTGGTATTGTTAGTAGATGTTCCTGAAAAACCCATTAGAACATGCTAATATAGTGATAGTTGTGTGATAGGTGATAAAAGTATACAATAAACAACAATTCATATTGAATTCATCAATTTATTAACTAAAATAGTTATAAAGATGTAGAAAATGGAGACTCATTAGTTATAGAACATTGATAGAATCTACATGATTAACAAATTTAGAAAACATAACATTCACTATGCATAAAACAATGATAAACCACATATAGGGAAAGCCAATTAAGAATTGTATATTAATCTCTATCACATCAAAACCATTTTATAATATAATAGAGTGATATATATATATATATATATATATATTTTAAAAGTGATGTCGCTTCATATTCAAACCTTTCACTACATCTAAAGGGAAAACTATTCACTTTTTGAATATTAATGTTATGCTTTCAAGTACCAAATACATATAAAAATAGATACAAAATACAAAATAGTGTGAGTCACACACATGTCCACCAATTAAAATCTATAATTTTTGTAGATTTGTTCTACTCCCAACACTTTCATAGACTTAAGTAGTTGTCTTGTTCCAAGATAAAGTCATAGAAAATGTACCATGTGCTGAAATTGAAAACTTTGAGTGTGTCAAAGAACTGAACCAAAATTAGAAGCTGTCATTTAACAAATTTTACCCTTTGTACACTTATTACCACACTTTCAATTTTTCAAATAAGTAACATACTATTATACAACCCTTGAAAGTTTTCAATAGACTAGCTTAACCAGGTGGTCATCCTTTGAGGGTTTTCAACCAACCTAGCCCCAATCCTAATTCTTAAGGCCATCCTATAAGAATGTGAAAATTTTTATCAAAATTATAAAATTTGAAGTGTGCATAGTGTATACACATAATATTTTCAAACTTTTATCAATTATGGATACTTTGTATTTTGTAGGAACCTGTTGAATCTCAATCTCTCTGAATGCATGCTTTAAATGGTATACTAGGAAAGGGATGGGTAAGATATTAGTGATTTACAAGATTGTTGTCCCTTTTTACACTTTTTATCTACAAAATTTTATCCTAAAATCCAATATCCCTAAGCTTGTTCTTTTTTATTGTACCCTTTTCAGGCATTTGCTAACATTTTACCCTCTTTTTCCTCACCTTAATCCCTTTTTGTCAATTGGTTGTGCTAGGTCAACTGGGTCAACCCTATATAGTTTAAGGATATTTTAACGTAGGAATTAAGTTAGACTTTGGCCAACCTAGCTCGGGACCTAGTGGATTATTATCTAAAATTGTGCTAGGTCAATTAGGTTGACCCTATCAGTCGAGATTTTTAGAAGGGTCAAGGGTCAAATCTGCCTATATATACAAGTTCATTTCCATTATTTATTAAGAATAATCAAAAGAAGTAAGAGAAAATGAATATATACTTATTGACCATTCTACTTGAGAAATAAATCTTAGGGTTCCATACTTTCTTTGGAGATACAAATCTTGTCTTGTGGAGAAGTATTTTATATGCATTGATAGGTTATGTATCCTATAGCTAATTTGTCTTTATCATGCTTACATATGAAAATAAGCTCATGTGAAGCACCTTGGCCAAGGGAGAGATTGAGACTCGATGGGTTTGTCTTCAAAGGTAAGTATTCATAACTTTATTTCTCCTTTGTAAGAGTAGATAGATATGCATTTGTGCTTATCTTCCATATATTAATATTTTATATACATTGATGTGAATATATGTCTTCTTTGTATGTTTAGTTTTATTATTTATAACCCTCACTTTGTGTCACAAGCTTTGGTGAGTACTAGATTATATTTAATTTACTTGTTATTATCTTAGGTGAAATATCAAAACTCAAGACCCCCTTAGGGTTATTGTGTGAGTGTGTTAGATTGGAGGCTTTGAAACCCTCCTTAGCATGGTGTATTATGGTAAGAGATACCCTAATTAGGTTTAGTAGATCCCAATATTGGTCATGATATCACTTAATAAATGTGTCCCAAATTGGAAGTGTATGGTATAATCTATCTTCTTCGAGTTAGGATTGATTTACAAACATGATGCATTTTTGACTGCATACATTCTAGTGAACCTAACATGAATCTAACCCTTGTAGGATTTGTTTCACTTATTTCATTATTTTATCATTTTTATTATCATACATTCACAATATTGGGTTGACTGTATAGACATATTCTAAATTTTGTGTGCAAGTTTAACACATAGTCACATCAAAATGACTTTATTTTATCTATGCAAGTTCTTTTCCAGGTTCAGTCTACTATTTAAACTTAGTTGACATAGTACATGTATTAAGACTTTTAGACATCCAGTCCAAACTATTAGGTTGACCTAGTCAACCCTATAAACTTCTAGGCATCATATTCATAATACTTGGTCAACCCAGTCAACCTTATACATTTTAGGCACTCAGCAATAGGTTTCTACAAAGCTTGGTCAACCCAGTCGATATAGTTAACAGGATTTACAAGTATTTATCAAGGTTATTTGATATAAATATACTTATTTTCATCTTCAAACCTACCAAGGTTCCTTTAAATCCTTTGTCTCTTTCTTTATAGTCTTGTTTTTTCATAATTTTTAGTCTTTAACATTGCCTTTGTATAGTCAACTAGGTTAACCCTATTGACATAGTTCTATATTCTATGTTTTGTCTAGAAAACTAGGTTGACACTCTTGACATAGTTCACTTTCATATTTTTTGATTTCATAATATAGGGGTAACACTATCGACCCCATTTAGTAATCTTTGCATGCACTATCAACTACATCAACACTATATTATGTTTCAAAGTTAGAATTAACACTTATATGCTAGTAATTAGCTCACACTTTCATTTCATATTGCTTGCATGCTTATAATAGATCATATAGTATAATTAGGTGGTTTAAAAAATATCATTTAGTTTCACTATTTTATCTTTTATGTACACATGACCAAATCACAAAATCTTAACAAGTATTTTAACAATTGTCTACCCAAGGCCAACCTACTTGGATTTCATCATTAAGGGGAAAGCCAACTTGGTTTTCTGGCCAAGTATAAACATGTGGTTAATGATATATTTTGGATAAGCCCCTGACACCCTTATCACTATGGGGTGTGAAGTGAGGGGTTAGGACCTAATACCAAGCCTATACCATTGCCAATATAGATTCCTTTCATCCCAAACATTATGAAACCATCTTTAGATTGATTTCTTATTCCTTGCTTATAGCCAAATTCCTATCACATTTAAAATCATACTATAATAATCTAACAACATTTATGATTACCACTTAGTTATCTTTTACTTTCCAAGTTTATTTCTTATTCTTTGCTTAATTGTATGTTGTATTGAAAAAACTTGTATTAGCTAGCATTGGTGTAAGGCTTTGTGTTGTGTGCCTCAATTAGATCAACCTCATTGATCTAATTGATTGTGTGTTTCCCTTCAGTTCTTGATTTTAAAAATACTTATAAAATTATTCTTTTTTCAGTATATAGTCATTTCTATCGACATAATCTCTTAAAGACTATCTATTTTTTCCTATCTGTTGTGCTAGGTTGACCCAGTCGACCCTGTACACTCTTTCATCCTCTATCTATTGTGATATGTCAACCCAATCAACCCTGTATAATTTGTAGGACCTATTTCCTATGCTAGATCAACCCAATTGACTCTGTATAGTTTTTATCACTTCTTATTTCCTTGCTTTCTCATCTCTTTTTCCTGGTTTAGTCTTTCTCCCTCATCACAAACTTCTTATTTGAACATAATGCTGAGTTGAGTTCAACAAACATGATGATTTTTACCAACCCTCATAGGGTCTCTCATACACAGAGTAAGGCTCCTCTCTCGGATAAGAGTAATTTTCACATAACCACTCACATAATGAACTATGGAACCGTTCCTCATACCTCTTCACATTATAATCCTCTCTTCTCCATAGAAGATTAACCTGAATTAGAGTATACCCTTGAAATGCTTTTATTTATTTTTGAATTTACTCAACATCAAGGAAAATATCCCTCTACCATTTATCACCTCATGATTAGTTGCCAAGTTGAACAACCTCATTCACCTACTCCCACATTCTCAAATGGACTTGGGGATACCACTTTCTTTGATTCTTGGTCTCTTCCCTCGATTATGACCCCTTCTCATAGCATGACCTCTTCTTATTTAAATTCTTATACCTCCATACCTAGTATCTCCACTAATATGGTAGGTTATACATCTGGTGGGTCTCTCATAAGATCCACTATACTTAATCCTTCTACTAGTACATCATTTTATACCCAAGGTAATCATGCTTCTAGTGTTTACTCTTATCCTTTCACTAGTCCATATTTTACCACACAAGAAATTTTTTCCACTGGTGCCTCATATTCTCATAGTTCCTCTCAAGCTCCTATAAAACCAATAGTGGTACCCAAGCCACTAATACCAACTCTAATGCTTCATATAATGATAATATTGTCGATCAAACCCACCAAATCTTATTAAAAGCACTCAATCAAATGAATACCTTTCAAGATCATAATACAAATCAAATGATGATAATGCAAAATCACCTTCTCCATATTCAAACTCATCCTCAACCAATGTCTTTGGGCACACATAATCAAAATGTTCCCCCTCCTCATCTTCAAGATTATTAATGCAATCTCATCCCTCAACCTCCTTTGGTCAATAAAACCATTAAGCATCTTCAAAATGAGCCTCTTACAACTCAAATTTATAATATTGATATAAGAGGTTTCACCCCTACCATTTCTTATGATGGATCAACTGATCCTACCATTCATATTAAAACATTTGAAAATCTTTATAAGGATTGGGTCACATTAAATACCTTTGTTGCTACTAAGATCATATCCAAAACCCTCATGGGTGATGCTTTATATTGGTACAACCAAATTAAAACTCATTCTATTACTAGTTTGGAATATTTATTGAGTACTTTAGTTCAAGAATTTCAAACTAGTGATCTTTCTGAAAACACTTTGGCCCACTTCATAAATTGTAAAAAACTTGAAAATGAAATTGTCTAAGCTTTTGTTAAAAGGTGGAAAAATTTATCCAATAAATGTGAACATAAAACGGCCAATGATAACCTTTTCCATCTCTTTACCAATACCTTTTTTTCCTAAATTATAATATTGGGTCTACACTCTCTCTTCGATTACTTTGGAAGAGGCTATTGACCAAGCTAAATATCAAAATTTTCTTATGCATCAATTTGAGCCACCCCTACCTTCTTTGGGTCCTTGTCTCTTACTTAAGAATAAAAATCATAATGCTACCAATGATGGTGGTACCAACTCTTATAACACCATTCACACTATTCAAGTTATTATTCCTAGCCACTCCTCGGAACTAGCTCCCCCTTCCCAACAATACACCAATCCTCATTAATCTTTACTAAATACCATCAATATTCATAATCCCTTATCCTTAGCTAAATTAATTAAATGTCTACCTAGGAATCTACCATGGGAACTTGATCCCACTAGTCCTATGAAATCTTGGTATGATCCTACCAAGTTTTATTGGTTTCATTCTAGTTGGGGTCATTCTTATGAGACCTATAGGTATCTTTATAATTTAGCTATGGATTTTCTTCTTGGTCTTAATTTTGATCATGATTATATCATTTTAAAATGCCAATAAGCCTATGATATTTATTTTAAGGCTCATGAAACTCATACTAAATATCAAGCTTGGAACTAAGCTAATGTTCATTTGTCTATCTATAAAGACCCTCTTTCTAATCACCAACCTAATCAAGATACCTAAGACAAGCCCACCCCTTCCACCAATAATGTATAAAGTATTATTGACCCCACTTCTGAAGAGAATGTGGTCAATATGACTAATGTATGAAGGGTGGTTTCTTTTATTGATCCACAACATATTTATACCCCTCTATTGTCCTAAACATTATGTGGTATTTAGGATTCTTCTCCAACTCACTTAAATGAGTTGGGGAAAGATGAACTTATAAATTTTTATGAACCAATTCCAAATCCTCCTTTGGATAACACTTCCCATTCTATTTCTACCATCCCTCCATCTTCTTTACCCAACACTAATGATAGTCAAGCTTCTATCAACACTTATTATACCAATTCTCAAAACAGACCTAAACCAACTAATTCAACTTCTCAACATAGCTTAAAACCTTGTTATAAACCTTCTGCTTCCTATAAAAAAAAATTCTAATGCACTTTGGCTCCTCTTTCCAAGGACCTCTTTCAACATTTTACACCTATTTCTAGCAACCTTATTATGGGTTATGATGAGTAGGATCCCATTATAGAACTCACTAATATCTCATCCCAAATTCCATTTGTTTAGTATATGAGGACCTCTCAACACCATACAAACCATATTATGTAACTCTTATTTAAAATTAACATCCCTCATCCTCTTATAGAATGATGTGAAGCAACCTTATCTAGATCTAAAGATAATATATTATAATCATGTGAAGAGATGCCCATCCATGTTGAATAAAAAATAAAAACTTCTCTTTCCTTAAAATTTCCTATCACTTATATGATTATTGATGAGATTATACTTTGTTTTAATGAATATCCTCTATTAATTAGTGTATAAATAGGTGATATCAAAGTGTATAAATAGGTGATATCCAAGCCAAGCATACCTTGATTGATGAGGGTTTTAACACCTGTGTTACCTCTCTTGATTTTATCAAAACCTTTAGATATTTTGAATGCAATCTCAAATCCACACATAGAAAATGCCAAGGATATGATCGAAGGAAAATTAATCCATTAGGTTGTTTGTTAATTCCCATTACCATCCCACCTATCACCGTTCATGTGAAGGTGATGCTATTTAACTTTCCTCTTTCTTATAACATCTTGCTTTGTAGGTTGTGGACTCACCATATGAGAATAATTGATTCTTCCAATTGCTAATGCATTAAATTCCATAACAATGGAAATATTTATAGGATTCAAGGTGAAATTAACCCTTGAAATTTTGAATAATTCTAATATCATGGTGTCTTCAATATTCCTACTCTTGAACCTTACCTAATGTTCTATTTTATGAATCTCAATGATTTAATTTTACCATTAATTATTATCGACATTATAATGGTCATCCCAAACTCATTGGGAATATTCCTACTAAAATATTATATTTTGATAATGATAATCCTAATGATATCAACTTGAAGATTAAAACTTTTAATCTCTCACCTCATCACATCTCTCAGCGTCATGCTTCTTTACAACCTCATTCTCAGAAACCTCCTTGTGATGATATTCATGTTGTCTTGACTAAGACTCAAAATTATATTCACCACACCTCATTTAATGACAAAGTCATCCCTATATTCATCATTGATCTTCACACACCAAACTATGATGATGGTTATTTTTTAGATGATCCATTCTTAGGTGGTCTTGTTTAGGCCTGTGATGTTGAGATTATTCATTATCATTCTTCTTTACTTGAGTATTTTAATGTATCTTCTCATATTACATCATTCATAAATCCTAATTTTAGTATTTTTCCTCTTTATCATAGGGTATAGATGGCACTAACACCTCCAATTTTCAAGGAACCTCATGGGAGTGTGCTCATGGATTGTGTTATGACTGGGCCTTACCTCTTTGATAGGTACCCTGACCCCTATAGTTTACTTATCCCTGAGATGTGTGTGACCCTTATTCAACCTTATATATACCCCACCCCTCCCTTAGTAAATCTTTCATTAGATCCCATTATTTCTCCTTCTATAGTTAATACCATGTCTTCTTATACTTTAGTTGAGTCTGTCCCTACTTCTAATCCCATTGCTCCTTTTATTGAGCCTAGTCATGTTATTTCCCCACCATCACCTTCTCTAGGTGATAGTTTTCTTCCTTTACCTTAGATGGATCTATTTTTGACCAAATGTAATAAAAATATTTCCTAGGCTCCTTTTATTCCTATTACACCTCCTCCCATGAGTACTTCAACTAAGCCTACTCACCGATGTATATGTTACTTCCACAAAATGGATATTCATTCCTCTATGCATTATCACAAGCTATGATAATATATTTATACTTTTCATCTTTCTTCCCTTCAATCCTTAAACAAGGCCATACTACCCTCAAAGATATTACCTAAGTATATTCCTAAGGATGGAGAGGTGTATTGTCTTTGGAACCAATGTGGCACCCATAACACCAATCATTATTGAATCCTTCAATAACACCTCAAAGATCATCTTACATCTATTCTCAAAACTTTTACCATTCCTCCCATAAATCATTCCCAAAATAAGGGTCCCCATTCTTCTCCCATGGTTCCACCTCTTATGGTTCCATCCCCTCTTGTGGTCTCTTTATCATCTTCTATGTCTCCACCCGTGACTCCTTCACCTGTGGACCTTTCCTCACCTATCGATCCTTTTGCACCTATGAGTCCCTCACCTATGGATACTTCCCCATTGATGATTCCTACATTTCTCATAGAGTCTACTCTCATGCATTGTCTTGAGCATCCCTTTCCTTCTATCCCTCCTCAACATGATCCATCAAACATTCCTACTTTTTATATTGAGGAGATTAGACAAGAAGTATTTTCCCAATTTTCACTAAAGATTAATGAGACATTAACAATAGTTTGCATCTAGCTTCATAGAGATTGATCTAATGTTTTGGAGAATATGTGTGGCTAGATTTATCTATATTTATGAGAACATGCATGTTGATTTTACATTTACATTTGGATTGGATGTGTGTTTCAATCTTATATTTATATATTTGTTATATCATTTGAAATTGTTTCAAATTATTATTTATCTTACATGGTGAATTTTATTTTTGCATTCTATATTGATTATATTATCATTTATGTTTCTCTTATGAATGTCTTCTTTATTATTTCTTTCTTTTCCTTCTTGAGTTTCTTTCTTACAAATTATCTTCTTTTTCTCTTCATGATTATTTAATTTCTTATCTTTATTTTTCATAGCTAATTGTCATTGTGACTTTATTATAAAAACTTGGTTCCCTTTAGTCATTTCCTATTCCCATATGATCAATTAGAAAATAAATCATCTCATTATAATCTCCTTTCACTGGTCTATTTTGGATCTCCTTTTTCCTTTTATTCCCTTTCTGCAAACTAAGCATATACATGGTTGAGACTTGAGATAACATGTTGGTTCATTGTTAGGCCTAAGTGTCCTATTCAGTCTTATCTTTGGTTACTTAGCTTAATTTAGCCTAAGCCTATATCTCATTCATGTTCATCACTCTATCTCTCATGTTTGGTCATTCCAAGTCTGTATGGAGGAATAATCTTAAAAAAGCCTTAAAAATATTTAAAATCCAAATCATTTAACAAAAGGTAATGATATAATAGACAAAAATATTCAAAATTCTTTAAAATAAAATCATATTAAAATATGTGATTCAAATCACATCTCCTTCTTCTAGTCAAAACTCAAACTTGGTATCACGGTAGAGTCAAGGTCCATTAGGGTACATTAGGCTAGTAGATTAGAAAAGGAGAATAAAAAATATTTTAATGCTACCAATTTTCTCGGGTAATTACCTAATCTTTGTAGTATATTAATGCCTCTATAAGGGGTCCTAAGGAATGGGTAACATGGTATGAGAATGTAGGTCCATTTTAATTTTATTGTACCAATCTACATTCATGATTTGATCTTAGTAGCATGCATATTTACCTATAAATCTTTGTGTCTATAGTGAACGGGTTTCCTTTATACATTGATGGTCACTGGTCACTTAGTGTCTTCTCATGTTCTTAGTATCACTCATATATTCTAGTGTATTATCATAAGATGTATAAGTTATGAATTTTACATTCCCTATATTCCTCATATTTCTTCTTGAGAAATATTGTTTTGTTCATTGATCACTCCCCTTGGGATTCCATTTGTGAGTTGCATTGTAAGACCATAGATAGTACTTGCCATTCTTAAAAAATTACCAAAATTTAACATTCATATTACTAACATCCATTA
This sequence comes from Torreya grandis, assembly GCA_037957365.1. Taxonomy (NCBI): domain Eukaryota; kingdom Viridiplantae; phylum Streptophyta; class Pinopsida; order Cupressales; family Taxaceae; genus Torreya; species Torreya grandis. Next base: position 741,220 of record JARHVA010006581.1, read on the forward strand.
TTAACATATTTTCACATTTATTCCACCTCATTGGTGTTACCTTTGTGATTTTTAGTGTAAGACCATGAATAGGACCTGGCCCTGCTCATAAAATTTTCTAATAATCTAAGTCACAATCAAAAATTACATGTGTCTATTGGGATATTGATGGTAAGTGTTGTAATTTATGTCTAATAGGAATTATAAATGAAAAATTGGTATATCAGGTTAGAGGATGAATGTGAAATTTAGACATGTCTTCATGTGCTTTAGAGGGTGCTCAAATGGTGCATTGTGAGCCCGAGAGGAAAGTTCTTATGTTCATCAACTAATGTAGACTTTGCATGGGGAGATGAGAATTTTAGATATGTTGAGTAAGGTTTATAATAAGGTTTTACAAGAATTATTTCATGGATTAAGGCTCTATTTTTTATTAACAATTGCTAAGAAGGTAAGCAGGTTTTTATGTGCAAAAAGGCTAGTCTTGGACCCAATATGAAAGATATTTATTGTAGATGATCAAGAAGGTGGTATATGTCTAATATTATGATTGTGTTTTGTATATGAATCATATATTATTTTTAGGATGTGTTTATTTATACTTTAATATTTTTGGGTCCCATATAAAAGTGCTTCTTAATAGTGTTTTTGTTTTTGAGAGAAATTTGTAAAAGTGACCAAGGAAACAAATGGGTGTGAGATTGAGTACATGAATTACATAAAAATTAATGAAATTTTTTAGGAATATTCATTTATATATGTCAAATATATATTCCCTCAAATTTTCCTAGTCAATATGAAAGAAAGGGTGCCATGAGTGAGAGAAACCAGTCAGAGTGAGAAGTGGAATTGGAAGGCCTAATCAGTGAGTAGGGATGAATATAAATTATTTATCATGTGTTATAGGTAATATCAGAGGTATTAAATTATTTATATCATAATTTTAATGAGTGGAATTCATATGGCACTTCATTGTGTTCATCTAGGCATATGTGGTCTTGTGATAGATTTGTGTTGAGTAGGTAGATTGATTACATTAGAATTTGTGCATATGGATGATTCAGAGGAATATGGTTATATTAGTGTGTTAAAAAATGTAAATATTTTATATGGTATAAGTTTCAAGTATTAATTATGTGATTCAAAATTTATGACAGTGAAAAGTTGGCAGATTTTGTTGGTTCCATAGCCAAAATTTCAATATCTAGTGAACAAAGGACCAATATGCAGTGTTCTTGCTATATATTTTGATGGAGGTAGAATTTTAGGATGAAGTAAAAACCAAAGTGGTATATTAATTTTATGGGGTTCCATAAAAGTAAATTTAAGGTCTTTAATGTTTATAAATATTTATATATGGTTGACCAAAGTTGACTATTGTTGATTGTGTTTTTTTTTTGAATAAACAAGAATGCAAAGAAGTGATTGTAGAAGACAATGTATAGATCAGATATTATTGGTATAAAAATAAAATATGAATTATACTGAATATATATCACTTTAAATATTAATTTGTGTCTTTAAATTTAGTACAAGTGAAGTTATTATAGATCAAAGTTGACTATATTTATTGTAGATCTGAGGGGGCTTCTTTCAGAGGTGTTTATGAGCCTTAGGAGGCTGAATGAAGGTGTCTCATTTATTGGATGATGTTACTTAGGTATTAATATTTAAATACATATGTGTATTATACATGTAAATTATATGTTTAGTTATTTTGAGCCTTTTTGGTGAAGACAATGTTTTGGGCTATTTAAGCCTAATAGGTCTTTAAGACCTAATGGAGGTTCCTAAGGTGAGTGAATGTTTCATAAGTGTGTAGTGATGGATATTATCACTTGAGGGTGTATTATGGTTCATATGTAATGTATCCATGTGATTTTAATTTGTCTTATGTTTCTACTTGGGTCGTTGTAGTGTTGAAAAGATGAATAGGTCTTCATGAGACCTAAAAGGGCCACTTAGGCTTAATAGAAAGGTATGGTTACTTAAGGGTGAGATATCAAATGTTTTGGAAGACCTATGGTGGTGATTTTTATATTTTTATAAGTGGGTTATAATAATTAAAGGTTTAATAAATGTATCTTATCCAACCAAGAAGATGGTGATCTTGTAGATTCTTCAAAAGAGCAAATTCAAAGGTGAAGGTTAGACTATGTGTGGGGTTTGAGCCCTTTGAAGCAGACCAACCTAATAGATGAATATGAAATGTATGATTCATGTATATAATTATATTTTTAGTTGATCCATTTTTAAAAAATATATATTAGCTGACCATGAAAGTTTGTGGTATATATACAAGAAGTTTTATGCCCTTTTTGTGTATGAAGAGAGACATGCAAGTGTGTGAGTGTGGTTGAGTGGTTGTGAAAATGGAAGAGTGGATAAAATCATAAAGTGATTTTAAGAGATAAAATATGGGATGAAAGGGATAAAAATTAGATAATAAATATGTTGTTATAGGTCCTACATTGATACTAAAGGTAATGAGCATATTTTGAGTGGATTCAAGCTCATATGTGTTGTGTATGAGAATTATTTGTGTAGAGATGCATGAGTAACTAATTGAAGAAATGGGAAAAGTAGAAGAGGAATTGGTGAGATATTTTTATATAGGTTTTGGATCTAAGATAGGTTCCAATCATCACATCATATTTTTTTGATGTGATTGCAAATGTTTTTATTATTTTTGGAGGTGTCTTTGTGAAAGCAAGTAAAAGACATTTGAGGGTTTGATTTGCATGTTTTGGATGCAAGGTTTGGAATGAGGGTTTTTATGAGTATGAAAAAGTGAAATATGGTTTATAATATTAGATAATATTATTATCAAGTGTTTAATACATCATATCAAAGGTGGATATTAGTTTGGAGGTGTTTAAGTTGGTGCTTGAGCACCTAGGGGGTTGTAGCCTCCTTGCTAGTTGGTGCAAGCTAAAAAGCAAGTTGGTGCTTGTCATCTTTAGGAGTTTGTGCTACTTGTGAAGTGGGTACTTTACTAAAGTCTCATGTTTGTGATATTATAGGATAATTAGTTGATATGTTTTTAGGCTTGAGAGTGGGTTTTATTCCCCATGAGGGTTTCCCACTAATTCATCTATTATGTGCTTTGATCTTACATTATCTCTTTGTTCATTGGAATCAATGGTCTACATGATTCATGATTACTTATGGTTGAATGGTTAAGAGTTTGATTAATTAGAATTAAATTTAATTTAATTGCATCACTAATTCACCCTCCTCCTCTCAGTGATTTTGCTTCCAACATTTGGTATCAGAGTAGGTTATTTTGGTGAAGGCTTAATAGCTTGAAATTGGTCCTCAGAAGCACAAAATGGCTAAACAGATAAAAAGAGAGAATCAATATTTGAATGATATGGTAAAATATCTTAAGAATAATGTATGTGATTTGAATCTTAAGGTATCTAATGAAGTAAAATAAGAAAACATGGTGATTCAATATCTTAAGGATAAGCTAGGAGTTGTAAGTACAAATCAAAGGTTAATACAAGAAGAGTGCAATATGTATAAGTCTAAGTTATAAGAATGTGAAGCCATGGTGATTGTAGAATATGAGGTTTTAATTAATAATTTTATAAATCAGATAAAGGATGTAAATTTAAGTTTGAGGACAAATGAGGATGAGTGTGATCAATTGAAAACCGAGCTACATTCCTTAAAAATTGAGCATGAGAAGATAATGGTCAAAATGAGCAAGGTTGAGAAAGAAAAGGTCTTAATAAAGATGGGTAATCTTGAAGAAGGACAAATTAAATTAGAAATATTCGAAGAGGATGGTAACTTGGATGTATAAAAGAGAAAATTAGTTAGACAACCAAATTATTCAAGGTATGCTAGTTTATTTCATGGTCACTGTTATGTTTGTCATCTTTTTGGTTACATGGCAAGGGATTGTAAGAGAAGTAACTTGTCAAAAGGAGATAATCATCATCATAAATCAAGAGGTATGAATGATATTGTTTGTTTTAGATGTCATAGAGTTGGTCACATTTAAAAATATTGTAAAAATAGGTTGAATGAGTTCTCAAGGCATTGCAAGGTATATGGAGCTTCTAGTGTGCAAAGAAAAGGTCATACATGAATATAGAGACCTAAGGATATTAAGAGAGATAAAATTGAGACCAAGGCTATTTTAATTGATGATAATATCAGTAAAGATAATATGTTTTTTGTGGATAAATAATTTTCAAGTAAGAAGGAGAATCATTTTTGTGAATATTTCATGTTAACCAATTTCATATAAGAGAAGATGGATGAACCAATCAAGCCTATGAGGAAGCTTAGGAAAGAAAAGCAATCTAGTGAGTGTCTGGAGATTTAGGAATCTCCTAAGTTTTGGGTGTATTATAATCTTGTAATGTGAATTGTATCTATTATTATTCATAGAGTAATTAATCATGCTTTTGAAACATCTTGGTTTGGTGTTGTAAGGTTGAGAAGTGAAGACTAGTTTTTAGATCAAGGTATGTTCTTTATTTTGAGATACATATCTTTGAGTATGGATTATTTCATTTGATTTAAATCCTGTAAAATATGTATATCAGATATCCAAAACTATGAGAATTCATTTTAAGGCCTATAGTTGTTTGTGGAAGAAGTTCTATCTTTGAAAATCCTTGGTTTACATAAAGGGTCCTAGTGAAAGAAGAATTGACATGATGTATCTTGGGTTGAGCTATGAGTTGGGTCATCATTAATGGTGAGCAGGTTTAGATAATGTTTTCAAATTATTATATCAGGTTATTATACTCTTTGTTCATCCCATTGTTGAAAATGTATGAATCTATCAAAATTGTGTATCTTGGTTTACAAAGTTTCTCTTTGAAGTGAACTAGGAGTGAAGTATATTTTATTATGCAAGAGTGAGATTATTAAAGGGTTAAATATTTTAAGGTAATTTAAGTTTTAATACTAATAAATATATGAATTAAATAATATTTAATCCATAATGTGGTCCAATAAGGCATCCTGGTCTTGTTTTGTTCATAATTGGCAATTTTGGGTTTGTGAGAATATTGGAAAGTTGAGCAAAGGATAGGTGATCTTTGAGCATGCTTGATGGAAGTGTGAAAGAGAATAAATGTGTAAGGAATTATTGAATGATTTTACGTATATTTATTTTATGTTTTTATATTATTTTTTATGGTTTTTTTGTTTAATACATGAAAATGAAAACATGATGTCAAATATGCTTGTTTTGAGGCAAGCTTATTGCTTTGAGCATGGTCCTTTTTGTCAAAATTAGTTGTAATTATTTGATGCATATAATAAGGTTTTTAGAACATTTTTGAGGTATTTTTGGTCCAAAAATATTATCATTTTATTCATTTATATCATGAATAATTTTTGGATAGTTGTGGTGAGCCTATGTGTGCATGAAGGTGGCTCCATTCAAGGTATGTTCTTGTAAGAGTGTTGCTTGCATATGTTTGCAATATTTTGTATTTGATCAGGTGGAATATAGAGTTATTGGGAGATAAATAAGGTATATGTGAATTTTTTTCATTTTTTATATATGCTAAGAATCAAGGAGCAATTCAGATAGAGGTAGGTTCCTTAATTTGTTAAAATACAAGGTATGCATAAAGTGAGGGGGAGCATATATGAAAATTTTCTCTCCAAATATCAGGTATGTTTGAGTATAGGTGAAGATAATATATTATAATGTTTTTATGGGGATATTTCTAAGCTCTATGATCAGTGTTTTTAGGTCCTCAAGATCAATTGGTACCCACTTTGTCATTATGGTAAAGGGGGAGAAGGTTTTTGGTGTGTTGCCATCAATGACAAAAGGGGAGATTATTGGGATATTGATAGTAAGTATTTTAATTGATGTATAAGAGTAATTATAAATTAAAAATTGGTCTATAAAGTTATAAGATGAGTGATAAAGTCAAACATGTCTTCATGTGCTTTAGAGGGTGCTCAAATGGTGCATTATGAGCCTAAGAGGAAAGTTCTTATGTTCATCAGCTCATGTAGACTTTTAATGGGGAGATAATACTTTTGGATATGCTTAGGAAGGTTTATAATAATTTTTTAAAATAATTATTTCATGGATTAAGGATCTATTCTTTATGAACAATTGCTAAGAAGGTAAGTAGGTTTTTATGTGCAAAAAGGCTAGTCTTGGACCCGATATGAAAGATATTTCTTGTAGATGATAAAGAAGGTGGTGGATTTATACGATGATTATTTTAGGTTTCATATGAATCCTCTATGATTATGACTATGTGTTTGGTTATACTTGAATATTTGTGGGTCCTATAGAAAAGTGCTTCTTAATAGTGTTTTTATTTTTGAGGGAAATTTGTAAAAGTGACGAGGGAAAAAAATGGGTGTGAGATGAATTTAATGAATTGAATTAAAAATTAATGAATTTTTTTAGGAATATTAATTTATATGTGTCAAATATATAGTCCCTCAAATTTGCCTAGTCGATATGAAAGAAAGGGTGCCATGAGTGAGAAAAACAAATCAGAGTGAGAAGTGGAATTGGAAGACCTAATCAATGAGTAGGGATGAATATAATATATTGATAATGTTTTATGGGTAATATAAGAGGTATTAAATTATTTATATCATAATTTTCATGATTGGAATTAATATGGTGATTCATTGTGTTCATCTAGGCATATGTGGTCTTGTGACAAATTTGTGTTGAGTAGGCAGATTGATTACATCATAATTTGTGCATAAGAATGATTAAAAGGAATATGGATATATGGGTATGTTAAAACTTGTACATAGTTTCTATGGTAAAATTTTAAATTATTAATTATGTGTGAGTCAAAATTTATGATAGTGAAAAGTTGGCAGATTTTGTTGGTTCCATACTTAGCCAATTTTTCATTATCTAGTGAACAAAGGACCAGTATGTAGTGTTCTTGCTATATATTTTGATGGATCCATAATTTAAGGATGAAGTAAAAAAAAGTGGTATAGGAATATGAGGGGGTTATATAAAATTTAGTTTCAGGTATTTAATGTTTTTACATATTTAGATATGGTTGACCAAAGTTGACTATTATTGACTGTGTTTTTTGTAAATAAACCAGAATGCAAAGAAGTGATTGTAGAAGATAATGTATTGCTCAAATATTATTTGTATAAAAATAAAATATGAATTATAATCCATATATATCACTATAAATATTATTTTGGGTCTTGAAAGTTATTAAAAGTGATGTTATTGTAGATCAAAGTTACGTTATTGTAGATCAAAGTTGACTATTGTTGATTGTATTTATTATAGATTTGAGGGGGCTTCTTGCAGAGGTGTTTATGAGCCTTAGGAGGCTGAATGAAGGTGTATCATTGATTGTATGGTTTTAATTATTTATTAATATTTTAATAAATATGTTTATTATACATGGAATTTCTATATTCAGTTAGTCTGAGCCTTTTTGGTGAAGACAATGTTTTTGGGCTATTTAAGCCTAATAGGTCTTTAAGACCTAAAGGAGCTTCCTAAGGTGAAAGAATGGTTCAGAAGTGTGTAGTGATGGATATTATAACTTTATGGTGTATTAATCATGGATATATGTTCTTGGAAGTGGTATTGTGTTTCTAATTGGCTCGTTGTAGTGTTGAAAAGATGAATAGGCCTTCATGAGACCTAAAAGGGTCACTTAGGCCTAATAGAAAGGTATGGTTGCTTAAGGGTGAGATATCAAATGTTTTGGAAAACCTATGGAGGTGATGTTTATATTTTCATAAGTGGGATAGAATCCTTAAAGTGTTAATAAATGTCTCTTGGCTGACCAAGAAGATGGTGATCTTGTAGATTCTTCAAAAGAGAATATTCAAAGGTGAATGTTAGACTATGTGTGGGGTTTGAGCCCTTTGAAGCATGACCAACCTAATGGATGAATATGGAATGTATGATTCATGTATATAATTATATTTTGAGTTGATCCATGTTTTTAAAAAATATATTTTCTGACCATGAAAGTTTGTGGTATATATACAAGAAGTTTTATGCCCTTTTTGTGTATGAAGAGAGACATGTAACTGTGTGAGTGTGGTTGAGTGGTTGTGAAAATGAAAGAGTGGAGTGAATCATAAATATATTTTTAGAGATAAAATAGGGGATGAAAGGGATAAAAATCAGATAATAAATATATTTTTTTAGGTCCTATATCCATACTAAAGGTAGTGAGCATATTTTGAGTGGATTCAAGCTCATATGTGTTGTGTATGAGAATTTTTTGTGTAGAGATGCATGAGTAATTAATTGCAAAAATGGGTGAAGTATAAGAGGACTTGGTGAGAGATTTGTATATATGTTTTGGATATAAGAGAGGTTCCAATAATCTTAGCATATTTTTCTGATGTGATTGCAAGTGTTTGTGTAATTTTTGGAGGTGTCTTTGTGAAAGCAAGTGAAAGACATTTGAGGGTTTGATTTGTATGTTTTGGATGCAAGGTTTGGAATGAGAGTTTATATGAGTATTAAAAAGTTAAATATGGTTTATAATATCAAATAATACCATGAATAGGTGTTGAAGACATCATATCAAAGGTGGAGATCAGTTTGGAGGTGTTTGAGTTGGTGTTTGATCACTTAGGGGATTGTAGCCTCCTTGTTAGTTGGTGCTAGGTAAAAGGCAAGTTGGTGCTTGTCATCTTTGTGAGTTGATTATCCTTATGAAGTGGGTACATAAATAAAGTCTCATGTTTGTGATAATATTATAGGATAAGTATTCCATGTGCTTATAGGCTTGAGAGTGGGTTTTATTCTCCATGAGGGTTTCCCACATAATTCATGTGTTATGTGCTTTAATATTACATTGTCTCTTTATTCATTGGAATGAATGGTATACATGATTCATGATTTACTATGGTTGAAAGGTTTAGAGTTTGATTAATTGGAATTAATTTTTATTTACTTACATCACTAATTCACCCCTCCTCTTGGTGATTGTGCTTCCAAAAGTGTCAATTATGAGATAATATGTGATTGATTATGAAGTTATATGTCAGTGACATGCTTCCAAACTTGATTTAGTATGTTTTATGCTTAATTTATATTTCAATTTTATCTTCTTATTTTTTGAATTCATGTAATAATACACCCATTTATTGAATTTCCCATACTTCCCAGCTTGAATTAGTATGATAAATTTAAGACCAATTTTTGCTAATTTTATTTTTCTCTTGTACTTTCCAACTTGATTTAGTATGATTTATTGAATTAATTTATTTTGTTTTTATATAATTTGTCCTTTTACATGACTTCCATTTTATTACATTATTTTCAAACTTCCCAATGTGGTTTAGTGTGATTTTACTTATTTTAATTTAGTGATAATACTTTGTTTGGTTTTAAAACTATTTTTTTTACCATCTTGTTTACCACCCTTTGGTTCTTTATACTTAGTCATTTTCTTGTAATTACACATTTCCCAACTTGAAAGAGTGTGTAGTACATTTTTTAATTGATTATATTTTACCAAGCCCTTTTCACCTATTTCTTTTTAACCATGCATTTATCTTACATAATGCTAGAAAAGAAACCACAATTCACATATTTCTCATATCATATACAACAAATAGCTAAATAAATATGATATAAATAAATATATCTAAGAATCAACAACCACAACCATAATGATAAACACATACAATCAATATCCAACATCCCAAAATGATACATATCTATATATATCATGAGTTTTAATACAAAAATACAACCATATATAATGTTCCATATCTATGGATAGGCCCCATCTTACCTATCTATTGGCCTAACCATGCTACCCATAGATTCCTCAATCTTACTCCTCCAAATATAATGCTATAATGAGTCTATCTAAGAATTCAATCCTGACACCTACCCATATAGATGAGCTACCTGAGCTTGCACCTGTGCCAATTAGGCCTGGGTCCCCAGATGTGTTTCTCTCTCTTGCTCCTATACCTATGTCATATGGGTCAGAGTTGCTACATGTGTCATTCTCTCTTGGGCATGTGCCTATGTCATCTGTGTCACCATATCCGAATGTGAAACTCTCTCCTTAGCTAGGGCCTACCATGCCCATGTCTCTCCTACACCCATTTCTATCGGTGGCTACGTCCCCTCTTTGTGCACTTGTAGCTACCTCATAGCCTTAGCTAGTCTGAACCAAATCGCCTAAGTTGGGGTAGATGGTACCCTAAAATCCTCTAGTGTAGTGGGGTTGTATGATATCAATACCTCATTTATGACATCATGGAGTGTTTCCCTCACTAGGGACCCCCATATGATCTCCTCATCCTCTATCACACCTAAAAAAAAAAATCATATAGATATTAGATCACTGATATATCTTACAATCTATCTATTTATAGTCTATTTCAAGTAAACTTAATAAAAATTTAATCACATTTTATTACCTGTCTATGTGTTAGCCACTACTATCTTGCCATCTTCATGACCGTTCAACATAATATCCCCATCCACATAACCTATAAGAACTTCCTTTGTTGATATCCTCTTAAAAACAAATCTTAGAGACACCACTCATACCTATCTCAAGCTACGTTTAAGTGGTCTCTCTATAGTCTAACTTTGTTCTAGCCCACCTATTGGGTCATATAAGACATCTAAAGTCTTTACTTATATCCTACTCTTACTACTTGCATAGATGATATATATATGCTAGTTTTTGTTCCTCATACTATAGAGCTAGTGGTGGTACCTCTGGTGATCTTATCTCTGCACCCATATCCTCTTACTCCACTACCTATAATGCTCAACCAGTCCATGATCTCTCAAACATCAACCTTATAACTAATGGCCCTAATCTTCCCCTCCCTTATGGCTCTCACACATGTTGGGCCCAAAACATGGGAACCACTATCAGTGGTGCTAGGTGAGGCAAGCCCATCTACCTTAGTAATAGTGCCATTAGATGTGCTCTATCCACTAGGTGTAGTGTCATGTTACCTCTATCCATGCCAAAGCTAGTACTACTATGTCCTAGCTATACCATATCATATTGATGTGCCCATATAGCTTCTATATTTTATCCACTCATCTTACCATATGTAGTGCTAATATATGGGGTGCATCCCACACCACCTGTTCTTATATCCATCTCTAAACTTGAGGTAACCCTTCATTGACTGCATGGGGCAACCCAATTGACTGATACATGGGGAATCTCTCATATATCCATGCCATTAATAATATTATCAATCTCACTAACTTATACCCTTTGAATAACACTCCATAAATGTCATGCATGAGTTGTACCTAGATGATAGATCCCAAGTCATATAACACCCTCTCCTTTAATATCACCTAGCTCAAGGCTATCATAAAGAGTGGTACCTTGCCATATAACTTATGGCACAACATTCATGCTATCACAAGAACTATCATATCCTTTTAGATGTACAAAATCTATGTTGTATACACATTAAACATATTCATCCTCAATCCAAGGTATATAGTCTTTGAGCATGTCACTCATATGGCTAAGGCTTTCCTATCCTCATCGCGATCAGGTATTCCTATGACTATGGATGTCCCTACTATGGTTAATATTAGGATGGCATGCACATCCTCCAAGGTGATACCCACCTCTATATTATCCCCACCCACCTCCCACCTAAAGGTGTTAGTCAATCATTCCTAGCATCTTAAAAACATGACCAAAAGATATGAGCTAAGGGGTATCCTACACATATTTGATATGCCACCTAGGCCTAAAGAAATCAATTTAACTCTATCCTCTATTGACATGCACTCTAATAAGTATGGGAGCCATGATGCATCCAAAAAGTACCATAATCTTGGAAACCCTTGCAACTAACAAACAACAAAATATGTATTAGATCTTCCATGTCATGTATAATCAAAATACATTCTTTTTCAATATTAATAAAAAACAAGCCTAAATTGATTTCATCTAGTCATTTTTAATTAATTGAACTTATTTTTAGCCTACTTAGCCCTTTTAGACCTCATTCAATCATTCTAGGCCCTTATAAAACTCTTTTAGCCTCTTGCATGCATTTCCATACTATTTTAGTCCTTTGGTTAAACATTAGTTTGACTAAAATTTACCTATTTTGATCTAGTCAACTTAAAAATCTAAGTCAACCCTCTTATTTCCGCCCTTAGTACTCCATTGGCATACTAGACTTTTTTGCTCAGTCGGTAACAATGTACTAGGTCAATAGTCTGAAAAACAAGCTACATCAACACAGATCTGCTAGGTTAGTAGTATGGATTTTATCATTTTTCAGCCTACAAGGGTGACTGGGTTGACCTAGTTATTTTTCCCTATTGACCCCTTACATTTTAAGAAATAAGTGCCTTTTGGGAGTTATTTCCCTAAACCCTTCAAACCCATTTCACTAATTGGTTTTTCCTACCCTTAGCCTAATTTGGTTTCATTTTGATGTCTATAAATGCTTTAAAACATAAATTTATAAAAATACACTTAAATCACTAAAATATTCAAAAACTAACTTGAGATTCTCAGTTGCTTACTTGTGTTATACTCATCACCTCTGGGACTCCCTCTCACCTAGCCTATCATCTCTTCACTATCCTAGCTCATTTGGTCTCTTAGAGCTCTCTTTTGTCTACTTTTCAAGTCAAAAATACCAAATAACTTTCATTTCAACCTATTTAAAATTCACTTTTCAAAAATCATAAAATTTCAAATATTTTCCATTAGATTCCTTGTTTTGCCTCTATCTTTGTTTTTACTCATCTTCTGAACCATAAAATGTTATGGAATAGTGATGATGTAGAGAATATTTTCCACTACTATATGCCTATCTTCTATTTTTTTTGGCTATATTTTGCACTAACTTCTATAGGTTTGCCTAATGTTCTTCACATTTGGACATCACTTCTCTTACAGTCTAATTATTTATCTAAAGCACAAAAGTAAGTAAAGGTATGTGTTTTTCAATTCTATCCTTTCATTTATCTTATTTCAACTTACTACACTTTACTTAGAATTAACATTATGTGTTATCATGTTCTATTGTCGAAGCACCATCTCATGTTGCACTCACATGACACATGATGAACTTTGAGTGGGGCATATGTATACACATAATATTTTCAAAATTTTATCGATTAATAATTTTTTTAAACTTGTAAGAGCCCATTGTGTCTCAATATCTCTAAGTATATGCCTTAAAGGGTGCACTGGGAAAGGGGTGGGCAAACCATTAATGATTCTCAGGATTGTTGTCCCTTTTGCCACTTGTTATCTACAAACTTGTCTCCTAAAAAACATTATCCCTAAGCTTATTATTCTCTATTGTACCCTTTCTTGGAATTTTTTAATGTTTTATCCTCCTTTTCCTCACCTTAATCCCTTTTTGTTAGTTTGTTGTGATGGGTTGACTAGGTCAACCCTATATAGTTTCAAGATATTTTCACTTAGGAATTAGGTTAGACTTTGGCCAACCTAGCTCGAGACCTAGTGAATTATTATCCAAAATTATTGTAGGTTGACTAGGTCAACCCTATTGACCAAGATTTATGGAAGGGTCAGGGTCAAATCTGCCTATATATATATAATTTTATTTCCATCATTTATTAAAAATTGAAAGAAGAAGTAAGAGCAAATGAACATCTTCTTATTTACCCAATAATTGAGAATTAAAACTTAGGGTTCCATACTTTCTTTGGAGATGTGGATCTTGTCTTATGGAGAAGTCTTTTTGATGCATTGATAGGTTATGTAGCCTAGATCTGATTTATCTTTGTCATCCTTACATACCACAACAAACTCTTGTGAAGCTCCTTGGCCAAGGGAGAGATTAAGGCTCGACAGGTTCATCTTCAAAGGTAAGTATTCCTATCTTTATTTATCCTTTGTAAGAGTAGATAGATATGCATTTGTGATTCTCTTCCAAGAATTAGGATTATGTATACATTGATGTGAGTATATTTGTTTTATGAATGTTTAGTTTTATTATTTCTATCCCCCACTTTGTGCCACAAGATTTGGTGAGCACTAGATTAGATTTAATTTACTTATTATTAGTCTAGGTGAAATATCAAAAATCAGGACTCCCTTAGGGTTATTTCATGATTGTGTTATACTAGAGGCTTAAGAACCCTCTTAACATGGTGTATTATAGTAACAAATCCCCTAATTAGGTTTAATAGATCCCCATATTGGTCATGCTCCTACTTAACAAATGTGTCCCCAATCAAAAGTGTATGGTATGATCTATCTTCTCCAAGTTAGGATTGATTTATAAACATGATGCATTTTTGATTGCATATACGTAGTACTTAATGAGGAGGTGGTAGCATTTTTCATTGATTGAACTAGTGGTGGTTGTGATGTTAGTTTTAATTGAGATGTAAAAATTGATGTTGTAGAATCTAGTGGTGGGTGCTTGTTGATGTTATATCATTGAATTATAAATCATGGCCATATTATTCTACTGAAGTACCTATTATAGATGTGAAGGAGGAATAAACTATGGATCTTTAACTATTTATGTTTTGAAGGTATCTAGATGTGATGAATTTTGTTTGAACATTTTCTATGCAGTGAAAAATTCCCACACCATAGTTAGCAATGTGTAGAGCAAGACTTATGACACCATAAAATTCTAAATAACTTCATATTCTATGATGGTGATGAGTGCCCTAGTGTTTGATACTTTGAGTTGTATATCTTGGGATAACTCCTCCAATCGATCCACATTCCTTTAAGGCAATAAATGTGTTACATAGGATCTCATTTTTCCATGTCTACAACTTCTTAATGACATTATCACATGATTCAATCAATTTCTTGAGTGTACTATACATTATTGTATAGGTATCCAAATGATCATCCATCAGTAATTTAGCTTTACCTACCTTATAAAACTATGGTTTGGCCTCAGACAGAGAATTAGTAAGTTTTTAATTCTAATTAAGCGTACCTCATGTGATTTATTTGGATTAGATCACAACCATATCCAAAATGTATTTATATACTTCCAAGAGCTCACAAATTACTTGGTATCCCACTCTTCAACCTATTTCTTGACTTTCTCCTCCTAGGTGTGCAGTGTTTCTTTAACCTTTTTCTCCTCTTGAACCTTCACAATTGCATCTACCTTGTAATTATTTTATTGTGCTGCCTGCACTTCTTTATTATCTTTTTATTTTTACTTCCTTGCTAGTTATTCTTATTATTTATTATTCACCTCTACTTATTTATCCCTTTTCTTTTCTACCTTAGCTTCCTCAGCTTTTTATTTGTATTCCTCATCTTTTACCTACTAATTTTGTTGTTCTTCCTCCTTATTAGCCTTGTGCTTTTCCTCTTCCTTCTTTTTCTTCTTCTTCTTATTCTATAACTTTTGAGCCTTCTTTTTATCTACCTTTTATGCCTTTGCTTACTCCTCTTCCTCCTTATCAGATTATTCTTGTTTTGTGACATCTATTTTATTGGATGAATACTTAGGCTGTGGTGAGTTAGTTTCTTCAAGCTTTTCCATAGGAGTTGGTGAATCAAGCAATGTGAGTGATGGTTACTATTAGAAGATGAAAACTCAATAATAGTGACTTCATGTATAGTATCATTCTTCTTAGAAGATGGAGGGGAAGTGAGATTCTTTTTAACCTCTTCTCAGCCTAGACTGTCTCATTTTTTTATTGCTGGGGTCCATGGGATTTCTACATTTCAACCTCCTTCCCTAGATCTGCAAAGGACACCATCTAGTCCTTGATTTTTGGAGATAATCTAGGTTTCAAATGGGTCCTTGGATTATGCACTTGGGATGGTGGTAGAATTTATTGTAATATAAATCTTATTTCCTATGTAGAGGAAGATATTGTAGCTAGATCTATCTAAAAAATATCTGCTTAAAAGCATTGGCATGATACTTCCTACCCAACAATGTATACTATGATCAAAGGAGGAGGTTGGGTAATAATAATCCATAAGTCTAGACTCACCTAATTTTTCACCTGTCAGGTGCACACTAACTTCCAAAAGAAGAATTATTTTTCCTCTTCTCACTCATGAACCTCATTACTGATGTCTGTAAATATTGACTATAGAACTTGTTATTCTTCTATACCTAACTCTACAAGGTCTCACTGAGTAGCACTATTTAGGACATGCTTATTGTCTATCCATGACTTTTATTAGGTGTCCTCTTCTTTGGTTGTGGAGGTGAGGCTCACCATGTTAGTTCCTTCCTCTTTCCCTTATTAATATGTGATGTAGCCACTTCAATGGTGCATGTGCTTAATCTTGTGCCTTTATAGGCAAAGGTGATTATGTACCTAATGTTATGGATTATAGAGGTTATACTAACCTAATAACTAGGTATTTTTATCATAAAAAAATTACCTTAGCATCCAACATAGTTATGAATAATGGTAGTGGGGTGTCTATTTCCTTAGGAAACTCACCTTGATGTGTAGGACATCATGTAACTTTATGACAGATGCATATTAGCCTAAATAATGAATAACATCCTTGTGTACTCTGGGGTGTGAAATGATCAAAGCTTGGATCTAAACACACCATACATTAATTTTACCTAAGTAAGAATAATACTTCCTTATCTTGGTCCAAGCAATGTTGGCAAATCTAGTCATAAGACAAAATTATTCACATGGATTCATTGGGGCCTCTAGTGATTTATATTACAGGAAACATAAGAGCAAGACCAAAAATTGATATTGGAACACCTATGATTTTTTGAAGAGGACCTTATCAATGTTTTTAATGAGATTTGAGACTAAAAACTTGGGCCAATTAAAATCTTCATGCATCTGTATCATCTAATGCATAATGTCAATGATACCTTTGGTTGCATGTTTGAAAATTTTAGTAGTCTACTAAAAGTGTTTGGTGATGCACTTAAAAATAATGTACACTGAATTATCTTCCACTAAGTTAATGGGGATCCCCCTATCTACTATAGTATTTTTCTCATTTATGTCTAAGAGAATATGTGGAGACTTATTTTTAAAAGGTAGAAGTGATTTAATCCTAGTTGGAAGTCATGTTTCCCTCACCATGGTCACAAGATTGATGAATATGGTAACATCCTATGAAAGGTGAATTTTTCCCTCATTATATTTACTAAATAGTGTGAGCATCAACTCATCCAACTATCCAAAGTTAGGTAATTTGATGAGTCACTTTGTATCCAAGCCTAGCATAGGGTGTTGAATCGCTAGGGATCTTACTTGTATTGATTCTTATTGTTTTTCACTAAAGAGATTGGATTCTATAGTGTCAATGAAGTAAAAAGGGTCCAGATCATGGTTTTTGGTCTATATGAGTGCTAGACCAATTCTAATTTCTTATTTTTATGCATCTATGAGTGGGATTAATTTTTTTACATGAACCATGTTTTTTATTATAGATATAATTAAATAATTTTTTCATTTGTACTAGTATTGATTAAAAATATGTGAACAATTGTCTAGTTTAGATTTGGATTGTATAGCTCTCTTATTTTCAATAGTGTGTAATGTCTCTATGTTATTTACACTCTTTGTTATATATTTTTTGTTGCATAAATACATGTGACAAATTGATTTGAATACACTGAGCTGGTTACACATGATTTCACCTAAAAATTTAATGTTAACTAGTTTCTAATTATTAGACATTTGAAGTTCTGTCTCAAACCCTTTGTTTACCTAGTAGTAGTTGTTGATGTGACATTCTATATTTTCACCTATTTGATTTATTTTATTAAACATCCTTTCATTATAACACTTGATTTGATTTGGTAAGGATGAAATATTCCAAGTATATCATCATTAATGGTTTTAAAATATTGTTTATTTCCCATTTTCTATACCTTGTTTACTAGTCCCTCATTCTTGGACTTAGTCAAAGATCCCTATGTATCCATTGTTATTTGTCTTTCCTTCATGTTGGATTTGATCATCTATCACATACTGTGACTTTAACTTATCAAACTTTATTTTGACTCCCATGATCTAAAGGTCACACTGTAAAACCACACACAAACCTAAAACCAAAATAAGAAAATAAAAAATTAAACAAAAATCCTAAACTATATGGTACTACCTAGCAGCTCTCTCATTTTTTGGGATAAATGATAGAGGTTATTAATGGGAAATTTTAAGCCTATATCCATTTACATGTCCTATTAGAATAGTTCCCTAAATATATTTTAAAGCAATTTTTCCCTATTGTAAAATTTCATGAATGATATAAGGTCCCTTCCATATAATGTGAAGCCTATCTAGAAGTTCTCTAAATCTTCTATCATATAGTAAGACCACTTATTTGGGTATAATTGTTTAGATCGTAGGTTGTAATCAAGCCAATATTTATGACTTATATTATTAACTTCCTATGTCCATTGTGCTCTTTACCTATTTTCTTCCATTTTGGTTAAATCCATCAACCATGTCTATAAATAATCTTAAACCCTGATTTTCAATATCATATCAATGTGTAGACTAAGAACTATATATTCCATTGGCATCATTAAATATAGTCCATAAACCAAATAAAATAGGGTAAAACATGTCGCACATTTGTAAATTTTCATGTATGCCCAGATAATTGTAAGAGTTATGTCATCCTAATCATCCCATTTTACATTGCATATCTTTGTTAACATCTTTCCCAAGACTTTATATGAAGCTTCAACTTTTCCATTTACATATGGATGATATGTAGTAATTTTGTAGTGTGATATTATAAATTATTCTATGAGAGTCTTGATTTTATTAATTAGAAAGTATGTTCCCCTATTGTTGACCAATATGATTGGACACCCAAACCTTGTAATGATGATTTCATAAAAGAACTTAGTTGCATCCTTGGCACTATAATTTGGTATTGTAGCATCATCAAACCCATTTTGTAAATTAATATATCATAGTGATGATATACCTTTCATGACTTCACTTGCTCGGTGGATTGATAGGACCCATAAAATCAACACCCAATTGTCAAAAAATATGTTATGCTAGCATTAGTTCCAAATGCATCTCATCTCTTTGATTAGGCTTGCCCATACTTTGGAAAATATCATAGTGTTTTATAATATAATGTGCATCTTTAAATATATTAAGCCACCATAAACTACTTGGTAGGATCTTCTTTGCAATGGATTCACCTAAAAAATTCCCTCATGAGATTCCTTGATGTTCCTATTTAATAAGTTAAGGTTTCATGTGCTCTAATGCCACTCTAGAAAACACCTCATATCTACCCATCTTAAACAAAACTCCATTTATGATGATATAGGGTATATCTTGTGTTATCATTTGATTTTCATATCACTCAACATAGTGCACTAGAAATATTCCCAATTCTATAAAGTTGTTTATGTCCTCCATGTTATCAATAATCATAGAGATTTTGAATAGATGTGATTCTAGTTATTCATCTTAAAACTTTTTAGGTTCTTATCCATTTTGTATCCTAATCAAGTGGTCATGTCCTATATTCTCTCATCCAAGTTTAACATTGATCTGAAATTAAAATTCCTAAAATAACATTAACCATGTAGAGATCATTCCACACAACATAGGTTTGTTATCAAAATATCACAAGGCCTGATTATTAGTAAATAAATCAAAGGATATTATTAGAATAAAATGTTTGAACTTCTATAATGGAAAACCATTGCTAACACTTCCCATTCTATCATAGTATTTTTTCTTTTCTTTAAATGATAGTTTTTATACTTTCAAAATGGATAGGATGGTCCAATCCATCATATAATGGATATGCTAACATAACTCTCACCATATTATCTAAAACATCTATGTGTACATGAAATGGCTTAGTCTAGTCATGAAAAACCAATATGGGAGCTATAAGTAACCTTTATTTTAGCTCAATAAATGCTGATTGGAATTCTTACATCCATTCAGACCTCATATCCTTACATAATAGTTTATCCAAGGGCATAGAGATAGTTGTGTATCCTTTGATAAACTTCATATAGTACCTTGTATGGCCCAAAAATGTTTGCACTTTTGTAGAACTGTTCATAAGTAGCATACCCAATATGATTAAGATTTTGGTTTAATCAACCAAAATTCCTTCACTATAGACTACATGGCCCAACATAACACCAAATGGTGTGAAAAATAATATAATTTTAAATTTAATGTAATTTTTAGGGATCTACAAAAATCTAACATTAGTCACAATTTGGACAAGTGGTATTTGAACAAAGAAAATATAGCCCAATCATATAAATAAACTTCTAGAAACTCATGAATAAAGTCCTTGAAAGTAGTCACCACAACCCTATAAAATACATTTAGAATATTATTTAGACTAAATTGTATTACCTTATATGAAAAATAACCCCATTCAGTTAATAATTTTATTTTATCCTGATCTTATTCTATAATGGGAATATAGTTTATGACTTGCAACTAATTCCACAACTTCATCAGTGAAAGGTATATGTAATAGATCATTGATGCAAGGATCATTCATTGCACTATAATCCCAAAAATCCCTATCTCACATTAATTTTTAGGTTTCCTAATCATGAGACTAATCTGGTCTACCTTTTCAACCAAATAAATGATACCTACTTCCTACATGTGATTCAATTTAGCCTTCAACTTTAACTTCATGTTGGGATTCAATATATATGGGAAATATTTGGAAATTATTTTGAATTTGATTTTAATATGCATATCCCCTAATGATGGATCTACACATTTTATCTCCATGAATTTAGTGGTAAATTTATACACCTAAAAATAGCCACAACTAGCTTTCAACTAGACTTCAGATTGATTCCTACCAACCATTACAAATTAAGCCTAGGAATCACTAGACATCCTATATTTACTTGTGCATCATTTATCAATGATTTAAAATGTGTTGAGGCATCCCTAATTGGGGTATCCTAACATATAAAACAATAACCTCTCATAGATTCATCTCTAATCACCATGTGGTATAACAATAGTCAATTTGGCCTATGGACCTATTAAGTGGGACACTTGCACATTTAAATCAAATCTTGAAAATGTTAAATGGATAATCATAATTAATTAACAAGATAAACCAAATTAAAATCCTAGTTGAATTATCCATTTGAAATTAATGAATAATTAAAAAAGGAACTTCAAAATTTCAACATAACCTAGCCTATCATCATTACCTTTATGACTTGTCAAGCTCTTTGAAAATATCCTAAAATATCGATTTTGTATACCCATGCATACTAATTGTAATCGTGATTACTTGAAAATTATTAACTCTACTGGGGTTATATTCAACTCACCTAGGTTATGTTTGAACCCATTCGAAGCCTTAACTCTACCCTAACTCACCTTGGGTGAGAACTAAATCCTTAGGCTATAAATACAATGCCATGTCTCTTCATTTTTAAGCTCTCATAAGCCAAAGTTATAATGAAAATTTGGAGAGAGGAAATCCATTTGATTTAGTGTTATAATGCTAAAATTAACTTTCAAGTAGTGTTGTAATTCCAAAATCTTGAGCCAAGCCACATCAAATTCATGTTGCCAAGGAGAGAAGGAGCCAATAAGTTTCATTTTTTGAAGACTCTTTGATGCACAAGCTGACCAAGCCACTCAACAAAACATTTAGAGCTCTTAAGGAAGGTAAATTATTTGTGTCTTTTACATTTTATTTGTGCTTTGGTTTGTCTTTTGTTACTAAGCTCCCCTAAGTTCTAGGCTTATAGTGTAAATGTTAGTGTGTTTTTATTTGTGTTTTTTTTCTTAAACTAACACTATGCTAACCTCCCTTATTGGATTAATATGATCATAAATGGCATGTCTAGTGGGACACTAAATCATCCCATACAAGCAAGGAGATCAACATGTTTCTCTTAGTTTTTCTAATAAGTTCTTAAGAATATTCAAAATTCAAGTTTTAACATTGTTTTTTATGTATTCTATTTTTTAGTAATACACAGATTATACAAAGGCCAACATTGATTTCATTTGACCAATGTCCATCATATCAAAATTGAAATTGACCTCTGTGTGTAGAATATAACATGATAGAAATGTGATTTTGCAATTTTTTCTTGAGTTTTTTTTACTTTTGTTTTATGTATAAGGTCTAAAATGTTGTTCAACTAACCTATTTATTAAAGGATCTAGTGTTATTAGTGATTCTAAAAGTTAATTTACTAGCCATATTTACACAAAAAATATATTCTATTTATTTATGTTTTTGTAGGACCATTGTCAACCTCTATCGATCGACATCAATTTTCCCTCTTTGAACTAGTGTCAATTTCTATAGAATGACATCGATACCTGCATGGATTGATGTCGATCTCTAAGACAAGAAATAGAGAAACCCAAGAGATAATTTAAAAATCTTGTTTTCTCATTCACATTTGGGATTCTAAGAATGCAAAAAACCCTCTAAAAATTATAGGACCTAAGCTAGAAAAAGGTAAAAGTTTTAAAGTGGTTAAGTTTTAAACATTTTATTTGGTGCCTAAAAAGAACTTAGTTATTTTTATGCTTAGTTATTTGTGAAGTTTCTTGAAAGTTTTTCAAATAATTCCAAGGGGCCAATTTTCATAAATATTTTTCTTTAATTCATTACAATAAACACTCACACTTAGATACATACTCTTAAGAGAGTTTTGTTTTATGCTTATTCTTTCAAAGTTTTTATCTTTTACAAAATGATTGATGCATATATGCTCTCACCCTATCCATTTTAAGGAACTCAGGTGACAAAAAGTGCTCATTATTTGCATTTATGCCTTATCTAAATGTGTGAAAATAACATTGTTAAGGATATCCTTAAATATGTATGGTTTGGGTGATTTAAATGCAACCCTAAAGTCTTTTCACTTGTATTTTATTTTCATGCATTTTAGCTTGTGAACGGGAGTTCATCACCTCCTCACAAGCTCTCTAAGGAAGCGATGACTTGATAAATCATATCCTAACATCATTTCAATCCCACCCCATGGTGGGGTATAAAAATTAATGTCAAATTATTGGGACATTTGTTTGAGCAATTAAGCAAACTCTGTTAGTAAGATACTACCTCAGACTATAGGGGCAACTCAAACATCACTCTACACTGAACAAGTGATGGATGTAGTGGTTGTGAAAAGGATAAGATGTTTTAAAAATAATATGGTTGATGTGGATCCAAATAATGTGATCATATATTGTATTATCCAAACTTGGGTCCATCTATAAATGCATAAATTTTGAATAACCCCACTTGCTACATACATACTATTGATGCAGGATGAGTAGCCCAAAGTTATATGTCTCCATATAAACTCTTGAGAGAAGGGATGTAAAAACCCTACTTATTCATGAAATTTTATTTTTAGATTAATAGTTAAAATCCTCTCAAAATAATATATATATATATATATATATATATATAGATGAAATTTTGCAGTACTATGCAACCTTGTCAATTTTATGATATAAGACATTACACTTAGGTGTTTATGTCATTTTATCATTTATTGCATGGCCTTTGAGTATAAAATATTTACTTTATTTTTTATAACATGTACAAGAATGAGTCTTATCTTATATATCACTCCATTTTTTGAAGAGGTGTTAAACCATCCATTTGACATCATACTTTTGCCTTAATCTTTTTTGACAAATTTTTGTGTGCGTGTCACTTGATTGAATGGGTAACATTACGTTGCCCAAATGATTTTAAGTTTTTATGCTTTGGAGTCTTGAAAAAAATATTGATAATATATTTAGAGAGTGATAACATGATTATGCTACTCAAATCATTTCATATACTCATTTTCCTTGTGTCCAAGTTTCCATTTTCAAAACCAATCCACACGTGTCATTTTGAACTTTACCTAGTTCTATTATGCCATCTAATTTTGTCTAGCTTGTTACTTATTTAAAAGAAGACTAGTTTTCATAAGTTGAGTTTTTAATTAACCTTGAAAAGTTTAAATCCAAACATTGATTCATTTCTATTTATGCCTTGCGTAATTTTGGCCTAGACATCGGTCTTTCTTTTTTGGGTTGTGTATCATAGGTTAATTCTTTACCCAATTTAAAAACTATTGTTTGTGCCTTTATTTGGGAGAAAAAACCTATCTTATTTATGATTTTTGTTTTATGCCTTATACCAATTGACCAAATTCATGTCTAAATTCAAATTCCTAGTCTACACCCCAATGTTTTAGATTTGTTAGATTAAATATCACCTTGTTTTCAAAGTCTAGCTTTTGTGCTCATTTTTGCCAAAAGTCATAACATATGCCTATTTGAGCCTATATATTTTTTTTAAATTGGCCAATTGACCTAACAAATTTTGTTTATTTATATTAAACTTATTAAGAACACTTTGTCCTTAGATTTTGGCATTCTAATTTTATTTTATCCACTTGACTTTTTGTGTAATACATTTGATGTTAGATTGCTTTTACCAATTATTAGCATAGACCTTTTCAGAGATACAACTCTATCCTTTGACCAAGTTAGATAAAGTTCAAACCATTTGTATTTTTAGACATTATTTTATAGAGTTTATAGAACTCTAGGCCCTTTATCATAAAACATTCATCATTGATTTGAAGATGTCTCACTATACTTGTAGTGGAAGTATGTACAATCCAGGATATGATAATGTGGTTGTAAAAGACAACTGTATTCAAGACCCCTATTATGATGATGTAGTTTGTGAGATAGATCCCTATCCACATTAAACACTCAATTAGTGTAAAAAATACAAGATCCTTTATCTCATTATTTAGTCAACACACCTCCATACTCGAAGCAGGACTAAGAGAAAATAATGCAATATTTAGCTAGCATACCATCGGTTATAGACCAAGTTCAACAATAACTATACTATGTTATTATACCATCGATCTATGACCATTATTTTTTCAATTGTTTCTTACTTGAAAATAAGGATGAAGTCTTAATTATATCCACAAAGGTATGGGCCAAGTTTTTGGTAGACTTCCCCCATGAAAACCTACCAAGTCTAGTTAGAGTGCCTTAAAATATACTTTACAATCAAACTAATTAGCAAGCCTCTTCTAGCAATCCTTAGGATAAAATGTCGATGTCGTATTAAGACCCACATATGATTATCATAGGAAAAGGCCTCATGGAGGACCACTTCATACAGATGTAGACAACATAATAGACATATTTAAACTTATCATGTAATTTTAAAAATGTGACCATGTCAAACGATCCTCTTATCAAGCTAACTCGTTCAATAGGAGCTTAATAAAATCAATAAGCCAATAAAAAATGGTATAGACCATCCATAAAAATCACTTAAATTAGAGACATATTCAATGCCCCATCTATCAAATAAGTATCTACTATTTCTAACTAGATTAGTGAACCAAACATAGTGGATAATATTCAAGTGTCATCCAATCCAGATAAAAGTGGTGTGATTGCATTAAAAACTAGCCCACAAAAAAATGTGAATTTATTAAACACCATGACTGCTTCATAAATGTAGGGGACAAGAACTTATATCTCTCAACCTTAATAATCAACCTTTAATCATCAACTATCTACTTATTTAAGCACTCAACCACAAGGATTAATTAGTTAAGCAATAGCCTGTGCCATGCCTCAACAAAACATGATGAATGTTAATCCATCACAATAGGTGAAAAATAACATTCCACAATAATAGGCATAGTCTAATATGCAAACAAAATAGAGATCAAACATTTTGACACCTCAACAAGGGGTAACTAATATTTCACCTCTCTAGGTAGTGATGAATGTCCCTCTTCATTCACAGACCAACATACCATTACAATCACAAATGTTGTCTAATAAAAAATGTACATCTATTGGTTAGAAAAAAATGTTTAACACTCTATAAGCATCTAATTTACAATAGGGGTTCATGCAACCAAGAGGTTCTACCATTCCACAAGTACTGAATAGGCAATAATTGCCTTTTGTTCCCTCACAAACTCAATGACAGGGTCTTGGTTTAAAAGTTCCCCTTATTCAACTAGGTCTAATTAGTCAATATCAAGTCCCTACTCAACCATAATAGGCACACTACTTCACTCAGATCCATATTCCTCCATCTTAGCCATAATTTCCCCAAAATAAGGAATATATACCAAATCCTAACTAGAATATTACACCATAATGTGTGCAATTCCAAGAATCACATCCTAATCTACGTATGCATATTTTTGGTCAATTCCTTAGACAAACCAATCTTCCATAAAAACCCATGAATCCACTATACCCCAATCAAAGTAATCCAATTTTGATTGCCCAACCTCTACCTCAGGACAATATTCCCTCCAATTTCCTAGTGCAAGATATAGAATAAATGTAGGATGCAATTGTCAGCATCCAAGATGAGAAACAAAACAAGAAGTTTAAGTTAGATGATGTGTGTTCTTACCCATTCAGCATGAATTATTTGTAAATACCATTTCCTCTAAGGTAAAAACCACCAAAGTTTGACAAATGCATGGGTAAAGGAGACCCCAAATTCCATTTAACTGAATTCTTTGTTGTTTGCCAACAAATGGCCTATAATGACATATACCTTCTACTTTTATTTCCTCAGATTTTAGCAAGACAAGATTTTGAGTGGTTCTTGAAATTACCAAAGAACTCAATATCTGATTTTGATGATCTTTTAGGCAAGTTTGTGCAATATTTTTCCTACATTCTTAAGCATGAGATTTCATTGGTATATTTGATGTAATCCAAATAGAAGGCTAGTTAAATTTTTGTGAGTTATCTAAAGTGATGGAAAACACTTTCCATCCAATTCACTCATAGTTTAACAAACAAGAAATTAGCCACTATGTTTACCAAGAATTTACATAGTGAGATATCTTATCATTTGGAGCTGTAACATGCTCATACTTTCAAGGAAATCATTGACAAAGGTTTTTTGATCTAAAAGACCCTTATTAAAAAATGGATCATCAAGATAACCTCATCAAATTAGAACCAAAATCAAAACTAAAGAAATGGCCAAAACCAGAACCAAGTTGAAGTGCAAGTGTTATAACTAACCCAGGCCAATACCTATGAAAAACCTAAGTAGTTTAATCATAAAAAGAATGTTGGTAGAAATGGAGTAATCAATTTGTGACATATCCAAATGGTGTAAACACCATATAATCAACCTATGCCACATATGCAAATTAATCCTAACCAAAAACCTATTTAGTAAGTGTAGTCTTCATAGTAATATAGACCAGTGTAATAAATGTAGCAACCATTACCTTTACAAAAACATCCTCCAAATCAAAACGGGCCTACTCATCAAGTTTTTAGAAATCTTGGATACCATAATCAATTTGTGTTTCACAAATTAGCCACTACTAATGTAATTAGTTGGCCTATACCAAAGCACTATCATGAGGGAATTCCTTATCTAGATTAGTATAAAAAAAAATAATTATGTGAATACCATCAGGTTAATATACATAATCTGCACCATTATGTGAAAATCAAACATATTATTTATAATATGTTAGAAAATGGGGAGATAAAATTGGATAATGGAGATTCTACATCTAATCAGAACCTGGGTATTTATCAAAACCTTTTTCCATAACATACCAATAATAACAACTTACACTAACAAATGTTGGAATAGCAGTAGTAATAATATCAACATCCAAGGTAACAATAATAATTTCAACCAAATAGATATAACCAAGGCCAAAATTATGCCAATAACCAATAGACTTATCATGTAGTTGCACATGACTACAACAAGGTTGTAGGCCATATTATGGGACGTTGCATTTCTACCATCTCCATAAATCCAAGAATAAGTATTAACCAAATAAGACCATTGATAACCAATCCTAACCAGCCAACCTATGTTAGTGATCCTTCCTTGACCATGGAGTGCATACATGCATACAAAAAAGTAGGGATTACTACTTTTAGACCTTATACCGATAACTTCTTGTTAATATATGATCACATACAAATGCACTAGCAACTGAGACTTATATTATATAGTCCCCCTCTAACATCATTTGATATAAATAATGGTCATGTATCTAATCATGAGTGTGCAATCACAACTTGACGATTGAATATTACCATCATAGGCTTATAACCATTTGCCACTACACCCATCCAACCCATTATTTTGGCCAAGAACAAGCCATATACTATTGTGAAGGACAAAAAATTTGATATTATGGAATAACTACAAAAGATGCCCACATAAATTTCCATTTTGGATTTGTTGCATCCATCCACCATCCACAAAAACATATTGACAGAGTTCCTAGGCCAATCACAATTCTTGAACTACATAAATCTAGACAAATTCCAAGATTTGGTTGGAAATCTAACCCAAGACTATTAGTTAACCTTTAATGAAAGTGATATGTCATCCCTTGGCCCTCGACATGACCCTCTACATAACAATCCATTATACATCAAAGTTATCATAACACAACATAAATTGAAATGTGTCCTCATAGACAATGGATTGGGTCCAAGTATTTTGTCTCTAAAAATCATCAAGATTGTTAGGTATACAACAATTGATCTCCAAAAAAAATGATCACCATCGAAACCTATGATAATGAAGAGCAAGAATCATAAAGCACTATCTGATTGCTAGTTATCATTGGGCCTTTGACCCATGATACACTATTCCATGTGTTGTATCTTGATTTATCATATAATTTGCTTTTGGGTAGACATTAGATACCTGATATTCATGTAATCTCGTCAACATTACACCAGTGTCTCAAGTTCTCTCATTCAGGTATAGAGGTCACTATTCATAGAGATTTGCATCCCTAAGAAAATTGTAAACATTTGGAGGTTGAGTACAAAATCTATAATTACCATTTTGGCTTGAATCTAGTTCCCAAAAAGGATAAGGGGAAAGAAATTATTGTTGATTTTTTAGAGTCCAATTACATTGACCTAGATACCCTTGATTCATCTTCCCACATGCCACCTCCTAAAATGTCTAATCATTTTACCATCATAGGTAATAGCCCAAGAGAATGCTTGACCTATGATACATTCCACATTTCCAATCTTTCATAGAACCCCAAGTTATATGGAATACCTAAAGACAAACCATCTTGCATAGAATTATAGTGAAAGGGAAAATATAAACTACATAGTCCAGTACCTATCATTTTCACACTAGCCACTAGAAAAGAATAGGACCCACTTGCATATGATGAATCATGGATATATAATTACAAATTGGATCATTTTTATAAGAACACCAAGTATCCTATTCAAAATAAGATCATGGAAAATCATGCCTATGAAGGAGGAGGCCTCAGGCGAAATCAATAAGGAACACTTGAGCTAATTACTACCACTCAATATAAAGGAACATATGGTCTTAGATTTAAACCACTTGGGGTGACCCCACATATCTTATTCATGTTCTAATGCTAATAACTAGTGACGATGATGTTGATAGTGAAGTAGAGTCTAATCATATCCCTTACAAAGACTTGACTACTACCAATCTATTTGACACTCATGCCATTTATACCCTTATACTAGTTATCCATAATCCAATTCCTATATATCACCCTCAACTTATATCCTGGGACCAACAAGAATCCATAATGTTGGTATATAAGTTTGAAAATAATGAGGTGATTTTCTAGGCCTAAGAGACAATGTTTTATTGGGAGACCATCAAACTAGATCCTACCACCTATTTTGGAGAATGGGTGAATAACCTTAGCCAAAAAAGATTAAATAAAACTTTGAGTTCCCAAAGTTAAAACCTCTTTGATGTGATTTTGGACCAAGGTAAAAGTAAATAGAAAGGCCAGTCTAGTGGTGAAAACTTGTTTGAGGCACCTATTGACCATTTTGACCAGGTCAAAATGGGTCAACCCCCTATAATTAAAAACTTATATAGAGGTATAATATAATATTTTAAGGTGTTTAATAGCCCATTTTATGTCATTTCATATGTTTTTAGCCTTTTTCATGGTCTAATTAAGTCTTTATGTCATTTTGAGTCATTTAGGGGTCATTTTAGAGTCATATATGAAAGTGGAATGGTTTTAAAGATGTAAAAGTGTTATATTTTTCCTTCCAACATCCAATATGTCATATTCCTTTTCAGGAATGCCAATATTATCTAAAACTTACAAGTTGCCTAACTAAAAATCAAGAAAATAACTGAAAATAAGGAGTTTTAGAACTTGTATGACATATAGGGGAGTGTGACAGATGTGGTAACCTTGTGGGATAACTCTTCAACTTATATAGACTCATATAAACATTTTATCAATTTTATAATTGCTAAAAATGGTTCAAAACCATTCTACTCCTTCATCACCCTTCTAAACATGCAAAACTAGTCAACAGGTTTTTGGTTGGTACAATAAGTAGGAAGACTTCTACGTCAAATTCCTTTTAGGATTAATAGTAAAATTGGTCAGCTTCACTTTCTTAATTTTATTTTAAATAATGTTTTCCTATTATTTGTGAACCATCTCTAAAAGTTTTTCTGCCTATTATTTACCACACTCTACAAGTTCTGCTCTTGTTTGAATTGGTCCATATAATTAAACTACTAAATTTTATTCAAAAGGATGTTTACTATTTCCTCTAATGTTCCCAATTCTTATTTTATTATTTTTCAATGATTTCATGAACCAAGGAGTTCAATGTTATAAGTTGATGTCCTATGTGAAGTTGCAGTCAAGTTCACTAATTTCAAAAGGTTTGATTCTCTACAAGTGTTTCATGTGGATGTGACATCGTGCTCTCCATGTATCTCATGTCATATAAATAAAATTATCCATTCTTGGTCTTAAAATTTAATGCTTTGATTCAAACACATAGCCACATTGTGTTGCAATCAGTTTTCTGCTTGTTCCAACTATAGTCATATTATTTGGAGCTTTGATCACATTCATGGAGGATCAACAAAATTTACAAGAGTTTTAAAATATTATTAGTGTATAATCAATCAAGTTAGACCCTAAAAATATCAAAATATGGATTATGTAACTGTCATCTATGATTGGATTCATAATTACATCGAGTTGTAGACTTTCATAAGGCTTAGGTACGAATTGAATATAGGGATGTCAAGTGTCACAATATCAAAAGCCCATATCAAAGGTAAAAAAAATGTGGGTGATCACTCAAATTAAATAATTTAAATTCCCCCATATCAATATTTATGGTGCATATTCTTATGTATAAATTTTGATCGATGATCTATATTGAAGACTAGGGTCAATAAGTCAAGAAATATCAATGATGTGCATTAATCATGCAGATGGAGATCTAATAGTGAACATGAATTCAATAGGTCAAAGGATACCAAGATTGAACACAATGGTATTATGTGCTATAAGAGAGTTAACTGAATGAATAATGATAATAGGGTACATAGAAGGCACACAGGGCTGCCAAGTATCATAATCTCAGAAGCACAAATCAAAGATCAACAACCAACATTGAAAGTCAAGGCTAGGAGATTTCCAAGGATATCAATGAAGTGAATTTGATTTAGTTTTAGGGGACACAAGATGAAGATACATGTTTGAAATGACAATGGTCATATTTTAAAATTAAATAAATAATGTGGCAAGGAGATGCCACATAGACAAAAAAGTCAGATCAAAAGATTTTGTGGACCCAAACACGTGAATGTATAAACATGATATAAAAATATGATTTGGGTTATCAAATAAAATACTTTAAATTTGTATTCCATAATTAAAGGTTAGTCAAGACCACCTCATAAACCCTATATTCCTAGAAAAGTACATGTAATAGGTTTAACATAGTCATGAAGGGTTCATTATGAACATTAATCCTAGAATGATAGGGATATCTTTCTAATGGTCTATAAAAATGACATATTGATGAATATAATTGATCCCTCCCTCTTATTTTAATCATGATATTTGTCCCCATTCAATGGTGGGGCATTCTGAAAGGGCCAAATGATGAAGATAGTTTTCTAAACAAGCAAAATGAGTTATATGCCACATTTCATGAGTTTCATGCCTTGGAGGGACATTTATCCTATCAGACCTTGCATGTTCCATCTCACACTTCATTATATTGCATGTATGACTCCTTTAATAAGCATGACACATGTTCTTATGACTCTTGGACTACTCATTTTTTCTATTTTAAAATAATACGACACCATGCATATCGAAGTCCTACTAGAATTACATTTTATTTTCCATTTGAATAACCAATATAAGTATGGTTAGAGCACACCATACCATTTAATTAGAACCTATAGTTAAGTCAATTACACAAAAACAAAGGCCCATCAACCCCAAGGTTGAACAAATCATGAGGTTAGAGCTTACCAAACTCCTTAAATCTTAAATTATCTTTTCTATCAAACATTCAACATGGGTGTCTAACCTTATACCTATTAGAAAGAAGAATGGGGAGATAATACTTTATGTGGACTTTAGAGATATTGATAGAGTGTCACTCAAATATCACTGACCTTTACCCTCAATGGAGTATATTTTATAAATGGTTTTAGGTTCTCAATTTTTTTCTCTCCTAGATGGGTATTCAGGTTATAATCAAATTATAGTGAATGAGGATGATCAATTTAAGATAAAATTCACCAAAAAATGGGGGAATTTTGATTATAGGAAGATTCCCTTTGGTTTGTCAAATGTCAGTGCCACATTTAAAAGAGCAATGGACATGGCCTTCAAAGGTTTGATTAATAAGATGTTGGTTTATCTAGATGATATAAAAATGTTTTCTAAAGATGCTAATGAACATATGCAACACTTGAGGCAAGTGTTTGAAATATGTAGGAAGTATGGATTATCTCTTAATCCAAAAAAAATACAATTTTTTTTTCATGAAGGAGAGCTATTAGGACATATAGTTTTCAAAGCTGGTTTGAATATTGATCCTAAAAGGATAGAGGCTATTCTAGGCCTATCATTACCCTTGCATAAGAAAATTCTCCAAATTTTTGTAGGTAAGATAAATTTTGTAAGGAGATTCATACCTAGTTTTCCACCTTTTATGAAACCTATCATATCCATGCTCAAGAAAAACCAAGTCTTTTCTTGGACTAAGGAAGGTAAGAAAAGTTTTGAAGCCATTAAGAAAGAAATTGCATAAGATCCTAGTCTTGTGAGCCCTAATTTTTCTAAAGACTTCATGTTGTATTCATTTTCTAACCTTGATATTATCTCAACCACACTAATGCAAATGAATGATGAAGGTGTGGAACATCTAATTGCATTCTTTAGTCAAGGTTTGGAAGATTATGAAGTCAAGTACACCTTTGTCAAGAAATAATTCCTTGATGTTTTAAGAGGACTAAAGAAGTTTAGGCATATGGTTTCAAATAATAGGATTCATGTTATGGTTTCTCATCCAAGTACCAAAGAGTTTTGCTTGAGTAAATAACTTAGTGAAAAGAGGGTAGGGTAGATTATTAAAGTAATGGAATATGATTATGATATCAAAGTGACAAATTTGATAAGGGGTAAAGTCCTTTGTGAACATATAGCTTCAGATCTCCATGAGTCAAAGGAAGAGGATCTAGTCAATCATGATTTCTCCCAACCAACTAGTTACTTGCCTCTACAAAGTTGTACATATGATGTTTTTAGACTTCTTTAAAGTAGTGAGTATCCCAATGGTATGAATAGATAATAAAGGAGATATTTTAGATTGTAAGCTATCCCCTATTGTCTTGTAGATGGTGTGCTTTTTAGAAAAGACAATAATGGTGTGTTATTGAGATGCATTGATAATTATTAGTTTGGAGTATTTCTTGAAACGTTTCATGATGGGACAACAAGAGGTCATTTCTATCCAAGAACCAAAATTTCCAAGATCATGATGGTAAGAAATTATTGGCATAGCCTCTTCAAAGATTGTTATGCTTGGGTGAGAAGGTGTGGACAATGTGCTTTCTTTTTATGAAAATAGAAGCTTGAAACTCTTCCTTTGAGGCCTATCCAAGTAGATCAACATTTCTTGTAATGGGGTCTTGATTTCATTGGCATGATAAACCCCCCATCAAGTTCTAGTCATAAATGGATACTCAGAATAATTGACTACTTTACAAGGTGTGTTGAAGCAGTGGCATTGAAAAAAGCTAATGATAATGTTATCTTGGAGTTCTATGAGAGTATCATAACAAGGTTTGGTACCCATTCTACCATTGTTTCAAATAATGTACTTAATTTTATGGGTGTTAAGACATATAATATGGAAAATATTATTGACATATAATTGAACACCTCATCATTATTACCCTCAAGGTAATGGGTTGGCTAAGTATACTAACAAGAATCTGAGTAGAAACATTAAGAAGACTTTGGAAGATAATCAAAGGGATTGGCACACCAAATTAAAGACAACCCTATGGGATGATAGGATAAATCCCAAGAGGTAAATATGGAATTATATTTTTGTTCTTATCTATGGAATGGAGGCTAGGTTATCTATATCACAAGAGCTATCAGCATGAGAGTTGGCACATCAATTAGAGTTGCTTGAGAACACTCCAATGGAGGTAAGGTTGACATAATTAATGGAGTTGAAAGAGACTAGAGATAAATCTCATAAAGTTATGGAAAATAAACAAATACTAATGAAGAGGTATTTTAAAAATAAGGAAACTCCAATAACATTTAAATAAAGTGGCATAGTGTTGAAATGGGATGAAGATAGAGCAAAACTATGGAGACATACAAAATTTGACACTTTATGGAGTGTACCATATGCCATCATCAAGTGAAAACAAAGCAAATCTTTCCAATTAACAAGGATGAATGGAGAGGATATTCCTATCCTTGTAAATGGTATACATTTTAAAAAATTCTTTTGAGGAATTGGAGGTTAGTCTTATAAATATTAGGTTAGTTGTGACTTTTCTTTCAGTTGTGTTGTGTTCCTTAAGTGTTTGAGTTAAACACATGTGTTTATCTTTAGTGTGTCTTATTTTTTGTGTCTTTATATTATGTTTTGTGTGTTATGAAAGGAAATTTATGAATTAAATATAGTGTATAGGTGACTCCATGTCCCAATGGATAGGATTATGCTACTGGTCATGGCATAGCAAGCATACAACCCTTAGGAAATCACTAAGAATGTTGACCATTTTGACCAAAATTCAAAATGGATCAACCCCCTATAATAAATTTTTTATATATGGGTATAATATAATGTTATAGGGTGTTTCATAGTCCATTTTATTTCATTTCATATGTTTCTAGCCTTGGTCATGGTATAATTAAGTCTTTATGTCATTTTGAGTCATTTAGGGGTCATTTTAGAGTCATATATAGAAATGGCATGGTTTTAAAGGTGTCCAAGTGTTATAGTTTTCTTTAAAACATAAAATATTTTAGATTAAATATCATGAATGTTAGTCTTATCTAAAACTTGTAGGTTCCCAAATTAAAAATTAAGAAAATAATTGAAAAGTAGTTTTGGCACTTGTACAGCCTATAGGGGAGTGTGACACATGTGAAAACCTTGTGGGATGAATATTAAAATTATTTGGACTCATATCAACATTTTATAAGTTTTATAAGTGATAAAAATGGTCCAAAACCATTTTACTCCTTCATCACCCTTCTAGACATGCATAACTAGTCAGTAGGTTTTTGGTTGGTACGACTAGTAGGAAGACTTTCCAGTAAAATGAATTTGGGGGGTGATATTAAACTTGGTTATATTAAATTTAATACTTGGAGTGAAAATAATAGTATCTTATTCTTTATGAACTATCTCTAAGAAGTTGAATATTTTTTCTACCTATTATTTTCCACACCCAGTAGGTTCTGCTCTTGTTTGAACTAGTCCATACAACTTAGATACTAAATTTCATTTAAAATGATGTTAAATATTTAATATCATGTCACCAAATCTTATTTTCATGTTTGGTAATGATTTCATGAGCCAAAGAGTTCAAGGTTATAATTTGATGTCCTAAGTGAAGTTGCAGTCAAGTTCACTAATTGTAGAAGGTTTGATTCTTTATAAGGGTTTCATGTGGATGTGACATGATGTTATACTTGTATATAATGTCATATAAATAAAATTATCCATGATTTTTATTAAAATTTCATGCTTTGATTCAAACACATAGCCACATTGTGTCACAATTACTTTTCTACTTGTTCTAGCTATAGTCATAGTATTTGGAGCTTTGATCATGTTCATGGAGGAGCAAGGAAGTTTAAAATAGGTTTAAAATATTATTGGTGTATGATAAATTATGTTATACCCTAAAAATATCACAATATGGATTGTGTAGCTACATTCTATGGTTGAATTCATAATTGCATTGAGTTATAGACTTTCATAAGGCTTAAATACGAATTAAATGTGGGGTTGTAAAGTGTCATAGTATTGAAATCCTAGATCAAATATAAATTGAATGTGGGTGTGATCAACTAAATTAAATAATTCAAAGTCACTTGGATCAAGATCGATGATGTGTATTCATACATATAAATTTTGATCAATGATCCACATTAAAGACTGGGGCCAATAAGTCAAGAAAGATCAACGACACATTTAATCATGCAGATGGATATATAATGGTGAGAATGAATTAAATAGGTCAAAGTATTTTGAGATTTAATGTGATTTTACTATGTGGCATACGAGTGTTAATTGAATTAATACTGATAGTAGGATACATAGAAGGCACGTAGGGCTACTAAGTGTCACAATCTTAGAATCCCTGATCAAAGATTAATGGAAAACATTGAAAGTCAAGGCCAAGAGAATATTAAGGAGATAAAAAAAGTTAATTTTATCAATTTTAAATGGACATGAGATGAATATAGTGTCTAAAGTGATAATGGTCACATTTTAAAATTAAATAAATAGCTTGGCAAGGAGATGCTAGATAGATAGACATGTTAGATTAAAATATTTTGTGGACCCAAGCACATGAATGTATAAACACAAGATCAAAATACAATTTGGGTTACCAAATTAAATAATTAAAATTCATATACCACCATTAAATCTCAATCAATACCACCTCATAAATTATGTAGTCTTAGGAAATCACATGCAATAGGTTCAACACAATCGTGAAGGGTTCATGATGAACATCAATCCTAAAATGAAATGGATATATTTATAATTTTCTATATAAATGACCTAATTAGGCATAAAATAGATGCCTCCCTCTTAGTTCAGTCATGATATTTGTCCTCATTCAGTGGTGGAGTGTTCTAAAAGGGCCAAATGATGAAGATAGTTTTTTGAGCAAGCAAAATGAGTTATAAACCATATTTCATGAGTTTTATGCCTTAGAGGAAATTTTTTCCTATCATGCATTTCATGGTAAATCTCAAACTTAATTATCCTACATGTATAACTCCTTTTACTAGCATGACACTTGTTCTTATGACTCTTGGACTTCTCTCTTCTCACTTCTCTCCCAAATTCTATAAGTAAAAACTATTTTAGCTATTGTAAAATAATACCAAACCATGTATGGTGAAGCCATACTAGAATGAAATTGTGTTTTTACTTTGAAAAATCAATATAAGTCTGGTTTTAAGTTCATGAACAATAGTATAAGTGTGTAAAGTGATGCATGGTGGAGTTAGTGATAATTCTCTATCCTTTCTTACCTTATCCTCTCATGTTTATGCATGAGTTCTTATTATAACAGGTCATATAAAGTTTATTAAAGTGTGTTAGGCTCATTTCAAGTGTGAAATTACTCTTAGAGTGTGAAATATTCCCTTTGGTTCATTTACCTTGTGTTGGTTCATGCATCTCGCCTCTATATTGAAACATTGATGTTGGAATCCTTAAGGACTTTGAATCTAGTTTGTATGTCTTGTTTCATTGTGATAGGAGTATAATGGTCATATGTAAATCATCTTTGTGTATCACCCCCTTAATATATATTAATTTCATGCAAATTTATAACTATTTTCCCACAAGCAAGAACTAGTTTAAGTGATGAGCATTTCAAGATACATTCATGGAGCTAGACCTTTAATCTAGAGGTCTAAGTTTATTATAGACACACCCACATACCTAAAAGTATTCCTAAATTTAAAAAATATGGAAGTGTCTTAAACACCCTCTTCTAGGGTGCAATATTTGGTGACAATAGTTCTGGCATGCCTAGTGGAATAATTATCTTCAAGACAAATTTTCAAGGTGAATGCTGGTCTTGATAACATCAACTATAAATTGGTGTGCTACTCAACATTTGGTGACCCCATCAAGGTAAAATCTAGTTCAATGCCATTGTTTTTTCATAAAATTGATCTCATACTTCATGGTTATCACTAGGTCATCATCTAATAGAGTTTTCAATCCTACCAATCCACCTATTCAACTTAAACTTCCTCTTGAATTTAAATAGCCTCATCCTAATCTTCGTTTTGAGGAGTAATAAGATTTTTATAGCCAAGGAGGTGAATAGAGTGAAGAGATTTAATATATTAAAGAAAATATGGATAGACAACATGACTTTCTTGCCATTAATACTAAAAATCCAATTCATCTCCAAGCATATGATGTTATTATTCCTAATTCCATAAAGAGTGTGCCTACATTCAATGGTGAGAATCATGTTACACTTAGTGAGCACGTTAGGGATATCTCAAATTTTTTTAGTTTCCACAATTTCACTCAAGAGAACATTGCCATTAGAATCCTTATCAT
The DNA here is from genome assembly GCA_037957365.1 of Torreya grandis. Classification (NCBI taxonomy): domain Eukaryota; kingdom Viridiplantae; phylum Streptophyta; class Pinopsida; order Cupressales; family Taxaceae; genus Torreya; species Torreya grandis. Next base: position 779,813 of record JARHVA010006581.1, read on the forward strand.
GTCCCTTAGAGGGAAATCTCTTGATTGGTATAGGAATTTTCCTAGTAGATGTATCACATCATGGGAAGACTTTGGATTGTTTTTGAATTCAAGATTTGACGATGAAAGTGACCATACCTCTCTTATACATCATCCCAGTGTGATCAAAAGAGTCCCTAAGGAAGCAATTCATGACTTAAATGAGAGGTTTAAAAATACATGGTATATATTTCCTCCTCCCATGAGATCACCTACTAGCTTTTTGTTCCCTACCTACTTGAGATCCATTGATACTGATATTATTATCATGCTTCAATCTATGGGTGGTTTCACTCTTCTTGAGGCATATGAACTTTACATTAGGGTTGAGAATGGAATAATTCAAGCTATAAAACTACCTCATAAGGTTTATATGCCTCCATTATCTTATACTTATGTTAATACTCTAGATGTGGCCAAAATTCCCAATGCAAATACTAAGCCTAAGACTACTCCTAAGAAGGTAGATGATGTCATGGATAAAGATACAATAATGCAATCCTTAGAATCTAAGCTTAGGAAAGAGAGAATTAAAAAGGGTGTCTATAAAAATCCCTACCCCTATCAACAATAATATTGCCAATAATTTGGGAGAGAAAGATGTCAAGGGAAGCCAAACTATAATAGGCCTGCCAATGTGTATAATCCTAATTCTACCACTCATGTAAGGGAGATGGCACTAGTGCATAACAACTTGGTGTAAGGAGAATATTAGAAACAAGGCCACTTTATGGATGCAAATGAGAGTGGAGAGAAATATCTTGTTTCACAAGGAGGATTCACTCCTCTTATATCAGTTGAATATGATGTCACAATGCAAATAAATAAAGGTAGACAACCTCAAGGAGAGATCTTCACCAACTTCCTAGTTGAGGAAACTTTTATGCTCAATCAAGGAGTTTATATTTTAGACAAAAATAGAGATAAGAGAAAGGATTTATGAGGTTATAATAATGTGCCTATAAGTTCATCCAATCCTCTTACAAATCAACAAGGTGTGGCTATAAGCATGGTAGTTCTAAATAATCTTACACATCCTTAAAATTAGAATGCTGGAAGGACTATTCAAAACACTTCAACTCCTCAAGTTACAAGAACTTCCTTTCCTCTAAGGTCCTAATAAAAATTATTTATTAATACTCTAAATATTTTAGACTCATTAAATAATACTAAGACATCTTTTTCTCTTTGGGATGTCCTTCATATGCTTGGCCAAAAAGAACTTCTATAAAAATTGATATCTACTATCCCTACTAGTTTTTCACCTTCAAGTCAAAATATTGGCCATGTTTCTCTCAAAAATCACCCAAAAACCATTATTTAACCTTCTAATAAGGATATAAAACTCCACCATTATACCTCACTCTCATTGTGGGTGACAAGTTGGTACATAATTGCATAGTTGATAGTGGAGCTTTTACTTCAGTCATGCCCAAAGTTGTAGCTAATAACTTGGGCCTAAAATACAAGCCTCATATAAAGTGAGTTATTTATTATATGGTACACCTAATAAGACAATATGATTGATAAAAAAACTTTAAGGTTTTTTTGCATGATTTTCCTAGTTTTCCTATCCTTCAAGACACAGTTGTTGTTGACCTCCCAACTCACTTTATAATCTACCTTTCAAGAGAATATATTATCAATATAGGTGGATATATCGTATTTTATTGGTAATTCTTGTCCTTTATTAAAATTTATGTGACAATTATAACATATCCTCTTACAAGGTTTCATATTGAACCCTACATTCAAACAAGTTCTAATTTGAATTATGTTGTCCACGAGGAGAAGGATTCTATTATAGAAGATGGTAATTCATCCAAGCTTGAAGGCATTTATGATTTATTTATTTATGAATATATTAATAAAACTTATGATCATGATCCTTATACTTTCATGGAATATATTTATATAAGAGTGTATTATATACATGAAGAAGGAATATGTACACCTCTACTTACCAAGGAAGAAGGTGAGGACGATGAGCCCTGAAAAATATTTTTTGATGGTTCAAGAAGTAAAATTGGTGTAGGAGATGGTGTTGTAGAGATGACTAAAAATAAATTTATTCAATCATTAGTCCATAAATAATGAAACATGCATAAATAACTAACTAACCAAGCCTAGTTATTCCTATGAGAATTACAAAGGATAACAAGAAACAAATGAAAGAAAACAGCATCATATTACCTTTCTAAATGGATTCATCATACCAATGTGGATCAAAATCATGTTATCAATTGATCAATCATCCTTGTCTTTGTAAAAAATGGTGGTAAGCTCCTCCAATGCCTTAAGAACACTCCATAAAATCTAGGCTCATGATTCCAAGTCACTAAACTAGCCTATCAATGAAGTTTGTAAGTAAAATCTATGATCAAATGCAAAAACTTTTGAAAAAATTTTAAAATTATAACTTTGAAATATTCAAGTTTTTTGAAGATAATTGAACATAATAAATTTTCACCAAAATAGCTTAAAATTCACATCCATGGCCTCTCTATTTATAAATTTTTGAGATTGGTCAAGATCAACCATGACCATCCATCTCAAGATTGAATTGTGTGGCCATAGATAATACTAATATTTGGAATTAAATCCATAATTATCTTCATCATGACCTTGAAATAAAGGGAATTTAAGAGGCATGGGAGGCATTAACTAGGCATGGGTGACCCATAATCTTGATATTTGTGGCATTTATGGCCTAAGGATGTCTTATCAATAAATGATGTCACCTGATGATGCAATTAATAGGAACCAATTTTCAAAAATAAATATTCAACAACTCTCATGTAAAATCCACTTAAGCTCTTGATTTGGATTAATTATCCTTAAACAAGGTTGATCAACATTTGTGTAATTATTTGAAAATTGGCCCTCAATTAATCAAAATGGCCAGAAAATCATATTACTAGGTTGTAATTTGACTGGAGAGGAACTATAAGGTGATGCTAGATGTGTTGGAGTTGTATTCCCATTTAGGATGTTGCCAACACCAAATAACAAAGGTACATAATGAATACCAATGAATTAGAAGAAAAGAGTGATCTAGAGCACTAAATGGTAAAATGGTCATTTTGACTCAAAATGATATGATCAAAGTTAGTTGGCCCATAAAATGCATTGCCCTATTTAGGGATACTTTGACCTAAACTAGTACTTATAAGTGACAAGTTTGAACCATTTAGGACATTTAATAAATTTTATGACCTAAAATGTGCATTTGAGTGCAATTCGAGTAAGATTGACAATTTTGACACAAATAGTGTTAGGAATTGGATGTCTACATTTTGCCCCTATTTGAGAAGCCATAGTGATAAATTTAAGTAAATCAATGTCTTTTCAAATAAAAGAGTTGTCAATAAGAAATTGGAATAGACGTGTGATGCCCCCTTGAGAGGACATACTAGGATGGAAGAAAAGGATAGACTCTCAAAAAGAGAGAGAAAATGAGAGGCTAACCCATGGAATATATCACATCCAAATGAGTTAATGCTTGCACATGTGATTACCATCAATGATAAAAATATAATGAGAGGTATAATAGGCCCCAGAGATGGGGGGAATGGGAAAGATACAATCCATAAATGTAAGGGACACACTGTAAATGTTCCTAATTTGAGAGTACAAGCTACGTGCTTATGACATCGATCAATCCTAAGACAATTTGCACACTAAATATTGCCATCATAGGATTTAATATGGAGAGATTTGAATTAGAAGAAAATATATAATGTTCTACTTCAAGAAGGGAAGCACCACTAGAATGGGGTCTCTAAAGAGAATATAATAAGAAGTATTCTAGTAGAGTAGATTTGATCGTGATAAAGTAGTTTTGCCCCAGTAGGGAAAATTTTGATCATTGATAAAGAATAAAGAATGATTTTTCCCCTATAGATCTGATTTGATTCAAACATGGTTAAGATGTTGGGCCCCAACATGGGTAATTAGTAGGCAAAATAGATTAAGGATATAACCAAAAAGATAGGTTAAAGTGAGCGGGCACAAACGTACATGTGATGGTGTAATGGCTTAGAAAGCCATATAAAACCAAACATATGAGAATTCACAAAGAGATGAGAGAGAGAGCTGAGCTTACCTAAATAGAAATTGAGCATTTCCTACATAGTTCCATAGACTCATGTTCTAACATGAGCTTTAAGCCAATGTATTTCACCTAAATTTGGGAGAGAATGGAATGAAGAATGATGAAAATTGACCAAGAATTGATTAGACTTAAAATGTATTAAAAGAGATGAATGTCTAAGCATAGAGAAATAATCTTGAATTCATGCTACCTAGAAGCCTAATTCCATATCATGAGCCTAGGTGTTGCAAAGTGTTCTTGAGAATCATTCATCAGAGCTAATTTTAACCTTAAGACTTTGAGACCTGAGCACAAAGTGCTTACTATAAAAAAATAAATTAGGCACCATAAGTATGAATAACTTAGAATGAAATAATATTCTAATTGCATTGAGCTAGTTCAAATGTGAATACCTATAACTAAGGATAATGGTAAAACAATGACCAAAACTAGAGTTACAATGATTTACATTTAAACAAAAAAGAAAAAGATAAACATAAATAAACCTAATCTTGAAATCAAGATATGATCAATCAAGACTTAAGTAGGAACAAAAATGTTTAAAAATAAAAATCAAGAACGTCTTAATGACATGAGACCAAGATATGAATAATCAAGAACCATGTGGACCATCAAGGCATTCTTGAACACAAAAGAGAAAAGAAAAATTTAACAAAAAAATAAAGAACCAATAACAATCAAATAAACAAAATGGTCTAAGAACAACGTAATAACATAGGATCAAGATATAAACAATCAAGATCCATGTGAATCATCAAGACGTTATGAAACACAAAAGATGAAAAGCAAAATCAAACAAAAAAACAAGACCAAGATGAAACAAGTAATAAAAAGAGGAAATAAAAAGAGAGGTGAGAAAGCATAACAAAACACCAAGAAAACTCAAATAAACACACACAAATAAAAACCAAGTTAGTGTGGTTTAAAGATAAATGTTCATGCATGTGTGATAAAGGCATTACTTTCCACCACATCATAACAAAGAACAATTACAGAAGAAATGGGGGAAGAGAAGAAAAGGAAGGGGTTAGCTGAGCTGACTCTAGAAGTATAAAATAATTGGATGTTGCCTACATAGTTCCATGGATGCATGTTCCAACATGAACTTTAGGCCAAATGTAGTTTTCTCAAGAAATGGGATATAAGAAAAATGATGATCAAACCAACATGATTAATGTTATAGAAGATATGGAAGATATGATAAACAAAAGAGAATGGTCTGACAAATAAGAAGCTAATGAGATGAGAAATAATGATCTTACAAAATGGTAAGTGCGTGAGACAAAATGAAATGAACTAGTGTTTCTATGCTTGTAAAATAACAAGAGCATTCAAAATTAATAGTTACTCAAAAAATGGCAAGAGCGTGGGATGGGGGAATGGGAATGTGTAAATGTATATAAGCATGAGGTAATGTTTTTGTTCTTTTGTGGATCATGTTATAATGTTTTTGGTATTTTCAAATTATTTCTAATGTTTTTGGTATTTTTGGTATAAAATATGCACACGGTAGAACCATCTAGTTGAGGAGATACACATCCTAAGAGTAGAGGTTCCAATAAGATAGCTAATCCAACTGCAATGGCCCATGATCACAAATCTGTGAGAGTGAGGTTCTTGATAAAACAAGAAACAGTAGCAAATACTTGAACTGAGAAGATGTAGTTGTTCACTTATCTAAAACTGCATAAGACTGTCCTAGTTGAACTACTTTGTAAAAATATTGTTAAAGATGTTCATAACATTCATGAGATATAATTGATATCATAATTGGTTAGGGGACAAAAAGTGTTCAAGGTTATAACATGTCCTAGACAAAACAAAGAATATGCTTCTCAAAGAGAGCAATCCATAATGGGATGAAAAATGTGTTCAGAGTGCCAAGGGTTCAAAGCCTTTATTATTGAGATTCATGAAAAGTGGACCAGGGTAGTATAAAATGTGTTCAAGGTAAGATAAAAGGGTGGGATAAAATTATGACATCACAAGTTGCCCCCAAGTCATGGGTCTTATAGAAAATGGTTCAAATCTATTCATGCATAGAACCTCTTAAGGTATATGATGTTCATGGGCTCTGAAAATTCTTCACCATTAGGTTTAGCTAGTTAATATTTTCCTTATCCATAGTTTTCTATGACAATATATGGTCTTAACCAATTAGGTTGAAACTTTCCTTTATTTTTGGGTTCAACATTTTTGTTCTTCTGGTTCTCTTTCAAAACTAAGTCACCAATCTCAAATTCTCAAGGGAGAATGCATTTGTTTTAACTTCTTCACAATCTATTCTGATAGGCATGCATGTTTTTTAGGGTATCCAAATGCTTACCATAAAGAAGTTATAGTTCTTATAGTCGTGAGGCTCTATAGTCTTCATCATCTTCAATGTGCTCCAGTGATATTCTTAATGATGGGATCCCAATCTTAACCAGGTTGATAGATTCATTGCCAAAAATAAGGGAGTATAGAGTATCTCCAATTGGGGTGTGATGATTGGTTTTATAATCCTAGAGGGTAGGAAAGAGTTACAAGTGCCAATTATAGCCAACATCATTGATAATATTTTTAAAGATGGATAGAATTGTTTTATTTGATGCCTTAGCTTATTTGTTACCTTACGGGTTATATGGAGTGGATTTATTGTGCTTGATCTTAAATTTAGCACAAAGATATTTCACATCTTGGTTCACAAAGGATCCACCATTATCAGATATAATATGGGTTGGGATGCCATATTGACAGATGATATGGTAATGAATGAATTTGGCTATTTGTTTCCCAGTAACATAAGTGAGAGGAATGACCTCAATCAACTTGGTAAAGTACTTCGTTCTAGTCAAAATGTGAATATGGCCATCTAAATATGTCAGGTTAATTTTCCTAATGAGATCAAGACCCCATGTTGAGAATGACCATGGTGTTGTAATCAACTGTAATGGGAAGGAATGTGCATGTATCAAGTCACCATGCTGCTGACAAGGAACACACTTCTTTACATAATTATAAGCATTTGTCTCTATTTTGTGCCAACAATAGCCTATTATAAGGAGTTTCTTTGCTAGGAATACACCATTGGTATGGGCCCCACACATTCCTTCATGAATCTCTTTTAGTGCTAGCTTGGATTCTCCTAAAGATAAACAATGAGGAAGTGTTCCATCATAGCCTTTTTGATAAATCATGTTTTCAAGGAGGATATAACATGTTAAGCGGTGAAGGAAAAGTTTTTTTTGGTTATTCGAAAGGTTGGCAAGAAATACATGACTATGGAAATAGTTATAAAAATCTTGGTACCATGGTAGCTCAGGTGAGGATTAGGATCAACAATGGTGCATATCCTCTCTAAATCTAATAGAATATGTGTTGGCTAATGAATATTTTCAATCAAGAACTGATAATCTTTAGCACTATCATGAATTTGAATCATGGAACCAATTATGGGCATGGCATCAATAGATTTTTTGTTGATTTATGGAACTTGATCAAACTATAGACATTTAAAATGTGTTTTGAGGTTATCAACAATTTGCTTGTAAGGAACAAACTTATCATCTTTTGTTTGATACTAACTAGTTTTCTGATTTATGATTAGCTATGAATCTCCATATACATTTAAGCTTTGAATGTCCCATTGTATGGCAAGATGGAGCCCTAAAACTAGTGCCTCATATTTGGCCATATTATTTATAGACTAAAATTGTATATGGAATGCTTTGGGGATCAAATTTCCTTGTGGTGTGATCAACAATATGCCTACTATAGACCCTCGAGATGTGAAGAATCCATCAAAATAAAGTATCCACTATTTAGGTTCTTGTGATGCTTGTTTTATCATCATGATAGAATCATCTGGAAGGTCAAATTTGAGAGGTTGAGTGGTCATAATAGGAGCTTCTACAAGTTGGTCTGTAAGAACCTATCCTTTGATTTCCTTTTGATTTTGGTATTCAATATCAAGCTCACTAAGGAGAATAATACATTTATCCATGTGTCCTTGAAGATTTACTTTAGATAAGAGGAACTTGAGAGGATCTACCTTGACAATAACAATAGTTTTGTTATTTAGCATATAATGCCACAATTTCTGAGTGGTAAACACCATAGCTAAACATGCCTTCTCAATAGGCATATAATTATGTTTATAGTCTACCAATGTGTGACTTAAGAAATAAATTATGTGTTCCTTACCATGATCATCATGATAAGCTAAAGCTCCCCCAGTGTATGTTTCATGGCTGATATATAAAGAAGTAGTGGATTTCCTTGTGTTAGAGGTTGTAAGACTAGTGGATTGGCCAAGTATGTTTTAAGCTTTGCAAATTCTATCTAACAATATTCATCCCACTGAAATGTTACCCCTTTATTTAATAGATGGGTAAATGGGTGGCACTTATCTGCCAATTGAGAAATGAACCTACGTATAGACTAGACCTTTCCTTGTAAACCTCATAACTACTTAAGATTGTTTAGTGGAGGCATTTCCATAATACTGGTGACCTTTGTAGGGTTGAGTTTAATCCCTCATTGTGATATAATGAACCCTAGAAATTTTCCTGATGTGACTCCAAAGACACATTTCTTATGATTCAAGTAGACTTATATGCACGAAACCTCTCAAATATTTTTTATAGAATGTTAGGGTGTCTAGCTCTTATTCTTGATTTTTCTAGTATATCATCAACATAGTCCTTGACAATGTCATGCATCATGTCATGGAATATGATAGTCATTGCATGCTGATATGTGGCTCCAGCATTCTTCAAACCAAATGGTATGACTTGGTAATATAATGTCCCCCATAGAGTGGTGAACATGGTTTTATGTTGATCTTTAGGGGATATCTTGATGATTATAATAAAAAAATACATCTATTAAGGATAGCATTTCATACCTAGCAATTGAGTCTACAATGATGTCGATGCTGGGTAGAGGAAAATCATCTTTAGGGCATGCTTTGTTGATATCATGAAAATCAGTACAAATGCGTATGCCTAGGGTTTTTTTACTCACTGGTACTATGTTAGAAATCCATTTAGAGTAGTCCAGTGGTCTGATAAAATTATCTCCTAACAACTTTTCCAACTTGGCCTTAACCAAAAGGGTGATGCATGGATGCGTCTTTCTCAACTCTTATTTTAATGGTTTAGCATCAAGGTGAACAACAAGATGATGTACAACCAAATCTGGGTCCAAGTTGGCTTGTTAGAGTATGCCCATGCAAAGATGTCTATATAACCCTTGAGAATGGATTTAATATGTTCACATTCTGATTCAATAAGGGAAGCTCCAAGATAAACAATTTTAGGTTCCTCATGGGTTTCTAAATTCACTTTTATTGTGCTCTCCATAAGGAGTGTGGATCTATCTTCTAGAATTTTAGGAAATATATGGTCATGATCGTTTTATTCTACTATATCTTCTTGTTGTTCCTCCCAAAGATCTAGATAATATGAAGAATCAAAATCAACCATCTCAGGTAAAGGCCAATTAAAAAAACCTCTAGAAACTCAAGAGCAAGATGCTCAAATATTTGATGTTGTTCTGAAGAGATTCTTGTCCTAGCTATGGAACTTAGGCTAGATGGACTTTCTATGTCCTTAGGGGATGAACAAACTTTCCCACCTAGGAGCACCTAAAATAGGTTTTCACTCAAAAGCTTATCTTTTTATTTACTTTTTCCATGATCGATAAGTGCCTCAAAGAGGTTTTAACCTAAAGATCTCAATGTTTATTCTTTATTATGACCAAGAAAGTTTGCTTGTTCTCCAAAGTAGGCAAAAAGATCCAATGAAAAATTAAAACCCTATTTATGATCACTAATGGGGAATGCATCCCATAGGCCCATGTATTTTGTAATTGATTCTTAATTTTGGAACTCATTGAGGCATATGATAAATTTTTGTTGATCCCAATCTATGATTTTAGGATGGAAATGTCATAGGTTATAGTGAGGGTTTTCTTTAGGATGGGAAACACCAATGGGAAAGATATAGTGTCCTACTTTAGGAAGGGAAGCACCACCAGGATAGGTTTTTTCTTCAGGATGGTAAGCTCTAGTAGGATGGATTTTTGCTTCAAGATAGGAAGCTCCAATAGGTATTATGGTCAATATGGCATTTGAATCAAACAAATCTAAATCAACAAGCTCATCAAAAAGTCTATAATGGGATGTTGTGTCACTGCTAGGAGTCTCATTACCAGTCACTTCAGAAGAGTCACTACCAAGTGTTATGAGGTCATTCTCTAGTCATTTAAATATGAGACCATGATTCCAATTGACAACTCCAGCTGATAAGGGTTCTAAAATTCCTTGTGCCTATTGGCTAAGGCCTTTCCCTATATAGTCAAGATGATCTATTATCCTGTTAGGGATAGGATACTTTGGATTCTAAAAATAATTATCAAAGCCTTCAGAATATAACCAATCTCCCTTGATAAAATACTCTTGATCTTTCTTTGGTGTAATTGCAGGTACAAAAAACACATGAGGTTTTGGTTGCTTCTTCTTTGGTTGCCAAATTTGATCAGGTCTGTTAGGAGTCTAAGAAGTTTTAGGCTTACCAAATATTTTAGGGGATTTCGGTAATTTTTCAATATAGAGGATGTCCTTTAGATGGTACATGGAAATGCCTATGCCTTTAATAATAACTTGTTTGGCCAAATCTATAGGAAATGTCTCAGTCGAAGTGGATGCTAGATCACTAGGGTCTATATAATTAGATGGAGATAGATGAGAAATGATGGATTTGTTCTTATTCATAATGAATTTTGAACCTGGGCAATAGTTATAAATATGAAACTCTTCTTCAAGATGCTTGTAGTATTGATATGGCTATTGATCAATGGGAATAGTAACCTTGATCCCATCATGGGGAAACTTAAGGCATTGATGAAGAGTAGATGGAACTACTTTTACTTCATGGATCCAAGGATGACCAAGAAGTATGTAATAAGGAATCTCAATATCCACAATATAGAATAATGTGTGATGATAAATAGACCCAACCATGACTAAAAACCAAATTGTATCAGATGACTCCCTCTCAATGTTGTCGTAAGCCTTGATTGTAATAATTTTTGGATGAATGTATTTATCCATGTAACTCAATCATCACACCACTTTAAGAGATATGATTTTCAGCCCTAAACCATTATCTATAAGAACTTACTTGATCTTGTGATCCACAATGATTATATCAATGTATAGTGGGTTATTGTGGTTTAGGCCAAGGGTGGACATGTCCTTTTGATCAAATGTGATTTTAAAAAATGAAGATAAGTTTCCAATTAGATTTTGGAATTGATGAAGGTTTATATCATTAAAAACCATAGACTCTTGTAAAAGTTTGTTGAAAATGGTTCTATGAACATTAAGTGTTTGCAAGAGTTCTAATATGGAAATTTGTGCAAGGTTTTTATCTAATTGATCCATTAGACTATAAGGCCTTTAAATTTTGGATTGAACTAGTTTAGTCTTTGTTGGGATAGTATTCAGCTTTGGAACCATTAGTACAATGTTCTCATTAGGTTTATGGAAAGAAGTGGGTGAAGGGCTCTAACTGGTAACTCACGGCCATCTAGTTGTGACTACATAACCGAGAGGTGGCAAGGAGTTATTATAATTAGAAGAGGGAGGAAAAGGGCCTCAGTTGGTGATTCATGGGTGATTAACCATATTTCTATAATTTTGGGTTAGTGAGGAGCCTTTATAAGAAAGGTACTATTATTTAGGATTAGTAATCCATGCAAATGGAGTAGCAACATGATGGTGTGAACCTGACATGGTATTACTAGGGGGAGAGGGTGATGACCCTATAATGATGGGTCCCATGTTGTGAGGAAAATGAGATTAGCCATGTGGATTCATAATAACAGTGGAAATATGGGTTGTAGAAGTGCATCCCATAGTGTTATTATAATCATAAGGTACATTGTTATAATCCACATTATTAGTGTGGGCACTATGATCTTGATTATACTCATTATGATTTTGACCTTCTTGTTGGTTCTAATTCTACCTCTATTCTTGATTATGACCATTTTGATTATTTCTTGGTGGTGGTGGATCATGTTGAGGAAAGGGGTCTTTGTAGATTCCCATATCCTAATTTGTGTCTTGATTAGGGGATAACTTAATTTCTAGTTCACCACTTTCAATAATATGTCATAATTGAATGCAAAAATATGTACTATGACTAACAACACGATGAAAGTTACACCATTCATTCTCTTTGTACCAATCTAGTTTTGGTTGATCTTGAGGAAATGGCCTTGATACTATTCATATAATTAAGTTAGCTACAATGTGATTTTGTAATACTGTTTCAACTAATTCTCCTAACTTGCTAAAGACTCTAAAATTGTTATGGAATGTCCTTCATGGAGGTTGTCTCTATAAATTAGGTAATGGATTTGTAGGTGTTAATTGTATATTTGGAGGGGGCATAACCCATACCATTTGTACATGTCTTGTTTCAATCACCCCATTTCCAACCATGTTCTTATTTTTGCTAAAGCTCTTAGGATTATCTTACATAACTATTTGAGTCAATGATTTAGTCTGATTATATGCTTGACCTTGCAAAAAAATCTTACAAGGCCCTTAGCAATAAGAGCCTTCTCAATCTACACTCATTTGTTAATAATTTATTCAAATGAGTTAATACAAACTAACCATAGATTATGTGCAACTTTAGGATGTAAATTTTGTGCAAAGGTATCAACCAACTATTTGTTTGGTAAATTGTGTTGAAAATAGCCTACCAATGCTCTCCACCTTTGCATATATACAATGAAGCTTTCACCATCACACTATTTAGCTTTGCATAAGTCAACAATGGTCAATTCATGTTCTATGAAAAATGGTTAACAAACTTTTTTGATAAGTCATTTCAATCCACAACTGATCCCTTGGGTAGTTTAAGTATCCAATCAAGAGATTGTCTCGATAAACTTTGTGGAAATAGTCGAAGTAAGTACTCGCTACTATAAGCAACCTCTCAACACAAGATGAAGAATGCTTGTATGTGTTCATGCAGATCTCCTTTCCCTTTGTATTTGTCAAATTTGGGTGGCTCAAAATGAGGTGGAAAGGGGTTTTGGAGAATAGATAATTCAAATGGATAGGGGTATATCTCATCAAATTTGTATTTTTTGAATCTATTATTCATCTCTAATCTTTAGACAATTTCCTTCATAGAATTCCATTATTGCATGTTTGGTGCATTTGTAGATTGGATAAGATGCTATTGGGTGGAATGTGCCCCTAGTTTCATTACTATTGGGGTGGAATGTGCCCCTAGTTTTGTTACTATTGGGGTGGAATGTGCCCCTAGTTTTGTTGTTATTGGGGTGAAATGTCACCCTAGTTTTGTTGCTATTGGGGTAGAATGTGCCCCATATTTTGTTGTTGTTGTTGGGGTGGAATGTACCCATAGTTTTGTGTGGATCTATAAGGAGCATAGACCTTTCACTCCATGATTTGGTTCTGATTTGCTACTTGAGTTAATAACATAGGTCATTGATTCTTGGATTGTAAAACATTCCTTGAATTTGGTTTTTTTGCACTTTGTTGATTTTGGAAATTTATATGTTTATTTACCAATATTTGGGTTGGTTGAAAAGAACTAGCTAAATTATTTTGAGGGACTTCCTCAATTCAAACTAAATGTTTGGGTTTTTGAGTTTGTAAAGTAATAAGAGGTTATTGATGATTGAAGAACATATGTTCCATATAAAATGGAACACTTTGTAAGGTCTCTTGTGACTTTAACTGTTCATTTAGATTACCTTGATCTACTATGGTAATGTCCTCATGTAATATTTGTTATGTACTTTTGACCATATTTCCTTATTCTTTTGAAGCATTATTATGAATTGAAGTGGAAACTAGGGATCCAGTTAAGTCTGTGACAAGTTGATCTACATATCATTGAATTATTATCTTGATCTTAGCTAGAAGATCCAAATATGTGGGTTTTGACTCTATTTGTATTTAATTTCCTTTATTAGAGGAAGAAGGTATGTCTATTTGTGCAAAAGCTTGCTCTTTTCATCACTATTCTCCTTCTCTAACTAAGGTATTCAATTGTTCTGTAATAAAATCAGAAGGTAGTCTAGCACTTGATTCTATTAATCTAAGAAGGGCTTCATCTTGATCTTCTTGGGGTTGATATCCATTATAATCATCTTCAGATCTTACTGTTGTGGGGATATCATAAAAAACAATGGGGTTATCTTAACCATCATAAAATTACTCATCTTCATAACTAAGACCATAAGAGGCCCCATTATGAGTAAACCTTTGAGTCATGTCTAAAACTAGTTGTTCTATGTGTTTGACTAACTTTGGACCAATGCTTTAGCAATCAATCCAAGTATACTTTGACTCTCTTTTTAAACAAATAACCAAAGTACCAATGAGACTATAAGGGAGGGTGGTTTAGAAACATGCACAATTTATAAGATTCGGTTCACGAGTTTACTCAACCCTTGGTAAGGTTGAAATCATATAGATTGGAAGAGAGTAAGGTATCTCAAAGACCCAAGGTGAAAATTAGTACACCAAAGCCTAGATCTTTGTGATACACTCACACTATAAAAGCTAGATTCAACTTTGACAATTTTACCCTAGAAGTTTAGAGGAAAGCTCTCTGGATTACAAAGAAGACAAAATGAACTAGCAACTCAAGATGTAAAAACATATACAAGTCACTAAGTATAAAGCTAGGACCAAATAGGCAGCACAACGCCACCACATGATTCTAGTAGGATAAAATATATTCTAAGACTCAAATTGTGAGAGATATGTAAGATGATTTGAGTCCACTAAGATGATATGTGATTTTGAGTCTTAATAAATAACCTTTAATCCAAATGGAAAATTAAACCCAAATTAAAAAAAGCCTAGTGCACAAATGGCAAACCCACTTTGACACACCAACCCTTAAAACTCAAAAAGGTTTAATTTTGAATGTGGATTATAAATGAAGGGTTTAAACAAATTGGGTAAAAGATCTAGAATCAATTGGGTAGCATGACTGCACCAAAGTGGATGACATGACACAAAGTTTTTGATAACAATTTGAATAAGGAAAATATGAATTTTCCATTTGGATAATGTAACGCCTCCCTTTCTCAAGAAAATTTAGGACAATGTGTTTTAGTTAAGTTCATTGAGTTAACAAGCAGTTTTAGACACAAATCAAGACCAAGTAAGCTAATGACAAAAAATAAATGTCTTAATTCTAAACTGATAAGGTATGGAAAAGTGGGGTCTACTAAAATAGTAAGGTTTCAATCATTCTAGGGGAATCAATTACACAATGAATTTCATGTCAAATGATGCAAAAGACAAGCACATAAATTGGGTGACCATGACATTGGCTAGTTGTAAAAAAGGTCTAGTCCTTTTTACAACCACTACATCCTACTATTTGTTTAGTGTAGTGTGATGTCCAAATGCAGATACATCCCATGTGTAACTCCAAATGAGTCAAATGAAGTCAATGCTAGCTAGTGAAACCTTAGGTCAAAGCTTCCCTAAAGAACTCATGGGAAGTAATGCCATCCCCCTCACAAGCCAAGTTTGCATGAAAATAAAGAACGCATAAAATAGAAAGACTTTAGGGTCATTTTCAAGATCACCCAAACTTTGGCAAGTTTTTGGGGAGTGCTTTAGGTGACATTCTTTCTAAGCCTTGGACTAGGCTATTTGCAATAGGAATGGTGCTTTTGATTATAAGGGTTCCTTAAAGGGGACAAATGGAAGAGCATACACACACCATTCTTCTTTTTTCCAAATAAAACCTAAGTAAACAACTATTGCAAACAATAATTGATAAGTGTGTTCAATTTTAAACCCAAATGAAATATTTGGTGTTCATTTGACCCTTTGGTCTTAGTTGCCAACTTTAAAAACATTCACCAAAACATCTAAATTATTTGTTAAACACCAAAAAAAAGTTCCTAATTGATTTTTAAGCATGCAAAAGGTGATTTAAACATGTTTTTATCAAATTTCAAGCTTGGTCATACCAAAAAAATATTAGCATGTCCTTTAACTTTGAAGCTCTTTTTAGCTTGAAATAATGAACTTTGGAAAAATAGCTCTTAGGTCTGTGTTTTAAGAAAAACATAGTGATTGAAATTGGTTATTACAACCAATGATGGTTACTTTGGCTAATCGAGATCTAACCAATGTTAGTTAAGCTAGATAATTGATGTTGATATTACCTATCAATGTCAGTTACTATGTAAAATCATGGCAAACACAAATGGTAAAATAAAGTTAAAAAACCAATTTTCAAGATTTTTAAGGGTCTAAATAAATGTTTTAAAGTTGAAAAATGATCTTCTTCAGGTTTGAGATGTGTCTGGTCCCACTAAGCATGCCAAGATGTAGAGAGGATTACAAAGCAAGTTAGTCAAGCATTAGTCCATAAATAACGAAACATGCATAAATAACTAAATAACCAAGCCTATCTATTCCTATAGGAATTACAAAGGATAACAAGAAATAAATGAAAGAAAGCAACATCATATTACCTTCCCAAATGGAATCACCATACCCATGTGGCTCAAAAGCATGCTCTCCCTTGATAAATAATCCTTGTCTTTGTCAAAAATGGGGGTAAGCTCCTCCAATGCTTGAAGAACACTCCATAAAACCCAGGCTCATGATTTAAAATCACTAAACTAGCCTATCAATGAAGCTTACAAGCAAAATCTATGATCAAATGCAAAATATTGTGGAAATAATTTAACATTATAACTTTGAAATATTCAAGATTTTTGAATATATTTGAGCATAATAACTTTGTACCAAAATAGCTTAAAATTCACATCAATGGCCTCTCTATTTATAAATTTTTGAGATTGGTCAGGATCAACCATGATCGTCCATCTCAAGATTGAGATGTGTGGCCATGGATAATCCTAATATTTGGAATTAAATCCATAATTATCTTCATCATGACCTTGGAAGAAAGATCATTGAAGAGACATGAAAGGTATTAACTAGGCATGGGTGACCCATAATCCTGATATTTGTGGCATTTATGGCCTAAGGATGCCTTTCCAATAAATGATGTCACCTGATGATGCATTTAATAAGAATCAATTTTCAAAAATGAATATTCAATATCTCTCATGGAAAATCCATTTAAGCTCTTGATTTGGATTAATTAACCTTAAATAAGGTTGATCAACATTTGTGTAATTATTTGAAAATTGGCCCTCAATTAATCAAAATGGTTAGAAAGTCATATTACTAGGTCATAATTTGATTGGAGAGGAATTGGAAGGCTATGTTACATGTGTTGGAGTTGTATTCCTAGTTAGGATGTTGTCAACACCAAATAACAAAGGTAGATGATGTGTACCAATGAATTAGAAGAAAAGAGTGATCTAGAGCACTAAATGATGAAATGGTCATTTTGACTCAAAATGATCTGATCAAATTTAGTTGGCCCATAAAATGCATTTCCCTATTAAGGGATACTTTGACCTGAACTGGCCCTTGCGAGTGACAAGTTTGAACCATTTAGGACGTTTTATAGATTTTGACCTAAAATGTGTATTTGAGTGCAATTCGAGTAAGATTGACAATTTTGACACAAATGGTGTTAGGAATTAGATGTCTACAGGTGTCATGTTGGTATCCCCATACAAAAAATAATACCATGTTTCATGTAGGTTCCATTTTAGTTGCACTTACAATGTGGCTGAGAATGAAAGTTTGATTCATGGTCTTCAATGGGTAAGGAAAAAAGGAATCAAGAACTTACAAGTATATGGAGATAGTGAATTGGTTATGCATCAAGTTAGGAATGTGGTTATTGACAAGAAATATTTGATCAAGTAATGTAAGAATAGGTTATGGTATTTTATTGAATAAGTCAATGCATTCAACATCCAATTAGTTCCAAGGGAGTAAATAAACATGCTAATAGATTAGCTATCATAGGAGATCAATTTGATACACCAAGTACCATAAAAGAGGAGGGAAAGCAATATCACATTAATATCATTATAAAACCTTCCATACCTGATAATGGGGTGTATTTTCAAGTGTTTTATGTTTACAAACACATTACATACTTCTTGAAAAATGAGGTTGAGTTTTCCTCAAGAAATCAAAAGAGACTCCAAGAACAATTTGATGATCAGATTATGCAACTAGGAATAAACAATATACCTAAGGGCTTGGTGACATTAGAAAGTATATTCAATGAATATGATAAAAATAATAAGAAAAATGTGAGTATGTCTACAAAGGAGTAGAACTATGAAATAATGTTGATTTTCAAAGACAAACTTCTCAAACTAGGCAAGGTATGTTCTACATTGGAGAAGCAAGCATTCATTGATTTGTGTAGAGAGTTTCATGATATATTTGCATTGGAGCATAAGTCCCTAAAATTATTTGATCCTATCCTTGCATACCATAACATTGAATTAGAACCTGAAGTTAAACCGGTTAGTCAAAAAGAAAGGCCCATCAACCCCAAGGTTGAACAACTCATGAGGTTAGAACTTACCAAACTCCTTGAATCTAAAATTATATTTCCTATCAAACATTAAAAATGGGTGGCTAACATTGTACCTATTATAAATAATAATGGGGAGATAAGAATTTGTGTGGAATTTAGAGATCTTAATAGAGTGTCACTCAAAGATCACTATCCTTTACCCTCAATGGAGTAGATTTTTTAAATGGTTTCAGGTTCTCAATGTTTTTTTGTCCTATATGGATATTCAAGTTATAATAAGATTATAGTGAATGAGGATGATCAGTTTAAGATATAAATTGACATAAAATAAGGGATTTTTGCCTATAGTAAGAATCCCTTTGGTTTTTCAAATGCTAGTGCCACATTTTAAAGAGCAATGGACATGGCCTTCAAAGTTTTGATTAATGAGATGTTGTTGGTTTATCTAGATGATATAATAATATTTTATAAATATTATAATGAACATATGCAACAATTAATTCAATTGTTTGAAAGATGTATGGAGTATGGAGTATCTCTTAATCCAAAACAATACATCTTAATTGTCCATGAAGGTAAGCTCTTAGGACATATTATTTACAAATATGGTTTGACTATTGATCCTAAAAGGATAGAAGATATTATAGGCATATAATTTCCATTGCATAAGAAAATTCTCCAAATTTTCTTAGTTAAGATAAATTTTTTAAGGAGATTCATACCTGGTTTTGCATATTTGGTGAAACCTATCATAGCCATGCTCAAGAAAAATAAAGTCTTTTCTTAGACTAAGGAAGGTAAGAGTAGTTTTTAATCCATTAAGAAATAAATTGGATAAGATCCTACTCTTGTGAAACCTAATTTTTATAAGAACTTCATGTTGTATTCATTTGTTAACCTTGATACTATCTTAACCATGTTAATGCAAAATAATAATGAAGGTGTCAAACAATTAATTGCATTATTTAGTAAAGGTTTGGAAGATTATGAAGTCAAGTACACATTTATGGAGAAATAAGTCCTTGTTTTTGTAAGATGACTTAATAATTTTAGGCATATGGTTTCAAACAATAGGATTCATGTTATGGTTTCTCATCTTAGTAACAGAGAGTTTCTCTGAGTAAATACCTTAGTGAAAAGAGGGCAGAGTGGAATACTAAGGTAATGGAATATGATGTTGATATCAAAGTGAAAAAGTTGATAAGGGGTAAAGGCCTTTATTAAAATCTACCTTTAGATCTCCATGAGTCAAAGGAAGAGGCTCTAGCCAATCATGATTGCTCCCAACCAGTTAGTTCCTTCTCTCTAAAATGTTGGACATAAGATGTTATCATATTTATTCAAAGTGGTGAGTTTCCAATAGTGTTTGTCACATGGACATACTTACCATTGAGATATTTTGATTCATATTACCTAGGATAACTTGAAGATCCAATTTGAATGGAGGACTTTTCCATTTTAGGCCAATTTAAGTCTTTATCAACCATTCTGGAAGACAGTTCAACTCTTGTTATGGAGGACACTATATAAGTTAACATTGGGACTCCAAATGACATGAAATGGAGAAAATTAGGCATGTACCTCACTTAATAGGAATGTGACATATTTACAACCCTTTTGATAGAATTTGTTGAGATATCTGGGCCTATTCTGACATGTCAGGTTTGGATCCTACCTTGGTTGTATACCATCTTATTATACATCTTGATGCCAAACTTGTAAAATAAAAACTATGTAAAATGCATCCTCGTATTGTTTTATTAGTAAAGAAATAATTGTAAAAGCTCTTATAAGTGAGATGTATTCAACTGATTGACTACTTAGAGTAGATTTTGAATGTTGTACCAGTCAATAAGAAGCCAGAAGGAATTAGAAGCTACACTTATTTCAAAGATATAAACATGAATTTCCCCAAGGATGACTTTCTTCTTCCAAACATTGACATGATAGTTGACTCCACAGTTGGGTACAAAATTCTTTCATTGATGGATGGATTTTCAAGCTACAACAAGATCCAAATTTGTGCCATAAAACCAACATAAAATAGTGTTCACCACTCCATGGGGAATATTTTGTTATTAGGTTATGCCATTTGGCCTCAAAAACATTGGGTCAACATACCAAAGAGCCATGACCATCATATTTCATGATATGATGCATGCCATTATTGAAGACTATGTGAATGACATCCTAGGTAAATCAAATGCTAGGGTTGATCATCTATAAGCACTATAAAATATAGTTGAGAGACTGCTTGAATACAAGGCCAGACTAAATCTTAAAAAGTGTGTTTTTGGAGTTGCTTTAGGAAAATTTATATACTTCATTATGTCTCATCGATTCATTGAATCTAATTCAACCAAAGTATAAGCCATTACCCAAATGCTAGTACCATCCAATTTGAAGCATCTCCATAGTTTGTAGGGAAAAATCTAGTCTATTAAATGCTTCATTTCCTAGATGGATAATAAATTCCATCCATTTACACACCTACTGAATAAGGGTATGACATTTAATTGGGATGATTAATGTCAAAAATATTTCCATCACCTTAAAGGATATCTTATTGATCTACCTATTTTGTTGCCACCAATGCTAGTAAAGTCATTCTTATTATATCTATCAACCATAGACAAAGCCTTGGGGGAAATTCTAGCTTAGCATGATGATAATTAAAAATAATGTGTCATGTTCTATCTAAACCATACGCTGGTCGCATATGAGCACAATTATATACCCATTACAAAATCCTATTTATCTATGGTCTTTACATCTCAAAAACTATGACATTACATGTTAAATAACAAGACCATGGTAATCTCAAAAGTAGATCCAATCAAGTATCTGATATCTATAATAACTTTACAAGGCCACATGGATAAATGGATCATGCTTCTCATTGAATTTGAGATCAAATACATCAACTAGAAGAGTATCAATGGATAATTACTAGTAGATTAGCTTGTTGAAGCACCCCTTGTAGATATGAAACTATTAACATTCCAATTACCAAAAGAGTCCATTAAGACCATCATTAAAACACATTTTAAATAGAAGCATTGGAATCTATATTTTTATGGATCATTCATAACACATGGATTAGGGTGAGGCCTTTTATTTATTACACCATAGGGGGATCTTATCCCTAAATCATTCTGGATCAACTTTCCTTGTACTAAGAACATGGATAAATACAAAGCACTCATTTTAGGACTTTATCAGGTAGTACAATGGAAAATTTAGAATCTATACGTTTATGGTGATTCTCAATTAATCATCAATCAGGTTATAGATCATTTCTAGACCAAGGATGACAAGCTAGTGCCATAAAAGGCCATGGTTAACACTCTAAAAAAGTAGATTGCCAATGTATAGTTTAAACATATACCAAGGGATAGTAATATAATAGTAGATTTTATGGCCACCATTTCACTTTGATTCATCATACTAACATGGAAAAATAATACCAATTCCTCATTAAAAATATGATAGCACCAGTTGATGAACCTTCAACTGTCATAATGATTTTTGATATTGTTGATCCTAACTCTATATGGTATTTATACCTTTATGCCTATCTTCATGACCAAATTATGCCACCAAACCTATCCCACAAACAATCCAAGGCCTTTATCCACCATATAGCATTATATACCTTGCTTGGACCAACCCTTTACCATCATAACTTTGATGGAACTTTTATTCATTATTTAACTTTGGTAGAATAAACATTAGCATTATAGGAAGTGAATTAAGGGGTATGTGAATCCCATATAAGTGGGGATATCCTATCCAAAAATATCCTATATGCCTTGTATTATTGGCCAATGATGGATGAGGATGTAGTTGCATATGTTAAAATTTATGAAAACTGTCAAAGGCATGCCAATATAATTCATGCCCCAACCAAGACTTTGAAACTAATTTTGAAACCATGGTCATTTTATACATGGGGCCTAAATATCATTGGGAAGATAAACCCCACCTCATATGATGGCCATAAACACATCCTTACCACTACTTATTATTTCACTAAGTGGGTTGAAGCTATACCCCTTACTTACATGATTGGAAAGCAAATTTACAAATTCATATTCAACCATCTCATCTATCATTATGGTATCCCATCTAATATTATATCTCATAATGGCAGATCATTTAAAAATAAGGATGTCAAATTGTTATATGCTGAGTACAAAATTACTCAACATTTTTCCATAGCATATTACCCACAAGGTAACATCTAAACAAAAACATATAATAAAACCATTGTCAACATTCTTAAAAAGATTTTCAATGATGTTGGTTGTGATTGACACCTCCAAATCTTCCACTCCCTTTGGACATACCACACCAATTATCATACCCCAATTGAATCCACTCCATATTCACTAGTTTATGGAACTAAGATCACTCTTCCTATTGATGTCAAGCTACTTCTTTGCACATATCTTTGAAACATGTATTGGATAATGAATATTATCACGTATCTTGTCTACAAGAGCTAGAGTTACTTAATGAAAAATTCATGGCCACACTTAATAACATACAAGCATACTAGAACAAACTCTAAAGATACTATAATTGGTGGTTCATACATAGATAATTTTAGCTTGGTGATCTTGTACTCAAAGAAAACCAACAAAATACCATGGCTAAGAAGAAATACAATATCAAGTTCAAACCCAACTAAATCATCCCTTTCATCATTGATGTAAATTATGGCACTGGAACTTACATGATTATTATACTAGATAGAGATGAACTTGATGAGCTGATGAACATTATACTCCTAAAGCATTACTTTGCTTAAGAGACTTGGTGTATTATCTATGAGGGACATTTTTGTTGTACCATAATACCAACATTCTTCTTTACACCATATTGTTCTCTTGTATTCCATTCTACTATACCTTTCCTATTAACCAAGTTGTTTTTAACCTCCTTACGTAACCTTTTGACCTTGGTTTTATTCCCTTGGTTCCATGGCTACTTTTAGCAAGAAGATTCTGATTAATTTTTAGTGGTTAATTTTGTATTTCAAACAAAGGTCATATTTTGGAGTAGTATGACAATGGTTTGGCAGTTGCATCCTTCATTTCTTATTCCATTAAATACCAAGTGTTCTTGATTATAACCACCTTTGGGTAAATCAATGTCCCATCATTATGTTACTAATTATAATCACCTTAGGTTAAATTAGTATCATTAACCTATGTCATTATTTCTTAACTATAACTACCTAGGGTAAAGTTAGGAGCAACACTTATTTTTCATGCCTTGAAATACCACCTTGCCATGCCTATACCATACTATTCCATTTGCCGACTTTGTCTAGTTTCTAAATTTGTTGCTACCTAGTGAGATTCCTCCACTATAAGGTAGAACTATAGTGACTTGAGGTCCCATACTAGAACTATGTAGGAAGTGCTTAATTCATGTTGAGGTAACCTTAGTCGCCCTTTGCAATGATCTCACTATTTTATGAGCAACTTAAGACACACTCTTTCCATTTTGCGAGAAATTTCAAGTTTGAACACTCTCACCACTTTTCAAGCTTGGCCTATTTTGTATCTCTTTATTCTCAATCAATTTGAGATACTTAAAAAATTACAAAAAAAGTTGAGATACTTAAAACATATTCCAATTTGACCATTTCTTTACCTTAAGGATTTTGGGATCCCTAGCTACTTCACAAGTAACCATTTTTCATTTAGTTCCCCATCCTTACTAGCCTCATATCCCATGCTCTCATTATTTTTGATCCCTTTCCCATTATTCCTCTAAAACATAATCATGTTTTCTTATCATCATTTTATTCTATCCCATTTCTTGGGAAAACTACATTTGGCATAATTTTTTATTGGATCTTGCATCTATAGAACTATGTAGGCAACATCCACTTGCTTAGTGCATCTAGAGATAGCTCAACCACCCCCTTCCTTTTATTTTATTCCCCCATTTTTTTTTTGTTTATTGTCACCTATTCACTAGGGGAAATGTTTGTTGTCTTATTTGTGTCATGTTGTTTTTACTAACTTGTGGTTAACCATTGTTTATTTTTTGTTTCTTTTTTATTCTATTTATTTTTTCTATTTTTTTTTGTTTGATTTATTGCTGTGCCTTGATTCATTCTATGCGTATTCATTAGGTGATTCCTTGCACATTATTTTGAATCTATCCATATTTATGCATCAACATTATCATCATGGTTTTTTTTATCATTGGTGCATTAATTTTCAATGGTTTATTGGATCATGTGTCAGTCCTTATGCATAGTTTAGATAAGTTATCATGGTGTTCTATCATGATGCATACCATCATGTGATACCACAAAAATTAGCTCAGGAAGTCTTAAAAGTAATATGGCCATGATATATCTCCTTAGCACCTGACAAATTCTTGATCTACGCTGATCATAATTCCTAAATATAGAGTAATTAAATCATGAAAGAATTTTAACCCTTACTAGATAGGACATTCATCTCCATTATATAAAGTTTCTCAAATTCATCTTTCTCCTCTATACCATCTCACTCTTACTCCATGACTATAGATTTAGTTTGTGAGCCCCATTTTTGAATTTACCATAATTAGGATACCAATGATTATAACCGCATGTGGGAAAATCATTGTATACCATCTCACTTGTATTACCAATGATTATAACTACCTAGAGGTAAATCATTATTCATCATACCACCCACATAACCAATGATTTTAACCACTTATGGTAATATAATTATATCTCTTCCCACTTATGCTACCAATTATTCTAACCACCTATGGGTAAATCATTGCCTTTCGATCTATATGCATATTATAGATTATAACCACCTATGGGAAAATCCTTATCATTCTCCACCCACTTGGGAATATTTTTATCTTGCCAATGATTATAATAACATGTGGGCAAATAATTATTTTCCCTTTCATGATTATAACCACCTCTAGGCAAATCATTCTTTTGTTACCCTAAGACTTTTTCAATAATTATAACTGCCTTTGATAAAATCATTACCTCTTTTTGTTTCACCTATGGGAAAATCATCCTATTTATATACCAAATTGGGGTAGCTCCATATGCTACTAATTATAACCACCTATGGGTTAATTAGTCTTTTACACCCATTTTACCTTTTGGTCCCATCATTTATTTCTTTTGAATGACCAATTACCAACCCTTTTTGTTAACCACTCCCTTGAGGGGGCACCTAAAGTTTATCTATTTTTGTTAAAGTCATAGGCATATAAGACATTTTAATTATTTGATAATATGTTAATATGCATATATCTTGCAATGCCTTCCCAAATAGGGGAAAATTATAAACACCTAACACTGGCCACAACTAAATTCTGACTAGACTTCAGACTGATTCCTACCAATCATTACAAATTAAGCTTAAGAATCATTAAACATCCCAATTTTTATTGTACATCATTTATCAATACTTTAAAATGTGTGAAGGCATCCCTAATTTGGGTATCCTACCATATGAAATAATAACCTCTCACAAATTCATCCCTAATCACCCTATAGCATAATAATAGTCAATTTGGCATATGAACCTATTAAGTAGGGAACTCACACACTTAAATGAAATATTTTAAATGATAAATGGATAATCATAATTAATTAAAAATCTAATCCAAATTAAAATCCTAGTTGAATTATCCATTTGAAATTAATGAATAACTAAAAAATGAAATTCAAAACTTCAACATATCCTAGCCTATCATAATTACCTTTATGAGTTGTCAAGCTCTTTGAAAATATCCTAAAATATCTATTTTGGAGACCCATGCCTATTAATTGAAAATCATGACTACTTGACAACTATTGACTATATTGGGGTTATATTTAACTGACTTGGGTTAGGTTTTAACCCATTCTAATCCTTAAATCCACCCTAACTTACCTTGGGTGAGATTTAAATCCTCAAGCTATAAA
Organism: Torreya grandis; assembly: GCA_037957365.1. Taxonomy (NCBI): domain Eukaryota; kingdom Viridiplantae; phylum Streptophyta; class Pinopsida; order Cupressales; family Taxaceae; genus Torreya; species Torreya grandis. The sequence continues at coordinate 806,385 of JARHVA010006581.1, forward strand.
TACAATACTATGTCTCTTCATTTTAAAGATCTCATAAGCCAATTTTATAATGCAAATTTAGAGAGAGATAAGCCATTTGATTTAGTGTTATAATGACAAAATTGTCTTGAAAGTAGTGTTGTAATGCCAAAATCTTGAGCCAAGACACATCAAATCCATGGTGCCAAGGAGAGAAGGAGACAACAAGCTTCATTTACCAAAATACTCTTTGATGCACAAATCAAGAAAGACACTCAACAAAGAATTTGGAACTCTCAAGGAAGGTAAAGGATTTGTGTCTTTTGTATTTTAGTCATGCTTTCATTTGCCTTTTGTTACTAATTTCCCCCTAAGTTATAGGATTGGAGTGTAAGTGTTAGTGTGTTTTTATTTGGGTTTTGTTACTTGAAATAACACTATACTAACCTACCTTCTTGGATTCCTATGATCATAGTAAAAACATACTGATGATCCCTCAATAGGTAAAATCCTTATGAAATTTTGTTTTAAGTCTATTAATCTCCCAAAGTCGTAAGCTTTGGCCTAGACTTTGTCCCAATATTCTCAACAATTTTCTTTAGTAGTTCATGATATATCCTATTATATTCACCAAGAATGTGTTCTTGAAGAGTTATCTATCCTTCTTGTTCTTGAATATTAAAATTTCATATATTTTCTTCCTTAGTTTGTTATTAAATTTAATATATTAGTGGATCATATTCTCATTTTGGTTTAAAGTAACCATTCAAGTCCATATCCTCATCACTATCGATGGACCTTTTCAACTCATACTTAATCCTATGACAATTTTGTATAATAAATTATTCCTTCTTTTTACTAACCTTATAGTTTTATATGGATATATTGAAATCATAGGATACTTCTTGTTGTGATGATCAGTATATCAAAATACTTAGGTCTTCTACTCACACATGACATAGAAACATTTTTAATTTATGTAAACCACTATGTAGTATAGGATTTCATCTTCAAAAACAAATGCTTGGATAAAATATTTTTGAACCTATGACCAATGCTTAGTTTCACACATGCACTCCTGATGCATATACCAAGAAATTAGAAGTGGTGCCAAAGTAAATCTAAAAAATGCACCCAATACTTAGGTTTAACACTCTAGATAGATGATATGTCTATGCACATCTATATGAAACTCTAGACATTGTCCTTCTTAAAATAATGTCTAATATACTCTAATAATGATTGGTATCTAAAAATGTGTTCACAATAATTCACATGCCTCATCTCATGATAATCGAGTTTTCTTATGAACTACCAACCAGGTCACAATAATTTCCTTCAATGATTAATTGAGTGTACTTTCTCTCTGATCCATATTAGGTACATGATGATATAATTTTAAAATTAAATGATTGGGATCCTCATTTACAAAGTATTGTGGTAGTTGGAATTATATGGAAAATATTATTCATAGAGGGCACACCTCATGATTTATTTAAACCCAATTCAACATATTTATATCCAAGTCACCACTTATCAAAGATGGTTCTTCCCAAGGTAAGGTACTTTCTATAGGATTATCTATGTAATCCATAGTTATCACACCTATATTATGTAATAAATATACCTTAGACTTGGTTAGTAATCACATAAAGAGTGACCAAGATTATTCAATCTAAAATTGATGTGTTAGTGACTACTATAATTGGTATATACATAGACTATTCAACTAGATTCAACTATATTTGATGTTCTATCTAAGGGTTATATAAATAGTATTCAGTAGCTCATAGATCATTCCTATTTTTTATCTATATTTACCTTGAACCAAATATTATCCTCATAAACATAAGGTGACTCTAGTTCTCTAGGGTTAACATATGGCTTATACTCAGACTTGTTCAAAGGTGTCATAATTATTTTATTTCTTTGGTGTGCCTCCAATTGATGTTGCACTTACTGATAATAATTTGACCATCATAATTCAATTTTTAGAAATCAAAGTAGGGTAGTGGGTCTCATCTATTTTCATGCTAATTACCTCTAATATTCTCATAATCTTAAGTTAACAACCTTAGTTTATACATATTCAAGCCATCTAATGGTTCTACTCTCCCATAACCTATGAGACTAAGAATAATCAGACTATAGCTAAATGACGGTTGAATAATAGCCTCCCATGTAGATATTGATATCATATTTACTATGCTTCCAAATTAAAATAAAAAATTGGGCATCTCATACCCTATGAGTTTAATATCCATTCGAGAGTCAACATCCCAGGGATTTTTAGTTTTTATATACCATACAATGTTATTGGTATCCTTTTATCCTCATTGTGTGTAATCGATTAGATTATACAAAAGATTTATAATATTATATGAAATATATTCATTTCAGAGAGTGATCAAAGGTTTTAATAGATCTATTATTTTAGTCATTACTCCTTCCTTCCATATTATGCAAACAATATACATATGTGCATTAATAGTTATAGCGTAACCTTCTAACTCATTTTATTATTATATGTTTTGCAGGACTTATGTTTCTTGATACATCAAACCTTTTTCTCTTATATCATATGATATTTATCATATTGAACCATATGGATTCTTTGACCTAGTGGCATTTCTAAAGTGGGTAATCCTTACTCTACATGTTTTTTCCTTGTGATTACTTGCATGAACATATTCTTGCTAAGGTCTAAATTTTTCATATTTACATTTCACATAGGTTTTGATGATTTTCTAAAATTAGGTAATATTTAGTATGATTTTGTCCTAAATCTCTAGATTATACACATTACAATTGTATTTCAAGATTAAATGGGTAGTTTCATGTGAAGTGGTTATATTCACCATACTAATTTAACTTTTTTTGGAATATTAGAGTTTTATTCCTATTTTAGTTAAGGATTTAGATTAATAATCAGTAAATAATATTACAATAAATAAAGTCTTGATTTATATATTTTATTTATCTTTTGTACCTTTCTAAAAATAGCAATAAATTAGGATAAATATAACTTAGCTTAAAATAGGTTGAAATGGCTGTTGCAAGGTCTAAAATTGGCTATGTAAGATTGACATAGTGTCACAAATTAGAATTTGGCTTTCATTTTGTGAAAGGATAAGACCACTAAAAACTAAACACCTTAGGGTCCAACAATGTTGTCCTCTTTTTATGTTGTTGTCCAAACTACTAATAGAGCCTTGATTTTTTTTGGGTTAATTTTGTTGTTCCTATGTGAGCCTACCTATAAAATATTAAGTCTTGAATGTAGGTGAAACTCCTTATAGAGATGGTTCAATCTTCAAACCCTAGACCTTCATTGTACTTAATAAAGCATGAGAAAGAGGTGGGGTTAGCTTGTGTAAGATGCACTGAACATGTATCCACACCTCTTATGTGGGTACACTACCTACATACCAATACTCCAAAGAGGGATCAAGCCATATGTAGTTCTCCCACTTGATGTGCTTTGTACAATAGTGTAATATGGATTTAAAAATGACAAACTAAGAGTGCTTAAGGTGGCTAAGGACTGGTGTGAGATTTTTAATGTGTTTGCAGTTGTGTTGGGTGATTGTATGTAGAGAATAGGAAATTTTTTCTTAGTGGTTTGTTTGTATTCTTACTTGATTTCAAAGGTATGTCACCCCTCTTTGTAAATGACCTTTAGATGGACCTTTATAGGGAACTATTGATCATGGGTTAGATTTATTCATACTAGGCTGACATTATGAAGGATAAGAATCAGATGAAAATGGTCATTTGGGCTTGAAATGTGATTGGATAGGAGGGCCAAAAATGGGAAACCTTAGGGTTTAGTGTTATAGTCTAGGTAAAGTGCTCTTGTCCTATAGGCTCGAGACTTGGGGGGATAAAATTAGCCTAGGAAATAGAGCTTGACTGAGCTAGAATGATCATTTGGAAGGCTATGGATGAATGGGAATAAGAAAAAAGGTACCTACGAGGGTCATAAGAGCATGAAAATAGGATATATGGATAGGATGTTACTAACCACACTTAAACTACTAGATTTAGTCATTTTATATGACTACATTTACCCCTATTTATTCTAGTGATGTAGTAAAGTGAAATACTAAGATAAAGGAAAAATAGAAAATGTCCCCAAACTTACCTATTAGGGTGAAGCTCATGAATTTGTGTGATTTTAAGTGTTCATAGAGAGAGCACATTGTGAAGTGTAAATTTTTAAGAGAAATCAAAGAGTATATCAGTTATTACTAGACACGTTATGTCTAAGATAAGAATGTACAAAATTTAGGTAAAAGAGAGAGGAAGAAAAAAGAATGAATAAACCTCTTCAGGTACATGAACCAATATAAAACCTATTATGATGTTGAGTAATGTTGGGGATGTGTTGAACCAAGAGTAATATCATGAACAAAATTGAGTGCTCAATTCCTTGAAGGTGGCTTAAGAATGTAAAGATTATCCCTTTGGATATATCATCGCCCACTAAGTGAAGTTATGTGATCATGCATGTGCTAATAAATGTTTAGACTATGTGTCCAATTCCTCTGAGTAGGTGGCTCAAGAATACAAAGGCTAACTAGACCTTTGGATCCATCATTACCCACTAAGTGAAGCTATGAATAGATATTGGTATGAATATGTGTCGTATAAGATGGCTCTTGAAGCCCATGAATGTTCTAAAATCTGGTAATGTGACATAGATAGCCAAATGTGTATTATAAACTAGGCTAATATTGTCCATTTTAGAATGTGGAGATTAGGCTTGTATGAAATCCAGTCTAAAACTAAGAACTAGGCTTATGTGGAAGTCACTTGAGAAATATGCCAACCACTCACATATAGAATAAGGCATGTAACTACTGAGAATACCTAGGTAATATACTAAACTTGAAAAGAAAAGAAGTCAAATGTCCCTAATCACTGGTGTCTATAACATGGATTTTGATATAGAAGTTATATCAAGTGCACTATAAAACTATAATCGAGAGCCATCATGCCATGTATGATGCCCCCTATATTTGGATTCTTTGAGAAAAAATATACTAAAACTATTGAATCTAATCTAAACTATAGGTGATAAAACTATAACTAAACTTACCTTTTTGTTTATTTCTATAAAATTTGTGTTTTTTTATTTGGCCAGGAGCATAAAAAACAAGACACCTTGGTGTCTGGCATTGTTGTCTAGGTCCAACGCTCTTGTCCTTTACTAATTTTGATAATTATTCTATAATCATTACTATTTTTCTAGTCTTTTTTGCCTAGTTTGAACTCTAATTTTTGTTTTGGGTGTTTTGAAAATTGATTTGTGATTGGTAGAGGGCTCTGATCTCTATGACAAAACCCTTGTTTGTTTCCCACTATTCTGAGGGTAGGAATGAAGACCCTATAATGACTATCCTCAAAAGAAATAGCCCTAAAAGTGTGTTATGCTATGAAATATATGAGTTTGTAATAATAATTGTAAAGATATCTCAAAATATAGCATAGTTTGTATTAGAGATTATTAGATCAACAAGAGTATTCCTAGATAGATGTAATATTGTAATAACATGTGTAGTATACTGATTTGAAGCTAGAAATGTTAGTTGTTAGTCATTAGCTATCAAATAATGATGGAGCATGATGTCGATCATGGCATCTAAGAAGGTGAGATAATACATGATATGGATCATGACATTGCAAACAATGAGAAGCAAACAAATAATTAAGCACATAGTCAAGAAGCAAGAAGCACATAAGAGAGGCCAAGGGGCCAGGAAAATAAGGGACATGGGCACATGCCACTCAAACTAGAAAATCAAGCTTACAAGGCATGTTCAAATGCCACATACACATATAATTTAAAAAAATCAAGGTCAGCACGAGGGCCATAGGCACATAGAAGAGTACAAGAAAAGGACATTAGCAAACATTTTAAGGCATACACAAGAGATAAAATAAGAACTAATAAATGCAATCACATCTAGAAATAAAAATAAAGAAATGAAGGCATGTAAATGTTGGAAATACAATGGCATATAACTATTTAAAGAAAGAAGTGAAAGTATGCAAGACATAGAGTACACGACTAGGTATATGCTAATAAATACACAAGTGCTATATACTAGTGAATGCTGATAGAGTAATCTATGTAAGCTAGTAAGTAATATACATCAACATGATTAATAGAGTGTGTGGTATAATAATGACATAACTTGGATGGTGTAGTCATGTAGAAGATGTCCCAATGGGTAGATATATTGATGTATGTCTCGAATGTAGAAGTAGGATGCCCCCTCAATGGGTAGAGTGAAGCAATCAAGCATCTGGATGTCACTACACACAATCAAAGAAGATCAAGTGAATCATGGTAATATAGATAAATTGACAAATAATAAGATAGAAAAATAAATATAAGTCTAGCATTGTAGTAGAAACGTAAAGCATGAATAATGCATATAATTGAAATGTTTTTGTGTTTTTGCTTTATTTGAATGTTTTTGTATTTTGAAATATTTGAATGTTTTTGGATTTTTAGAATAAGCTATGTACAATCAATCATAAGGAGACTATGTATAATAAATTGAAAAGAAGCTATGTAAAATTAATCATTAGGAGACTATGCACAAAAAATTGAAAAGAAGTTATATACAAGAAATACTAAGAAACTATGTATAAGTAAACTAAGAAGAAATGATACTAACCAATGAGTCTCATAATATACTCTCTATAATGGTATCTTGTATCAAGGAGAGGGATCATGCATGATCATGAAGCATGATGGACAGGTTGAGATTGTGACTCTGAAAGCTATGTAGACTGTAAATTCTTTGAAATATTTGTAGTGGAAATTGATGTTGGGATCCCCATGTAAATATAAAAAGTGTATACAATGGTAGGGCTCTTGGGGACCCATCTGGTTGTAGGATAAGCTCTTTGAACATGTGATCTATGTGTAGAGGTATGAGACTTCCATAATACTGACTTGGGTGTGAATACTATACCTGAAAACTATCTAAAATCTTGAAACTATGGTTGATTTAAAAGAGGCCTATGTGGAAGTATATGAACTCTCTGTGCTGGTGAAGAAGGCCTCAATTGTGTCTAAATCTGAATTGGAGGAAGAACTATAATTGGTGGAGAAGCTAAAACTAGTAACTACAAAGTAGGAGATGGATCTGAAGTGTGGAGTGGTAACTCATATGGAAATCCACCAAATATAACAATCTAATTAACATGAATGAATTTCAATCATATGTGAACTGTAAAAGGTACTACTTGAAGTTTTTGTATCCATGGTTAAACATATAAAAAACTCTTGCACTTGGAACAATAGTAAATGGTGTGTCCACATGTGTTAGACCAACATGTAGAAGAAGTAAAATCTCACCCATTTAACTTTGTATGTGCCCACTAAATCCACTTATAACTATGTTTGTTGGGGTAATATCTTGATTTGAATATCCCAAATGCTGTAGTAATGTCATAGTACACATGTTCACACTAGATCCATTATCTATGAGGACACTATGAATAGGATGATGATTAATGTAAGATCTGATGAAGAGTACATGGTAATATAAATCATCCTCAACTATCTCCTTCTTTGAGAAAGAGATGGAAGGTCTAATTGGAACTCTAGAATTATACACACCAATCATGTTTCTCAAAGAATTTTACTTGACTAAAGGTGCTTGGTATGTATTCGGTGGAGGGTGTACATGATATGCATTTTGAATAAATAATGTATCCCCTATATTTTGTTTAGATTATTATGGGAAAGGATATGATAAAAATTTTAGAGCCTTGTCTTGTGTTTTCTTTCCTTGAGGAGGCTCAACTAGAGTGCTAAGATCAATAAAGTTATCATCTATCCAATCTTGTATCTTGTGTTTCAAACTGATGCATCTATTTTTTGTGTGTCCTAGTGCCCTATGAAAATTATAAAATGAATTCTAATCATATCCCTATGGAAGAGAATTTGTTGGATCAACTTACTAAATAAGAGGGAGAGATATGATGTTACATTCTAATATCTATTGTAAGACTATGTTTAGAGATACTGGTAGATTGTAAAATTTTGTTGAGGAGGCATGGATAAAACCACTCACTAAGGGGGATCTGAATCCACATTAATTGTAGGTTGATTTTGAATTTTTCTATCATTAACCTTTACTTTATATGGGACTTTACTATTACTCTTGTTTTTTGTTTTTGATATGCTTGTGTACTTGAGTTTGCCCATTGAAATTAATTTGACTTCCCTTTCCTTTAGTGTATGACATAACTTAGTGAAGGAAGAGAATATTTTAAACACTATTGACTCATGAAAAACTTGTAGAAGACTCTATTTAAATATATCTTGTAACTCTTGATCAGCTATGGAGCTATTCATTTTATCCAAGATAGTCTTATATATAAGAACATAATCTTTAAGATTCTCATTTGAACTTTTTTTTTGTTGTGTAACTTGGGCATAAGAAACCTTATCACCTATGTTAATTTTGAAATGAGCTAGGAACATGTTCGCTAAAGGATTTAATGCATTAATAGATATATTTGGTAGACTATAGAATCATTGTAGAGCATACTCCTTTAAACTCAGTGGAAATAGCTTGGTTAATAACCAATCATTTAACACATAGTTAAAGTATGCTACATGAAAATTTCTCAAGTGTGTCTCTAGATCACCCTTTCCATCATATAGAGTGAGCTTGGGTTGAACAAAACTTGGTGGCAAGGGTGTAGAATTAATATGACATGCCAATGGTATATGAAGTAGAGTAAAAGATTCCAAGGCCTATGTAGGTCTAGAGGCACCTTACTCAAGATGTAGCACCTTGGATTGAAGAGATTTTATCTCTTGCATAAAGGTAGCCACATCAAGAGACAAAATGTACTAACCATAATTGGTAGTTCCTCATAAGAAGGTTGGGATGATATAAGGGGGTTGTTGAGACATAGTTGTCCTCGTAGTGTCATTTACAACTAGTTGCTCTAAAGGATGGAAGACTCAACTTTATTAGCCTTTTTAATTTCCATGATAGATTGTAAGATAAGAGTATGATATCAACGTTGTTCCTTAAATATTTCTCTAAATTTTTTTGGACTCAAGTCTTTTTTAATGATAACATCATTATCAATAATAGGTGGAAGTGGATCAAGAACCTGATGTGGTGGGTCATAAACATCGATGTGTGTATCATTATTGTTATTCTCATACTAATCATTGTCAAAATTATCCTCATGGAAATTAATGTAATCTAGATGTATAAGATCTATATCAAGAAGTTAAGTTGGTTTTTTATCCATGGTGTATGGTTGGATTGAAGAAATCTAGGTGAATTTAGGAGGGTTACCACTAAGTCTTGCACTTCATCTCAAAGGAAGAGATGCAAGGAGCTTGGGTAGCATAAGGAAAAAAACTTAAATAATGAAAGAAAAGATTAAACAAAGATAATCTAAACAATGAACTAGAATATGCATAAAAATAATACAAATCTCACAAACATGTAAGGTAACACCTAAAGAAACAAAGGGACCTAGTAAATTTAACTAGGGTTTGAAAGAAATATTTTTTTCAAAATTACTATGGTAAATTTTAAAAATTAAATGGGAAATTTTGATTTATGTGAAAGGTGATACCTCAAAATCAATGGGACCTAGTATATGCAACTAAGGTTTGAATGAAATTATTTTAAAAATTACTAAGGTGAATTTAAAAATTTAAAAGGAAATTCCAATTTAAATATGCAATAAAAAATCAAAAAAATACTGGAGAAATACTGGGACCTAGTATAGGCAACTAGGGTTTGAAGGAAATAATTTTTAAAATTAATAAGGTAAATTTTAAAAATTAAATGTTAATTTTTTATTTAAATATGTAGGAAAAAATTAAAAAAAATACTTGAAAAATCAGCAAGAAATTTTTCTTAGGGTTTCTAGAGTTTTTATGCAAAAATGAAGTGAGTCAGGTTCACCAAATGATTTAATTTTTTTAGGAATATTGGAGTTTTATTTATATTTTAGTTAAGGGTATATATTAATAAATTAGTAAATAATATTGCAATATTTACAGTTCTAATTTGTATATTTTTTTTTTATTTTGTAACTTTCTAAAAATAGTAATAAATTAGGAGAAATATAACTTAGCTTAAAATAGATGGCTATTGTAGGGTCTAAAATTGGATATGCAATACTAGGATAGTATCACAAATTAGAATCTAGATTTTTTTTTGTGAAAGGATAAGAACACAAAAAATAGGACACATTGGGGTCTGATGTTGTTGTCTTTTTTTGGTGCTATTGTCTAAACTACTCCCAGAGACTCAATTTTTATAGGTTCTTTCTGTTGTTCCTATGTGAGCCTACCTATAAAATCTTGAGTCTTGAATATCAAAAAAACTTCTTATAGAGCTGATTCAATCTTAAAACCCTCGACCTTCATTGTGCTTAATAAAAATTGAAAAAGAGGGGGGTCAGTGTGTGTAAGATGCACTAAACATGTATTCACACTACTTGTGTGGGTACATTGCCTACATACCAATACTCTGAAGAGGGATCAAGCCATATGTAGTTCTCCCACTTGATGTTCTTTGTGAAATAATGTAATGTAGATGTAAAAATGATAAACTAAGAGTGTTTAAAGTGGTTAGGGATTGGTGTGAGAGATCGAATGTGTTTATAGCTATGTTGGGTGATTTTATGCAGAGAATAGGAAAGTTTGCCTTAGTGGTTTACTTGTATTCTTATTTGCTTTATAAGATTTGTCATCCTTCTTTTTAAATGACTTTTGGATGGAATTTTATAGGGAACTATTAATCATGGGTTAGATATATTCGTGCTAGGCTGACATGATGAAGGATAGGAATTAGATGAAAATGATCATTTAAGCTCAAAATGTGATTGGACAAGAGTGTCAAAAATGGGACACCCTAGGGTCTGGCATTATAATACAAGGATAATGCTCCTATCCTATAGGCTTGGGACCTAAGGGGTTATAATTAGCCTGGGAAATAGAGCCTAGTTGATCTAAAATGATCATTTGGAAGGCTAAGGATGACTAAGAATAAGCAAAAAGGTACTTAGGAGAGTCATAAGAGCATGCAAAGAGGAGCTATGGCTAGGATGTCATAAACCACACTCAAAATACAAATTTGGACATTTTATATAACTACACATATAAACAAAACTAAGCTAGTTGATGAGCTTGTTAGTTGTTGTTATTTCATATTCCATAGTATCTACCATGGTATCATCCCATGAATATGCCTATATGTTTTTAAAAACCCAAAACTTTCTACTTTTCCCCATCAAATCCCCTTAACTATTATTGATGCTTATTATATCTACCATACTACTATTGAGGTGATGATGGAGCCTAATTTTATTGTTTGGGCTAAGGAGTCATAGTGTTACATGAGGAATTATATTGATATTATGGAGATGATGGCATCCATCCATCCAAACCCTAGGGTTGATATTGTGGTGATGAAGGCATATACCTAGGACCACCTTATGTCATGCTAGCCATTTCCACCTCCAAGCCTAGAATTCCTTACTTTACAGTAAGTATTTGTTATGTTAGGATTGTGAAGGAGTTCTTAGTGATATATTATTCTAGTTAATATAAGGAAAATAGAATATTCTTGTCATGATTATTTAACTTATAAAATTATAGTAAAAGCTATGTGATTTTTGAATAAACTATTATAGTAAATGACACTTTCATGTTTCATGTCATATTACTCTACATATGTCATATAATTTAGTTTTGATTTTAGGATAATCATTCCTATGGTGTCCTTCCTTTCTACACTTTGTACACCATAGACCTAACTTAGGCTTATTATTCTAATTAATCTCATCCATCTTCTTGAGAAAAAAATCTATTTTCATCTTAATTTAGAGTTAGTTAATGGAGCATTTCTATAATCCTCAATTTGTTCTACCCACAGTGTAGTTGCATGAGCATCAGCCTTAGTAAAAATTTGTGACTTTACAATGTGAAATATAATCCTTGATTTCATCCCATATATAAAACAATCATCATTATATTTATCTTCCATGATAAAATCTATCTTGTTCATTATGTTTAAATATTTGTGATTGTATTCCCATACCAATTCTCTACTTCATAGCCAAATCTCCTTAAGATCCTAAATGGTCTGAATTGATCACTTATCCATCTTGAACTATATGATTAATTTATCCTTAAATTGTTGAATACTTAGGTAATTAATATCCTTTTTATAAATGATCTCTAGAGTTCAGCCTATAAATGATCTTATGAGTTTTCATTTCTTCACATCTTCAAAAGTCACTCCCTTAACCTTCCATTTCATATCATAGGTTAATAAATGTTATTTAGGGTTAGAATATTCATCATATGAAGTTAAATAAAAGTTATTTTATTTAATGCCATGCTTGGCAATTATAACTAGAACTATAGGCTTATATGAACTACTCCTTAAAGGTGTCAAAAATTTTGTTTTTAAAGAGAACCCAAGATTTTCTAACCTCTTGTTGTCTATCAATTACTTAGTTTTTGTGATAAGTCTACCAAATTTATCTATAAATTATTCAAATAAATTTTGACTTATCCCATCCTCTACAGTTTATTTCTATTCTCTGATGATAAAATGGGCTCGAGGGATGTGTACTCCTAAAATGAATGATCTGTGTCTTCAATTTTTTTTTGTATATGACATTGAGCCTATGATACTTCTATGATTATGAATAAATTACTCTAGATGATATTATTTCCTTGGTCTAAATAATATCCTTCCTTGTAACTATAATCTACCCCTAGATTCTAACTACTTTATTGGTAATCTATTTTCCTCTTTCTCCTCGCTCTATTCCATATCCTCTCTATCCAAATTTTTGTCTTCTTATTTTTCAAGCCCTTCCATTAATTTCTCTACATAATATATAAATTCTCTATTTTTATTAACTTACTTAGTCTCTCTTTGGTCTCCCCTCTCTTCTAAATCCTCTATTTTACTCCTACTTGTATTCATTAGTAAATTTGGGTTATCTTGTTTATTCAACCTTATTTTTTTTTATCATAGCTCTCTTTCCAATCCTATAATTTTATTATCAATATACTTAGATACATCATCTATATTCTAGGTTTAGGTTTAAGTTCCTCTATTTAGCACTACATCACTCACTCTTATAACACACTCACCCCCATAATGCCTAAATAAACTAATACATATTGGTAGGGGTTGGCATCATGGCCTTTTTAACAACCAACATCTTGATCAAAGTAGGTGGTCATTGAAGGAACTTTCCTCAGATTCATCTCACAAAAAATTCATGTGTAGATTCAAAAGCTAGGTATCCTTGTACAAAAAATCCTATAATGTAATTATTGATGGTACTTTTGGTCTAATGATCTATCACATAGGTCCAGTCAGTATCTAAATTTCACAAGCTATCTAAATTTTCTTCCATCCAAACTATAAAATCTATCCTTCTTGGCTGAAAAAATAGTACTCCAATATAGATAACCACACAATTAATAATCTAGGAAATTCACACCAAAATAATCCATAAATTTATCTGTATATATTCTTTTAAATAAATTCTTTCCTAGTCTTTTGATTATTTTTTATTATTTCATGATTGACCTGGTTTATGGACATGGGTGGGAAGAAGTTTGAAGGTGGAATTTTGAACATGAGCAATGGGAGGGAGGAAGGTGAGTTACAGCCCAGAGATCTCATGAAGGACATTGGGGTTCCCATGAAGGATGTGATAGTATTATTTATAGATACATAATAGGGTCCACCACTAACTTTGAAGGGAATATTAGGCTAGGGTCCACCAGGCACTACACCCAACTCTTAGGGAAAAGGAAAATCTCATGGGCTGACTTGGTGTCCATGAAGCACTTAAATAAAAAAACTTTAGAAGATTCCTTTCTGATCCCAATAGGGGAAGAAATGAGGTAAGTCATGAGGTCCCTAACTCTATCATAGATAATATTGATTCCTCTCTTTCAAACTCACTCTTGGCCAAATTTAGTGATTTTAGGCCCAACATTGACTCTTTACATAGGCTGGAAAATTTCAAATGGTGTCTCAAGGGATAATCAAGATTATTGCTATGCCTAACTTTTTTTCTTATTAACCTGTCTCAATTTGAAGATTACATTTAGATTCTCAGTGAAGGCACATGGTTTATGGGAAAATCTAATGTTTTCCTCTGTAAATGGAAGGTAAGGTTTAATATTGATAACACTGTCATGGAGGACATCCCTATTTGGGTGACTTTTTCAAAGTTACCTCTAAAATTTTAGGCCTTAGAGGCTATCTTGGGTATCTCTAGAGACCTCAACTAACCTATTTCCATTGATCCCATTACCAAGTCTAGACACAGACTCCTGGCTACCCATGTTTGTGTTTTCATTCCTGTTGATAAACCTCTCATTCACTCTATTAAGATCAAATCTAAATATAAGGTCTAAAATCAATACATAGTTTTTGAAAGGGATTAAAAAATATGAAAAACTTGTAATGTTTTGAATAATTATTCTAAAGAGTGTCCTCTAAACAAAAAACCATCCCTTCCCCCCACTCCCTTCTAGGTCAATAAACCATCTTCCATAAACCCCTCCCCCCATCTTCCCCTTATCCCCACCCCCATTCCCTCTTCCTCTCTCCCTTCTCCTCTTCTCCCTCTCCCCAAACCTACTCTTTCCCCTCTCAACATAGGGACAAATTTCTTAGTTGTTGCCTCTTCCAAGTCTTCATCTCCCCTAAATATTCTTAACCTCAGGTTATCTTAGCCTCAAATCTATTAGTTAATGAAATATTTGTGGCTCTAGTTGATCAAAAGGTTGACAAGTCAATTGTGGATGCTCCATCCCTGGTTGAAATCTTAGCTAAAGTATCTTTCATGTCTCCTGCTTCAAACTTTGTTTCACCTCCTTATTTTAAGGAACCTCAAACTGCCTTACATAAAGATTCATCATGTCCTATCTCTTATGAAACTTTATTATTTGATAAGGATCGAGTTCTTCAATAAGTTGTGTATGTTCAAGAATTACTAACTCCTACTAGAAGTCCTAGGTTGTCTAAGCCTTTTTACCCTATAGAGGGGAAATGATCCTAAAAAAAAGGGAGAGATAGTGCTAGGACCATCAAGGAAATGGTAGAGGAACAATGGATGAAATTTCAACCAAAAAAAGTTAGGAAAAAAGTAGTAGGAAAAGAGCCAATATCCCAAGGCAGAGTAACTAACCAAAATTCCAAAAAATATGAAATTAATAAGCAAGTAGTAAAGGGTACTCAAATGACCCTTAGACATTTTCCAAGAAATAATAAATAAATATCATAACTTATAATATAAGGGGGTTGAATAACCCTATGAAATAGAGGCTGGCTAAAAATAGGATCGATAATCATAAACCTAATATCTTTCTTTTTTAAGAAACCAAAATTCCTATAGATTTTTTTTTGAAAAATAAAGCTAACATTTGGGGTAAATCTCTTTGTAGTATCAGTATTTCTAGAGGTGCTTTAGGTGGGATGGTGGCTTTTTGGGACCTAGTTATTATGGAAGGAAATGTCTTGATTGAACCTAATTCTCATATTTCTATTCAAAGCCATTCATAACAATCAGGAATAGGTTCTCACTAATGTCTATGCACCTAATTATAAGAATGATTGGAGAAAACTCTAGGAGGATTTAATTGATATTAGGAAACTCTTCATGGACAAAATTTAGATGGTGGTATGTGACTTTAATTCTCTTCTATCCCCGAGGGAAAAGAAAGGGGGATCTTTTCCTCTCAATGATAGTATATTGGGCCTGAGTGAATTTATAGCTAAGGTAGAGCTTTCAAATGTTAACCTAAAAGGTAACTCTTTCACCCAGTCAAATAGGATATTAGGAGAAGATCTTATTCAAGTAAGGCTTGATAGGTTTTAAGTGTCTTTATAGTGGGATCTCCATTCAATCTTCTCTATGTCTTCTCTTTCTAGGATCATATCTAATCAAAATCCCCTTGTTTTATCCAACAAAAATCTATTAAAATTCAAGCACACCCATTTCATATTTAAAAAATGTGTCTTACCAACTCATCTCTATTGGATTATCTAAAGGAATGGTCAAATTTTTTGGTACAAGGCTTAGCCATGTATATCATGGCCATGAAACTCAAACATGCTAAGTAAAAACTCAAGATATAGAATAAGGAAGTGTTTGTGAACATTTTCACACAAATATTTATAATTGAGGAGAAAATCACTGCCTTCATCCTTACCCCTCCCTTCAAGCCAAAGAAAAGGATTTACTAAGTTTATTTCACAATTTATAAGCTACAGAGGAGATTTTATGGCATCAAAAATCTAGGAAATTTTAGCTAAAGGAAGGTGATAAGAACACCAAGTATTCCATCTCTCATCTTATATAAATTTACAATACAAATTCATTTCTAAAATCAAGGGGGAATATGGGACTTGGCACAAGTATGAAAAGGATATTAAACTTTAGATTGTAAATTTATATAAAAATATTCTAGCTGATGTCCCTCCTTAGGATGCTTACTTAGAAGATCAGGTGATTAACCTCATTTATGGAGTTATTCCCAAGAATACAATGCTTCCATCCTATCTACCCCTTTAGACGAAGATATCAAATCCATCATTTTCTCCCTATAAGGTGATAAGGAACCCGACCCAGATGGATTCCCCTCATTTTTCTTTCAATTTTTTTGGGAAATCATTCAAAATGAAGTTTTCCAAGATGCCAATGAGTTATTTAAAGTAGGAGCTATGATTCAAGAATTCAATAATACATTCTTGGTTCTTATCCCAAATAAGTAAGGGTCTAACCAATTGAAGGACTTTAGACTAATCAGTTTATGCTCTACGTTTTACAAAATTTGCACTAAATGATTAGCCCTAAGAATTTAAATCCTTCTTGATAAGATAATTGTGGAGAAATAAGGGGCTTTCATGTTTGGCAGAAAAAATTTGGATGGTATTATTATTTACCATGAAACTATTCACTTGGTGGTCAATTCTTCTCATCAAGGTATGTTTCTCAAGTTAGATATGAATTAAGCCTATGATAAAGTTTATTGACACTTTCTAGATAGAATCCTCCAAAAGTTTGGGTTTAATTAGGCTATCATAAATCTAATCACTTCCTAAATT
This sequence comes from Torreya grandis, assembly GCA_037957365.1. Lineage (NCBI taxonomy): Eukaryota > Viridiplantae > Streptophyta > Pinopsida > Cupressales > Taxaceae > Torreya > Torreya grandis. The sequence goes on from JARHVA010006581.1 coordinate 823,499, forward strand.
TATTCCCCCATATTTTATATAATTATCAATAGGGTTCCCAAAGGTTTCTTCTAGGTAGGTAGAGGGCTAAGGCAAGGTGATCCTCTATCCCCTTATTTATTCATTTTAATAGCTGAAACTTTGAGAAAAATCATTGACACTACCAACTCTTCTAGGATTATTAATGGAATTTTAGCCATGTTTAATGCTAGATATATCACCCATCACTAATCAATAGATGCCACATTGATGATGGGAGAAGCCTCTCTCTTTGAATCTAAATGGTTCAGGAAAATCCTATAAATTTACAAGATAGTGCTAGGGAAAAGCGTTAATCTCCTTAAAAGTTCCTTATTATTTATCAAAACTATGGGTTCTCTACAAGGGAAGATATCTAGGATTATTAGGTATGTTATCAAAAAAATTATTTCAACCTATCTCATCATTCCTATTTTTAAGGGAAATATGAAAACATATTTCTAGAATCCCTTCATTGACAAGATTCAGTAAAAACTATCTAGATGCAAAGGGAATTTATTATCTCAAGCTAATAAATTAAAATTAATTAAGAGCTCACTAAAAAACATACCTGATTACTTTATGTCCCTATTTTTCATCTTAGGAAAAGTGGTAGATCAAATCAAGCAAATTCAAAAGATTTTTTTGTGGAGGGAATGGAAGACAGATTTAGCTTCCCACTTGTTTCCTAGAATAAAGCTTGTTTACCCTAAGTTAAAGGTGTTTTGGGGCTCAAAATGGTAAGACATATGAACTAATCCCTCTTATTTAAACAAGGGTGTATGGTGATCAAGGAATATGATCTTTGGACTAGGATCATCAAGGCAAAATACCTAAATTTTGGGGAGGGTTCCTACTTTTTGGCAAAAGAAAATCTTGATAATGGATCTACCTTTTAGAAAGCCTTAAAAGTTGGTAAGGAAATTATAAAGAGGGGAATAAAATGGAAAATATGCATAGGAAAAAAATTTAATTTCTAGGGGGATCTTTGTCTAAATCAAACCCCTCTTCGAGCCTTGCCTCCTGAAATGAATATGAGAGAATTCTTTAAATTAGTTATTGGTCATAGGGTGTGTGATTATTGGTAGGAGATTGATAGTAGGTAAAGGTGTAAGCTTCTCCAAAAATAACATATGAGCCCACAAAAAATTATTTTCTTTCAATAATTAAACATGACTATTTAAAATATTCATATTGGTAATTTTCCAAAAGATGGTGAGCTTATTTGGAAGATTAATCTCACTGGATTATTTTTTGTCAAATCCAACTATCTTTCACTCTAGGATAAATAATATATTATGGAAAATTATACTTTATTATGGATCAAAAACCTCATCCCCAATGTCAATATATTCTTTTGGTTAGTGTCTTAGAACAAAATACTAATAGTGGATAATCTGATGAAGAGGGGTATTGATGCAGAGCTCACCTTACTTCTTTTGTCTTTGTTCACCTTTTAAGGCTTGTATTGACTTGAAGCTTATTAATCCTTAGTATTGTATGAGAAATAAAATTAAAATGGTGATATTAATCACATCAAAACCTTCTTCTATTTGACAACAATATTTTGTAACCCTGCTCATACAATTAATTCAATTTGTCTACTTTCTTCCTTCACTCAGGCTTCTTTCTACCTTTGAACCTCTACTAGCCTTGTTTGGTTATAAAATTACTTATTTATTAATTTTTAAATACTTTAAACATAATTTAATATCATTTTATATATTCCTTTTCGGCATTATAACTCCTCCATTCCCCATTTGTCCACACTATACCTATATAACTTAGTCCTTGTAGTCCCTTTTTAGGCCTAATTATTTAATACAACTTTGTACAATGGAATTTGGAATTAAAAAACACTTTTATAAATAATATACATGATTCTTTACCCTTATACTAATTTTATTGTCTTAACTCATTCATTATATCACTATTTAGGACACCTTAAGGTTACTACCCATGCCTATTAGGCCTCTATATGTCTTTACTACAAAAAATCACTGTTAACAATCTAGATTCATACCCAATAAAGACATGGACTTAAAATTATTTTATAATATCATCAACCCTATATATTCATCAAAACTAAGGACTTTTCCATGGTTCATTCTCTTAGAAACTCAAAATTTGTATAAAACCCCTAGAAATAGGGTCTGTCTCAGTTTCATTAAGTCAAGAAGGATTATTATTGGGTTCCAAGAACTCAAATATGTTTCAAAGATTATAATAAGTTTTATATTTTTTTTTAATGATTAAAAAATTTTATCATTCAATAATCAAAGTCACATAACTTTTAGGGCATTCACAAACTCAAATTCTCAGTCCTAAATACTATGTTATGTCTAACATAAATAGGGTATTGTAGGGTTTCCTTATCCTTTCATCATAAAAATATTATATGAAAAAAAAATTATTATAAACTTTTATGGGTATAATAAACCCTTTTAAATCATATTTTTCATCAAAACAAGATACAAAACAACATTACTCAATCAACATAATTCTAAAGTTATGGCCTATTTGCTTACAAGGGGTAATAACAAGGATCAAGATGAAAATAAATATATTTAGTCCACCATATAATTATAATATATTTATTTTAATTATTTATACACATTTTGTTTCTAATCCCTCTTATAAATCTTATGTGAATAAGATCATACAATCAATTTTGTTACTCAAACTAGACTGTGTAATGCATATTCTGTAAGCAGGCTTATAGACTTATCAAATGTAACTAGATCTCCATTCCATTATAATTTTATTATATCATAATATAAAATATATTTTTATCATAAAAATTAAAAAAAAAATCTTACCATATTAATTATCCAAGAACATCATGTGCTCTAGTTAGACATGCAATAGTTTTACAAAGAAAATTTGATATCTTAGGTAGTCTTAATTCAACAAGTTTACTTTTAATTTCCATTAATAAACATCATATAATTGTATTTATGTATTAAACCTCAAAATTGACTCAATAAAATCCTATATAGGTCTATACCTGAATCTTGAAACCTTCCCTCTGAGAGGTCATTGAATTACATTGCATTATTCATGATTTTTTGTATAATATGACCCATGTGAACCATGACATAAGACTTATAGAATTTAATGACCATAATATGGTGTATAAAACCCTTAAAAATGTTTTATTACACCTTAAACCTTTAAAACATATGAAAGTCCTTATAAAATCTTTCAAAATTTCAAGTTTTCAAAAGAGACTTTTGGTAGGAAAGGCAGAATTCAAATTTTGAACACCCTAAACAACAAGTATAGACTCCAAAAGACTTGTAGACAACCTAAAAAACTTAATAAAATATTACAAACCAAAAATGACATCTCTAAATAATTCCCCTGCATTAGGCATTCTCATCCCTAATAGGTGTGTTTTATGCAAAAATGAGGTTGAATATATAGAACATTTTTTCCTTACCTATTCTTTTGGTTCCTCCATCTTTCAGTATTTATTCAATCTATCTAATTACACCTAGGTTTTACCTGGATCCATAAAGGACTTGATCTATCAATGGGAGTCACCTTGGGATTATTTTCCTCTAAAATCTTGGTGAAACATTGCTCTCCCTCACATCTTCTAGGGAATATAGATTTTAAAGAACTCGATCATCTTTGATAATTAGACCCTCAATATCTCCTCAACCTTCAAGAAAATATTATCTTTTGATAGAGATAATTGGATTATAGATACCCCTAACTTTTATGATTCTCTCTCCCCCCAATTTTCAAATATTCTCTATAGGTTAAATCTTGAAATCCCTATACACCCTCATAAGCAGTGTGTTGATAGATCTAAGATAAAGTGGATTCGCCTACCTACCTAATGGTATAAAGTGAAATTTGATAGAGCTACTAAAGTAAATCTTGGACCTATGGGATTAGGATGTCTTATCTAGGACTCTAATGAGAACCTATTGGCATCCTACATGGGACCCTTAGGGATCCAAACCAACCATATGAAGGAAGCTAAGGCTACTTTTTAGGGAATTGATCTTATGATTAGGTTGGGTCTTGATAATTTTCAGGTGGATGGAGACTCTTTGAATATCATCAAATGTCTGAATTGATCTACACAACCCTCTTATAATACTCCTATTATCATTAAATATTATAAAAAATTTCTTTTCTTCTTCAAAAGGATTTCCATTTATCATGTTTATAGAGAAGGAAACACTAGCACAGATAAGACAGTTAACTTGGGGGTTCTTAGTGGATCCCTCACCCATTGGGAAGGTGATGTGGCATTCCCCTTAGATGACATCCCTTTTATTTAGCCTGATAAAGTACAATTTAATATGTGACATGATGGGGCCCATAATGTTTGCACATTATCAAGTGAGGATAAAGCTCTTACGTATAAGGTAATCATGACTTGCCCTCATCTTAAGATTTTACACATTTTGATTTATTAAACCTTAAGATATAATTATTCTAGTGGCATATCCTTCAACATCATTCTATATTTTATGGATAGGGTCCCAATCTATTAAATTTGCATCATTACCAATCAACCAAGTATGGGAGGAGACTGCAATTGAGTCAAGCTGATTTCCTGCACAGAAGTAAAGGAAGATTATTATGTCTAGAAAAAGATGGTTAAGGGAGGGATTTATAGATACATGGAGCATTTTGTGGGTAATGATGTGGCATTATTAAGAGACTTTACTCATGGTTGGGATGATAGAGAGGTTTGTATGTGTGGTTTGAGGCTTTTGGTCATGGAAGAAGTTATTAGTGACATTACTGGCATGGAATATTTGGGGGTGAAGGATTTTAAAGATAAAAACAAGAAGGAATAATTATTCAATATCTTCTGTAGCATGAAAAAAATAATCCCAAATCATCTTCGTAAAAAAGGTTCCTAAGGGTGGTCCTCCATAGGAAATGGCATGATGTGTGCCTATAAATTATGAGGTACACTAATCTATAGGGGAAGCACATAATAATATTCTCACATCATTTTCTATTCCTTAACCATTTCAAGGGCCACCTAATAAGTATTCTATATTTTCTACTCAACTCATTAGAAGCTTATGTTAATAATTTCAAATGTAATCCTTTAACTAACATCATACACTAGGGGTTCATCTTGCTCTTAGTCAAAAGGGGTAAACCCTTTGGACCAAGGTAGTCATGGAGGCCATCCACATCACAAGTGAGTAGGAGGAGTCTGAAAGGGAAGATGATTTCTTATCAAAACTAGAAGCTGAGTAGGGAGGGGGTCAAAATGTCTTCTTAAAGATGGAGAATATTTAGGGAGGTTTTCACCCTAGTGGAAGTCAAAAGAGGGTTCCTAAATTTATTACCCCCATTTCTATCATGGGGTGGGCCTCTTTTAATTTTAAACTGAAAGATGATACAAAATAATCCATCAAGAAGTTGCAAACAAAAGTGGCAATCCAAAAAATCTTGAGTATGGATATTTTTGATGAGTTTGATAAGCTAAAAATTTTGATGGTCTTGGGTGACTTTTCTCTGGTTAAGGGTGACCTCTAGCAGGACAAGGAGGATGAAGTGGTTACAAAGAAAACCCCATAGGGTTCCAAATCTATCCACAATGATGGAGGCAATAAAGACAAGTAGGATGTTTAATAGGGTAAGGTGGAGCTCAAGTCAACTTGGCAGAAGAGGAAAACATATACCATAGAAGCTTCTCAGGGTATAGGGAATCAGATTAGAAGCAGGGAAAGCAAAATTGAAAACATCAAGACTAACAAGTTGGTCCTTTATTATAAGTCTAATTAATTGAATTAGTTTCATCTAGAATCTTGGTATTTTTCTCATTTTTGTTGGTTTTATGGCATGTTTTTAGCTAAATATAATGGTTATGGTTTTTTTTTGGTTTTATCTCTCTTTATTCTGTTACTTTCTTCTTGAATATATTCTGGTGTCTTGTATAAGGGAACGAGACCATTTTCATGTCTTTAACCTATATAATAATAAAAAAATGATTTTTCTTATGAAAATTTGTGGATTATTTCATCTATCAATCTCTCCAAATATCTTTACCCTAGTAACCATCTCAACATATTTCAAATATAAAATCCATGCTCACTGCACCATTATTAGTAGAAGTTCCTGGAAAACCCATCAAAACATGATAATACATTGATAAATGTGTTATAAGTGACAAAAGTATACAATAGATAACAATTAAAATTGAACTCATCAATTTTATTAACTAAAAAAATATAGAGATTTAGAAAACATAGACTCATTAGTTATAGAACATTCAATAGAATCTACATGATTAATAGATTTTAAAAACAAGAATTAACTATGCATTAAATAATGATAAAGTCCATATATAGAAAACCAATTAAAAATGGTATATTAATCTCTATCACATTGGAACCATTTTATGATTCATCATAGTGTTATTTATAGAGTTTTTACAAAGCATTATCACTTCATATTTCAAACTTTTACTACATCTTAAGGGAAACTCTTCACCTTTTGAAGACTAATGCTATGATTTCAAGTATCAAATGCATACAAAATATAAAATAGTGTGATTTGCACATGTTTCTATCAATTACACTATGATTTTTGTCACTTTTTCTACTCCTAATAGGTACCACTAGTTTTATATGCCATATATAGTATTCAAAACACTTCTAGATGAGCATTCCTTGGAATAATTGGATAGACTTTGTTGTAACTAAAATTTAAAAAAAATGAAATATTCTAAAAATACTAAAAATATTTAAAATTTTCAAAAATACCAAAAATTTTCAATATGTTCCTAAATGTACTATTTCTTATGCATATGTTATTTGCCTCATGTTAGTAGATAACATATCATTATTTTCTTATATACACATATGTTTGATTATTCATTTGAGTGTGATACAGGCATACCCAGACACATAATATTTTCACATACAAAATTTTGTATTTCCCTCCACTCACATCCTAATTATGTTTGGGGAATATGCTTCTTTGCTCATACTACAACTAGGTTACATTATTTTATGGTCACTTTTCATTATAATGTCTGAGCTTACATATACGTACACATGCCTATATCCATGCTTATATCTTTCACAGTGTACTTGATATGCTATTTACTTAACATTTTGAAAATACATGTGTTTAGGAAATTTAATGCTAGGTTCATGTTAGTTGTTTATATTTATCCTAATTTTCTATTTTACCACTTCCTTGAGTGTTTCATGTCTTTTTATTATCTTTCATTATATTTCTTATTCGAGCATTTGAATATGACCCATTGATTATGGCCCATGTGCCTATATTTTGCCTATTTTAAAATTTAAATATGTCATTATTTGTTGCATGTAGACATTTGAATATATCATTATATTCTTTATAGACAATTTAATAAGTCATGTCCCTTATATTGTGTGGCATTTGAACATTCCCCTTGTATGAGGTCTCCTTAGACCATTTTATTTTGATTTAATTTTTAGTTCTCTCATTATGTTCTTGATTTCTTGATGGGATTGTACTATTACTCTCTATACATTACCAAAATTTACATCATGCATCTTAGGACTTGATGTGATCACATATTATATACCTCATTATTATATCTACCTAGACATGTTATCCCTATATGTTACATGATACATACATAGCTTATACAATTATCTTATCCTTTTGAGGTGAGGTGACTACCATATTATACTTATTCTTACCTCAAAAGGGGTATTTTCTTATATACACATATGTTTGATTCTTCATTTGAGTGTGATACAGGCATACCTAGATACATAATATTTTCACATACAAAATTTTGGATTTCCCTCCACTCACATCCTAAGTATGTTGGGGGAATATGCTTCTTTGCTCATAATAAAACTAGGTTACATTATTTTATGGTCACTTTTCATTATAATGTCTGAGCTTACATATACTTACACATGCCTATATCCATGCTTATATCTTTCACAGTGTACTTGATATGTTATTTACTTAACATTTTGAAAATACATGTGTTTAGGAACTAGAATGATAGGTTCATGCTAGTTGCTTATATTTGTCCTAATTTTCTATTTTACCACTTCCTTGAGTGTGTTCATGTCTTGTTATTGTCTTTCATTATATTTCTTATTCAATCATTTGAATATGACCCATTGATTGTGGCCCATGTGCCTATGTTTTGCCTAATTTAGCATTTAAATATGTCATTATTTGTTGCATGTAGACATTTAAATATGTCATTATATTCTTTATAGACAATTTAATAAGTCATGTCCCTTATATTGTGTGGCATTTGAACATTCCCCTTGTATGAGGTCTCCTTAGACCATTTTATTTTGATTTAATTTTTAGTTCTCTCATTATGTTCTTGATTTCTTGATGGGCTTGTACTATTACTCTCTAGACATTACCAAAATTTACATCATGCATCTTAGGACTTGATGTGATCACATATTATATACCTCATTATTATATCTACCTAGACATGTTATCCCTATATGTTACATGATCCATACATAGCTTATAAAATTATCTTATCCTTTTGAGGTAAGGTGACTACCATATTATACTTATTCTTACCTCAAAAGGGGTATTTTCTTATATACACATATGTTTGATTCTTCATTTGAGTGTGATACAGGCATACCTAGATACATAATATTTTCACATACAAAATTTTGGATTTCCCTCCACTCACATCCTAAGTATGTTGGGGGAATATGCTTCTTTGCTCATAGTAAAACTAGGTTACATTATTTTATGGTCACTTTTCATTATAATGTCTGAGCTTACATATACTTACACATGCCTATATCCATGCTTATATCTTTCACAGTGTACTTGATATGCTATTTACTTAACATTTTGAAAATATATGTGTTTAGGAACTAGAATGCTAGGTTCATGCTAGTTGCTTATATTTATCTTAATTTTATATTTTACCACTTCATTGAGTGTGTTCATGTCTTGTTATTGTCTTTCATTATATTTCTTATTCGATCATTTGAATATGACCCATTGATTGTGGCCCATATGTCTATGTTTTTCCTAATTTAACATTTAAATATGTCATTGTTTGTTGCATGTAGACATTTAAATATGTCATTATATTCTTTATAGACAATTTAATAAGTCATGTCCCTTATATTGTGTGTCATTTGAACATTCCCCTTGTATGAGGTCTCCTTAGACCATTTTATTTTGATTTAATTTTTAGTTCTCTCATTATGTTCTTGATTTCTTAATGGGCTTGTACTATTACTCTCTAGACATTACCAAAATTTACATCATGCATCTTAGGACTTGATGTGATCACATATTATATACCTCATTATTATATCTACCTATACATGTTATCCCTATATATTACATGATCCATACATAGCTTATACAATTATCTTATCCTTTTGAGGTAAGGTGACTACCATATTATACTTATTCTTACCTCAAAAGGGGGAAATTATCAATGGGGGGTGTCATAGAGGCATGTCTTCCACACTTTCATAGTTCTATATTATAGTGGGGGCATGAAAAAAAGGCATGGTCTCCACACTTATTCAGTACTAAGAATTTCTAGAATATAGTGAGGGCATGTCAAGGAAACATGTTCTCCAAATTTACACTAGTTCTTAGATTCTCTAGATTATAGTGGGGGCATGTTATGGAAACATGTTCTCCACATTTACACTAGTTCTCAGATTACAATGGGAACATGCTATAAAAACATGTCCTCCAACTTTTACCCATTTAAGATTCACTAAATTTAACATTTATATGATTTAAATACATATTTATGGTGGCATTCTATACATTGTAACCATTATTATACCTAGATTTTAGTTTGAGACATGTATGAGGTGCATATTCCATGCAAAGGGTACCTAAAATTATAAAATAAGATCATTTAGAGATTTCAAACACTATTTTAGACTGTTATTATACTCAAGTTAGAACTCTATGTACTGTTATTGAGCCAATCTACAACAGTAGTTGGTTCACCTTTTAAAGGATGAGTTGATTAAATTTCTCAAACTACCAAGATCATAAGTTAGATTTAATTAAATCATATAAATTTACATAAAATATTTTTTGGATTTGATTGAATCATCTACCCTTACTATATATGTTATGAGTTGATTAAATTACGCACACTCACCAGATCATACACATATTTGGGTTTCAAAATTGAGATGAAACAAATTTAATGGACACAGTACAATTCAACTTTACACCAAGGTTGTGGACATCTATCCTCTAATATCTCTATATATGTGCACTTGTAGGTTCAAATTTTTCCTAATCTCAGCTTCAATGCTTCATAGTGAGGCATCCTTTCAAATCAATTTTATAAAAGGAAAGATGGTTACATCAACACACAGGTGTACTGCTAACCTTGATCTTTCTACTTTAAAGTATTTAAAATTATTTCAATTTTATAAATAATATACTTATTATATATTGTAACATGTTCTTGGTTGTAAGTTAGTCACTATCAAAACACTCAATCTGGGCTCACGTAAAGACAAGGTGTGTTATACACACCCAAGTATGCATGTCTTTCCTTAAAACTAATAATTTTATTACTAGATTAAAGGGGGTGTAGAAACTAAAATATGATTTATATAGTACCTCAGTCTTGTACACTTGGAAAATATCCATAATAGTTTTACCTTTCGATTATAGACTTGCCTACTATCGAAAGCTCACATTCACTATTTCTTTGAGCCTAAATTGAATATTTCTTAGTCAGACCATTATTATTTTGATGAGTAGGCCTTATATACTATGAAAAAATATATAAACATGATAATTATCCTTCACTACCAGTTTTGGACCTATACATGTTTTCTATCTTCCTAGACACCTTACATCCCATATAGACACCTATGTTAACACAAGTGTTCACTTTTCCTAAAAAGTGTCTAGTGCCCAAAAGTTATCCAATTAAAAATGAAACATATCCAAAAGGTCAACCTAAGTGATTTAATTTGATATATTTGTAAAAGGAGTTGGTATATAAATAATATCAACCCTTATTCATTCCTCACCTAGTAAATACTAGGAACTCACAAAGCAAAAAAACAATAAGCACTCAATCAAGCACTCAAGTGAAAAAACCTACCATATTCATCCCTATTTATATATTATTCATAGGATTAGTATTCCCATAGTTATAAATCATTCAAAGAATAGCTCACGAGCCATATTTACCAAGTTACATGCTAGGTCACTACATGTCTTTTGCTTATCACACATTACATCCTTGTGCACACACAATATAACACATAGGGGAGCCATACATAATTCTAAGGACCTATTCAAATTATTGGATATGTAAGAATCAACTATTGATAGATGGGTCCTTAGGCTTCTCGACACTATGAGCCCACTAACCCATTTTTTCCCAAAGTCACTCCAAGGGTGAATAAGCTAGGGTTTGATAATTTGAAAAAGAATTCCACCTGTACATGTGATCCATATACATCAGAATAAAGGGGGTATAAAAAATAAAAGTATTTAATTATTTGTATCTATATATAATTAGTATTCCATACATGACACCTGCATCAAATTTAGACACATGCATTAATGTAATTGTCCAAATATGATGTAAGCATCTGAGGCCATAAAATTAATGTTCCTATGATTATTTTTCCAAGATCATCTTCCAATCCATGTCCAGCCTATTCCATATCAGACCTACATGATCAAAGTAAACCAAGTATCATTTGTTCTCTATTTATTGTATTATCTAACAATAGTTTTACTTTACTAATTTTATAAATTTTAATTACATAAATTTAGAATATTATTTATCCAAGTTTTCTATTTAATTGGCCTACTCATTAGGTTAGTTCACCATCTTTGTGTAAAATATAATATAATACACATTAAACATAGATATAACCACACACATATAAATTTTGGGTTAAACAAACTTATCAAAGATCCAAGACCCTTGTTTTTCAAGACCTCATCCATAATATTATATAAATTTACATAGATAATATCCCATGAAAATATAAAAAATAGTTGATCATCTTGAGGTTTTACGCATCATCCTTACCTGCCTCATTGAACATGGTGTCACATTTAACCTTAAAAAGTGTGTTTTTGGAGTTAATGGTGGGAAAATCCTAGGGTACATCATTTACTAACATGGGATGGTATTGACCTTGCCAAAATTTGTGTCATCCTAGAAATGCTTTGTCTTGAAGATGAGTCTAGTATTAGAACATTTCTTGTAAACCTTGTATGTATTCAAAAATTTATCCCTGACCTTAAATACACATTCCATACCATCAAAAAATTTATAAAAAGGAGAGTGGCCTCATTTTTAAATAATATTTTAAAAACATGTTTGAATATATGAAACATTTTCTCATGTCTACATTTTATCTTATGTGATAGAATCCTTCCTTACATATATTAGACTAGACTGAAAATATACAAAATTGAAACAAAAATAATAGTATTATATTAATTAGAAATAAAATAATTGCATTAAAATAAAATAATTGTAGAATCATTAGCCTCTTCAAATGAGAAACCTCCTTTGAGTAAGCTCAATTCAATACAATTCATGGATGGCTTCATACTGGACTAAGCTCCTATTTATTTTAATCTATCACTAAATAACTACTAATTCCCATGAATGTGGGATTATTCTACTATTACAATATTACATTCTAATATTCTATCTATTATAATGAGCCTGAGGGACATCTTACAAAGCATATGCATCCATTTATTTTTATTAAATAAACAAACTAAAAAAGGATGGTTACGATGAAGGGTCCTAACATGCCCTCCCCCTTAAAAGCTTTTCAATCAATATTAAGGTGAGGAAAGTGTTGTTGAATGGAAAGGAGAGGTTCCCAAGTTATATCTTCAGGTTGCATCCCCTACCACTGTACAAGAACTTGGTGATGATTCAATTGTGAAATGAGTGAGAGTGCTTGTTGACGTAGACTCAGGTTATAAAATGAGAGACCCTTCTACATCAAGTTTTAAAAGCATTGTTTGAGTGTTGACATTGTGTCCAAGGACCATATTCAAGTAGGAGACATGAAAAATATAATGCACATGCAATGAAGGTGGGAGTTCTAATTTGTAGGTGACAGTTTCCATCCTACTAGAGAATTTTATAAGGCCCATAAAATTTTGGAGTTAATTTCTACCAGCCTTTGAGATTTAAATAGGATAGCTTGTAAGGTTATAGATGAATAAAAACCATATCTCTAGTTTGAAAGGATAATTAAAATTGGTGTTGGTCTGCCTATTGCTTCATGCTATTTTGTGTCATGTGAAGATTATCCTTAAGGAGGTGAATGATATTGTCACTTGTACTAAGGTTAGAATCAACAACTTGGATTGGGGAGCTTCTTGGTAAATATGAAATAAGATAAGGTGGATTTCAACCATATGTGGCTTCATATGGGGCTATCTTGGTAGTTATGTGGTAGGAGGTGTTGTATCACCATTATACAAGAGGTAACCATTTTAATCTTTGATGTTCCTACTTTGTGACAAAATAATGAAGATATGTTTCCAAACATTTATTGATAGTTTTGGTCTATCCATCAGTCTATGGATGATATCCTTAACTCATTTTCAAATTTTTACTAAGACACTTGAAGAGTTATTAACAAAAAATGATTATGGAGGTAGAATCATGATCTGATATAATAGAGGTAAGAACACCATAGAGTTAGAATATTTGATTAAGAAATGTTTGAGCAATGGTGGAATCAATGTAGGGATGGGCTAGAGTACCAAAATGAGCATATTTGGAAAGGTGATCCACTACATTAAGAATCATTGATTTGCCTCCATATTTGGGGAGACTTTAAATAAAATCTATGGAAATGTCTATCCAAATATGTGTTAGAATTTGGAAGTTGTTAGAGTAGACCAAGTGGGGTGACTTTTTTTCCTTTATTACATTAGAAAATATCACATTCAATAACAAATGTTTTGATATCCTGTTTGATTCCTAGACAAATGAAACTATGGTGAATCAACTCATATGTCTTCAGAAGCCTTGAATGACTAGCTAAAGGAGAAACATGCATTTCCTATAAAATGGGATGATTGAACTTGGATCTTGCCATCAATAAAAGGTGACCTTTATATCATAATGTGTGGCTAGCCCAAGTATAGTGAGGTCTATCATATGAATATGTAGATAATTGAAAAATGATTTTTTGGGTTGGGTTATAAGTTTCCATACTTTTTAAATATCATAGAGCCATGTGCAAATGGGAATAAATATTGTATAAAGTTTCACTGGGTATTTGAACTAGCGAGAGAGATCATCGACCACCACATTTTCCTTACCTTTTTTGTAAGTGATCTCATGGTAATATCCCATGAGTTTAGAAACCCATTTTTTCTTATCTATGGAATATACCCATTGATCTAAAAAATATTTGAGATTTTGATGGTCAATTTTGATGCAAAAATGTCAGCCAATCAAGTATGGATGCCATTTATGGACTACATGGAGAATATCCATCATCTCCTTATCATAGGTAGATCATGCCTAATTTCTCCCAATGAGTGCCTTGCTAGTGAAGTCAATGGTATGGACTTGTTGCATGAGTACTGCACAAAGACCCATGTCACATGCATCACACTCAATAAAAAATGGCTTTTATAAATCAAGCATGGCCAAGATGGGGTGGGTGCACATTGCTTTTTTAATACTATAAAATGATGTAGCAGATGTTGGTGACCATATAAATGAATATTTATTGATCATAACCATTAATGGTGCTATAATTTTTTCATAATCTTTGATAAATTTCTTGTAGTACCCTGTCAGGCTGAGAAATCCCTATAGACTTTTGAGTGCTAAAAGTGTCATCAAGGTTATCATAGATTCAATTTTGGTGGGGTCAACATGAAAACCATTAGATGAAATAATATGTCTTAGGTCCTTGAATTGTGATTTCCCAAAATAACATTTGGAATATTTGGCACATAAGTGGTTTGAAACAAGAATGCCCAAAGCAATATCTAGGTGGTTGATATGGTCCTCACATATATGGATGTCGATGAGGATGCCATCAAATAAAAACAAGATAAACTTCCACAAAAATGGATAAAATACTTGGTTCATTAATATCTATAAGGTGGATGGGGCATTGGTAAGCCCAAATGGCATGATCAAGAACTCATAATGACCATCATGTGTGTGAAATGTTGTTTTGGGAATGCTGGCCTCATGAACACATATTTGATGATAGCTAACACACAGGTCCAATTTAGAGAAAAATTTTACACCATGTAGTCCATTGAGAAGCTCATCAATGACTATAATGGGGAATTTGTCTTTGATTATCAATTTTTTCAAGTCCTAATAGTTAATACAGAGTCATTAGGAACCATCTTTCTTATGAATGAGTAAGATAAGTGAAGAATAGGGACTAGTGTTGGGTTAAATGATGCCTACCTATAGAATGTCATGAAACATATTTTCAATATTATACTTTTGATGAAATGGGTAGTGGTATGGATGAATGTGGGGGGTGTGATTCCAGAACAATCTAGATACGATGGTCTTCTAGGTGATGAGGTGGTAATCCTATTAGTTCTACAAAGATAGTTTCATGATTGACCAAAACATCTTACAAGTCTAAAGGTTGGCTTGAATATAGTGGAGGAGTAGTGTACAAAGATAAAAATTGGGCAATGATGCCATGAGAACCATGTTTAATAAGTTTCTCCATGATATGGGAGATGATAACACTTGTGGAGCCAAGAAGAAGGCCTTGTAGAGTGTATTGATGACCATTCTCAGTGAACTACATCCTTAGTTTAGAAAAATACCAAAGAATGGGTTCAAGAGTGTTGATATATTGGGCACCCAATACAACATCACATCTACCTAAGGATAAACAAAACATGTCAATCCTAAGGTTATAGTCACCTACATATATGCAAACATTACGACACTTTATTTTACATGGTAAGGTTCCCCCATTGGCAATCATTACTTCAAAGATAGAATAAGGTGTATAAAACAATCTTCTTGCTTATCTACCTAAGGTTTAATGAAGTTCTAAGTGATACTAGAATATGAGAATAGTGAGGGGTTGGTTCTTAAAAAACCCTTTGACACATTATTTAGGGAGTGGTGATTCTAGCCAAAGCATGCATGGATATTTTAGGAGGGAAATTTGAGTACCCATAATCATTAGCTTAATATGCTAGCTCTTTACTGGTATCCTCAGAATATTTAGTATCTGGTGGAGAATTGAAATTTAGTAGGTACAATTTTTTTCTATGAATTTGTGTCCTAAAGCCCATTTATCATCAGAATTATAATAAAACCCTTTTTCACAACATGCACACATTTCAAATTCTGTGAGATGTTTGATGGGGGTTGTTCTAATGTTGTGATATTGGAAAGAGGGATTGGATGGTGCCCAATTATAAGTGTGACATTGGGATGTGATTTTATATTTGGTGAGATTGGTGAGACCCAAATATTCCATCATGGTGTGAGGTTGGAAAATTTTAACCTTGAATTAAAGCCCATCCTTGAGGCCAAAAATGAATTAAATTCAAAAAAATTCATCATAGAGACCCTTTATGTGATTTGAAAGTCTATTAAACTCTGTCTGATACCCTTTCATGGTGTTAGTTTGGCGTAATTTAGTCAATGCTCTTATGAAGTCATCATAGACCCTAGGCCCAAAATAGGTAAGTAAAAGTTTGGAAAACTTGGTCCACACTAATTCAATGTGTCTTATAGTACAATTGATACCACTAAACATCTTTTTCTAGGTAGAAATAAGTAATAGAGACTCTTTCCTCCATGGGATGAAAGTTAAAATACTATTCAACACGGTAAATATAGCTAGTGAGGTCAATGCCATAAATTTTTAGAAAAGCTAATTTAGGACCATAGAATGGTGCTTGAGAAGAAATATCATCAGAATGATGATACCCATGATTTTTGAGTGCATAATTTTTAGCATGGATGTGAGAAATATATTCATAGATGTCTTGATGGAGAGCATCAATTTCAAACTAAAGTTCAACAATGTCATTTTCCATGGTGCCTGTACATGTAACAACCATAAAACATGTTTTTTTTAATGGATAGGAAAAAAGGTTTTAAGATATGGTCAGTAAGGAAAATTTTTAATTTAACTAAATCAGAAGGGGTAAATGTACTTTTACTAGTTTTTTTTCACCTTCTAAGTATGATTGACAAAGGCAGGGTAAATTTTGGAATTGTAATGTAAAAACTAGAAAATTTTTCCAATAGGGATAAAGGAGAACAAAAGGGAAAGGAACACTATGGAAAAAATGAATCAACTAGATAAAAATTGAAGAAGTTATGGCAAAAACCTAAAAATCAAAATTTGAGATTTAGGGCTAATAGAAGTGGAATTGGGATATGGGCCCTTAGGGAAGAAAACATGTAGAATGGAATTTTAGGTGTTCCAAAAAAGTTTAATAATAAATGAAACTATATATTGAGTGATATGGAAAAAAATATAAGTTTGTTGGTAAGTAGACACCAATTATTCTCAATTGTAATTACTTTGTTGATAGTCTTCTAAAATTGATATGTTGGATATGGGCCCTAAGTCTATTCATTTGCCTAAGGGTTTTAAGAAATCTCTTTGGACATCAATTATATTTGAATGATTATCTCTCTCCAAAAAAAATTGGCCATGTATTTACCCCTAAATGACAACTCTTGGTTTACCTCATGAGTGGAAACTAGACAATTGAGATGGGGCCATTGCCCTTTTCAATGGTAGGTCCTCTCAATGGGATAACTACTTAAGATTTCCTATGGTAATCCTCACAATGAATTTTAGGGATTATGTAAAATTACTTCCCACATTTATGTAGATGGGTATTTACCCTTATTCAAACCAAATGATAGAATCATGAGCAAAAAAACCATCAATGCAGGTTGAGCATAACAACTATCAATACAGGTAGATAGTATCAAATGAGACTCATAGTGATGATGGCCTATTACCATAATGAAACTATAGATTTGAATCCACATATAGCTTATAAAACATAAAATATGACATAGAAGGGTTGTAAAATGATCTGTTACCACTTTCTAATCACTAGGGTCTTGTAAAGGTAAGGTGAAAGCATATGATGGGTAGCAGTAAAAAAATAGCCTTGGAAAGTGCTCTGATACTAGTTGATAGGGTCATTCTTGCAATATATTATACTAGACTACAAATATATGAAATTGAAACAAAACTAATAGTATTATATTAATTTAAAAGAACATAATTGCATTAAAATAATAGAATTATAGAATCACTAGCCTCTTTGAGGGGGAAACCTCCTTTAAGAAATCTTAATTAAATACAATGCGTGGATGCCTTCATACTAGACCAAAATCCTATTTATTGTAATATCTCACTAGATAACTACTAATCCCTATAAATGTGGGATTATTCTACTATTACACTATTACATTATACTATTCTATCTATTATAATGAGCTTGAGGGATGTCTTACAAAGCATATACATCCATAGACTTTTATTAAATAAAATAGTTAAAAAATGATGGTTAGGATGAAGGGTGAGTGGCCTCATTTGTAAATAATATTTTCAAAACATGTTTGAATATACAAAGCATTTTTTCATGTCTACATTTATTCTTATGTCACTCAATTCTAATAATCCTCTCATCCTTTATTTAAAAGTGACAAAAGTTTCCCTTTCCTACATGTTATCCCTAAATGATGATGATGGTAGATAAATATCCATCTATATATTTAGCTACATCCTTATTGATTATGAAACTAAATATGCCCAAGAAGATACAGAGTATCTGACCATTTTATTTGCTATAAATTGCTTGAGACATTACATGGTCAATTAAGAGACTGGGGTCATTATAAAATATGAGGCCATATTTCCTAACCCAACCATATTTTTATAGAAAGGTTGGTTGCTTTATCACAATGATGAGCAAGTTTGAGATAGCCTACATCAACCAATAATTTATTAAATGCTGAATCATTATTAATTGGCTGGTTGATGCCCCATTATATAGTATCAATATTGTTGACATCAAATTCCCTATTGAAAATATTTTTTATATCTATAAACTTGTAATTATCTCTTCTCTATAATAGAAAACATGATCAAGTTTTTATTTGATTGAACCTATCTCAAAGGTGCCACATCCCAACAAAATTAGTGCCTTTACATCATCTCAACCAAGTAAAAAATTATTGAAAAATTAATTTATTAGAAATGTTTTGATGGTATGTTAATTAGATGAAAATATATATAAGAACATAATAAAGTTATTGTTTAGTACCATAGTGGTGGCTATGGTGGTCCTTTCGACCGTGATGTGACTAATAGAAAAAAACACTAGATTAATTATTTTTTCCCATAATTAAGCATGATGATGTAAAATATGTTATAAAACTCCATAAATTTTAATAATATTCCCAACCATTCATGTTCTTTTTCAATCCTTGCATCCAATTATCAATTCTTAGCCTTTCTCCACCTAGGGATTAGACCCAATTGACAAGTTCTCACTTGCTTCCTTCAAATACCACTATTTTATTATTGTGGATGTTGATTTTTTGTATTTATTTATATTTAAATTTAGAATTATAACTTCCAAGCCTATGTCTCTCTCTCTAGGGTCTCTTAGATGAGGAAGAATATATAAATTGGTGCCTAATCTAGTTATAAAGTTTAGATGAAAAGTAGCTCAAAGCCACTCAAACCCATGATGTTTAAGTATGTGATGTATCAAAAATATAATAAAAAATATATGAAATCCCTATTTAAAATTTTATTTAGTATTGATACTTGATAATATAATTTTTAAATAAACTTGGTGAAGGCCAAAAGTTTAAATCTAAGCAACCTGGTCCTACCTAGTTATATAAGATTTTCATAATGGGGATTTCTATTTATGCACTCTAGAGGGTGAGTATTTTGATGAATTAGTCAAATGTTTACACCTAACACATTATTATATCATATTTTACACACTTTACTTATTGCATTATCATTTTTATTTAGTTTACATTTCAATTTTTCTGGTAACTAGCTACTTATTTCATCACTTAGAAAATAACTCATAGCATTAGCATATCACATGTTCAAAAATACCTTCATCTTGTTGGAAGTCTCTATCATAAATTATTTTGAGAGAGATATGGATCTTTGATCTTCATGAGAATTTTAAACCTTATCTCCTATATAAATATTTAAAAATATCAAACTCTATCTCAAAACCTAGTCTATAAACTTCCTCATGGTATATCTCCCCCACTTTAGTCCTCCCCAAGATAATCCTTAGCCATATACCTTGGTAATAATTTATGAGCCCTTGTATCTTACTATTCACATGGGGATAATTCTAGGGGGAAGTACCTACCCATGAAAAAAAAGAGATAAAAATAGTTGTATGCAAATTAAATAAAGTAAATTACCTCACACCTCTTGCTCATCCTGGCCTTTGGTGATAATCCCTCACATCTTCTTAGTTTCATGGGGTTAGAAATGAGGGGAGGTGTCCCTTAATTACTTATGTTTAGCCCTTGGTGATGATCACTTTATTATTACCAATAGAAAGAGTCTAAATGTAGGGAGTCAAAATTATAAAAAAAAATAAAGCAATACAAGGCAAAAGTGTCAAAATTTAGAAATCCTTAAAGATATTGCCTAGGAGCCCAAAATTAAGAGAGAACACCCCTTCACTAGATATTTCCTTGGTTGGCCATGTTCAGATATAATTATAGATAAATCCTATAATGTTTCTAAGCTATGATACCATGTTTTAAAATAATCATGAAAATTAGTTTACATAATCCTACAATTTGTTTATACCATGATCAATATTCTTCTTATAATATTTTTTTAGATTTGATCTTCCTCTCCATTTATCATGCATCATTTTTTCTCTCTTCATTCTCACTACAAAAAGGTGGATTGTTTTCCAAGTTAATAGTATGGTTTATTTTTACTTTAAAAAATGTTAGTGCATTTGTGATAAACCATCATATATACATTGCATCAAAATCATTATATTAACATTTTCATAGCATTTATCTTCTGATCCATAAGGCATCTAAAATATTCCTAACCATTTAAAGTGAATAATATCTAAATAAACATTACACAAAGTAATAATTTTAGAGATACCTAGTTAAAATGGGTCATCTCTCTCTCTCTCTCTCTCTATATATATATATATATATATATATATATATATATATATATATATATATATATATATATATATATATATTTGTCATTTTTATAGTTATGTGTCAATAAAAAGTCATCCCTCTAAGGGGAAGGTGATAAAATCTAAGTATATCTCCCTATAAATCCTTGTAGTATGAGCATGTGGATCCCTTAGAGAGCCTCCTCACATACAGTGTCATAGGCTCCTACTCTAGATCTATTGTCTCCTATCATTGGTGCCTAATACTTACCTATATGATAGTCTTTAATACCCACTAGTCTTCTCAAGGATGTGAATCCACTCATCCCAAAGGCCATTATCTAGAGTCTTCTACCTACTTCTTCAAATTAGCTACCTCAATCTCCAACTAGGTAATCCTCATACCCCACCTAACCAAGTAGTAATGTTCAACCCTATGACATGGATGGTCAAATATGTTTAAGTTCTAGCCACTTGGTTAGGTAGTCCTTGGTATGTTATCAAAGGTTCCTTTATCATAATAGTGTGAGTCACAAACATGTTGAGACTTGGTCCTTATATGGGCCTCATCTACTTTGCTATAGTCCTTCCAATCCATATGAGCACATACAAACACATATATTAGATAAAATATAGGAGGATAAGTCTAGGTATTAATGTAGAGAAGGATAAGTTGTTAGAAAACTTACCAAAATACACATCCTACTAGTTTGGGTTAAAATCTCCTTCATACTCCTCCTCTGACTCCATCTCATCCCCAATATCTAGTTGGCTCTCATCTTTAGGTTTATCTTCCCTAGTTTTTATATATTATCAAGTATCGCATTCTCCTAATTTAGTATCCCCTCTTTATCTCCTCCCAATTACATGTGCCCAACTAATTTGCATTGGGTGTATTGGTACCTCAATATTATTGGGAATCACCTTAATTGATGAATTATGTCATCTCTAGTTCTATCTCATATGTATATTTGTTTCGCTAAATTTTGTCCATTTCAAGTCTAAAGGAACATAGAAAATAATGATGGGGATAAGTGATTAGAATGGACCCGGATTGGTTTGTGCACCATATCTAGATGTTGTGAGCACTCTTCTTTGGCTAGGGAGGACTACCTACAAGTAAGAAAGTGCTACCATAAGATGTTTGTTAGTAGATAAATGAGTGGGTTGCCAAGCTACACACTTGTTCAAGGAAGTGTAAAACTTACTTAGAGATGATAGTCCACTTTTGAGAGATAAAAGATTAATAAATAACTAAAAGAAAGGTAAAGAAAGAGTGAAAGAGAGATAATATTACCATTATTAACAACTTGGATGCAGTAGAGAGTGACAGGATGTAGGTGATGTATTTTGGTTGTATTTTAGAAGTTGTTTGGGTAGGTTTTAGAAAGGTTAGGGAATCCATAGTCATCGACGTCAATAAGGGAGTGACCAATATTGGTTATACTACCGACATTAGTGGTGAAGGTGACTGATGTCAGCTAGGCTATCAAGGTTGGTAGGGGAAATAATTATTTGAGAGCTTGTAGAAGGATTTTTTAGGTCTAGAAAATGGTTTTGATCTGGTCTGAAAGGTTGGGGAGAGTTATAAGAGAGAGAGTATGGTTTGGGTAGATTTGGTCAGAGGTTTGGTGTGTCAGGTTAAGGGGAAACAAGTGAGGAAGCTTTGTAACTCTCTCATGGGGGTTCAGTTTAAAGTGTGTAAAGTAATGAATAATAGATATAGGGTGATAGTAGAATAAATATTTAAAAGACCTACCGAATAAGTGATGTACTTAGCTATGGTTACTAAATGATAAGTGCCAGATTAATGATCCCTGTCAGGGAGTCTAAACCTAAATGCATGAATAGAGAGAAAAAGTGGGTGTTGTTGGTCTTCAAGAGCTTAGTTCTTGATCATTATTGACTTACGCATGATGAAAATAAGTTAGGATGTCAAAAATAGAATGTCAAAATCTAAATGCAAATAAAAATGAATTTTCTTGATTTCTATTGACTTGAACTTTAGGTTGGAGTTTGGCTTATATTGTCGATGTCAGCCATGGGTTGACTGATGTTGATAGCCATAGAATAGGTAAACCTTACTATTTTTGTCCTATTTTATATTTCTCTTCATGCCAAGTGTGGCACCTATTAAAAAATGGTAAAAATAAGAGGTTAAGGAGGTAGTTGATTAGGAATTTAGTTTGGAAGTGGGAATAAGTCTTGGGTAGTTAGGATGAGGGGACCAGTTCTTGAGGTGACTCATTAAGTATTTTAAATTAATTAAATGTGTGAGGGGTAAAAGCATGGGTTAGGGAGGCTAATCATTATTATTTAAATATGGCTCAAAGGGGGGTTTTGACACAGGGAGTTATGCACGTGTGTGTGACATAATTTTGGTGTCTAAAATTTCCCCTTTTTATCTTGTAATTTATATTAATAAGTTTGAAAGATAAAAATAGGAGTTAGATGCTCCAAGTATTGGATGAGGTATCCCCATAAAAATGATAATCGATGGAGGAGAAATTAGAATCAGGTACCAATTTGATAAAAAAATTATTGAGTGAGTGGTGAATAATTAAGTATCACTTCATATGCATATACTACTATGATTTATAGTCAAAAACGTCAATAAAAAGCAAGGTTGAGGAGGACTCAAATAGAATTAACCAAAGCACAGCTTGTAGGTGATATCTAAGAGGTCAAAATAATCAAAGTTGTAACTCTAATGGTCGATGTGTCCCAAGTATCTGAGGTAGGAAGTGCCCCTGTGAAACACAAAAGGGTTGAAGGTGAAAGGATGAGCTTGGTTGCCATCCAAAACACCTAATATGCATACATGTGCATAATAGCCAACTATAATAGAATAACATAAGTGATCATGACAAGAAATGAAAAGTTGGTGTAAAAGGGTCAATGAGCGAGGAGATATTCATGATCTCCAATCAAAGTCATCATGGTTGAAGATTTAAGTGATCTCTAATTACCCTAGTGTATGGGTAAAGTCTAAAAAGTTAGGGTTGATTATTTGTGGAGAACATTGGAGGCAATGGTGTCAATGTTGGTGACATTACTGATATTGGTAATAAATAGTGCTGACATCAACATAATAGGGAAACATTACTAATTTTGGTAGGCATAAGCACCAACATTGATAGATTAGGTCAATAATGTTGATGTAGATGGTTGACCAAACCCAACAAAAGCGTGTTTCATAGCTAACCAAACTCAATTATAACTTTGTTATTGGAGAGAAAAAATAGAGATTGTAGAGTGATTGAGATGATAAATCAAGGAGGGGACCTAACAGGAGGTGAACCACCACAAGAGCCAGCTGTGCTAGCCAAGAGGAGATAAAGAGACAAAGCAAGAGTCTCTACTAGTTTTTGTGAACTTTAATTTGGGCATTTATAGTTTTTAGGCTAATAAATAAGTGGGGGGTATAGAAAATGTTAGTAGAGGGGTAGAAAATAGGGTAGGTTAGTTTTAAGATAAGTTGGGGGTTATTTGGGTAGTTTTTAGGTAAAATTTGTAATGTTGGGTTTGGGTCATTCGGCCCTAGGATCGAACCAGTCCCTGACATCAACAAGGTCCATCGACATTGGTTGACATGATGCTAGGGTTGGTAGGTGTCTATTGACATCTATTGAAACTTAAGCCTACAAAGCACTAACAACAACATTAATATCGATGTCAGTGACTTTAAAAAACTAGCAAAAGAGGAGAAAGGGTTAATTTGGATCCCCAGTGGAACTAGTCAACTAGCCTAATGGCTGAGATAGCCTTAGAAGACCCTGTGTCAACTAAGTACTACCTACATAATCCATTTTAGGGCCTCAAGCCAATGTAGTTCTCCTAGATACTAGGAAAAAGATCTAAGGTACAGTTAAAATGTGTGTTAGGAGAAATGGGTAAAAAGGTAGGTTAAGATAGGTCAAGAGGTTTGGGGCTAAAAAAGACAAGGCATAGATTCAAGGGTCAGGGATATAGACCATGAGGCCTAGATTTGTGATAGGTAGGTATGCCTAGGGTGGAGAGAGAGAAGAGGTAGTGAAGCCTAGGGTAGAGAGAGAGAGGTGGTAAAACCTAGGGTAGAAAGAAAAGAGTAGGGTAGTTAGTTAGGTGGGTATATGTCTGAGCTAACCTTAGAAAACCTCATGTTGACTGAGTGTTACCTACATAGCCTAGTTTAGGGCATCAAACCAATGTAGTTATCCTAAAGAGAAGGGAAAAATTTAGTGATAGAGTATATTATAAAGTATGTGACTTGAGTTGTGTGTGTATGGATGCAGGCGAGGATGGAGCTGACATTACAAGATCATCTATCAAGGTTGTTGACATGTATGAGAAGGGATGCCACTCTAGATGAGTGGGAGAACATGGAAACTATGGGGTTAGGAGGAGTGTGATGGTATTATCAAGTCCTTTGAGAGGTGTCCCTTATGATATCATTGATTAAGAGGTGGGATCACACTACCAACACCTTCCATATATTGACCAGAGAGTTGATAATGACTCAAGAGGATGTTTATAGGATTTTATGGATACCACTCTAGGGTGAGGAGATTTTTGCATGCTTGAGAGAGGATCATGATATACACATGGTCACATTATATGAAGATCATGTTAGTGAGGTGACCTACCATTCAGTGAGTTTCATGTATGAGCCACCCTATATGGCTAATGAGGAGCAACATCAACTGAGTATCCTGATGATGATCGAGATCATGGTGTATGAATTAATAGATGCAAATGGTGGTATATTTTTGATTGAATTGATAGGTGTGCTTACATAAATGGCTGAGCAATGGACTATTTTTGCCTCAGGTCTAATATTTTTAGTGTAGTTATATAGAGAGCTATGGGGTTTGAGATGGTGACAGTGATACAATTTATGTGCCAACCATCTACTACATTATTGGGCTTATGAGCACATCATGGTGACATTACCATTGGGGTTACCTACCATGATCCTAGCTAGCTTCAGGGTTGGTTTTAGATGGTGAAGAGAGGGCATGGCATAGACCCAAGTGGATGGTGTGGTACAAGACATTGCCTATTATAGGTGCATGATTGAGGGATTGATGCCTACTAATATTTTATGGAGACCCTACCTGACATACCTAGTTTTTAGAGGATAGGCACAATAACTTGTTGGTTTACAAATCTCACTATGGGTTAGTGGGGGATGAGCTGGTGAGTTAGAGATGGTACCCATGACATGGGTCCGGAGGTAGTTTGGTCTAGTTTAGGATATTCTGCCTGCCTTCCCTTGACATAGGAGGGATGACATAGAGGCACCCCTACCACTACCCCAAGAGATAGATGGGCCATATTTTGATGGGTTACCAATAAGGCTAGGGGTTGGCGATCTAGGGTGCACAATGGCATATACATCTTGGTAGGTAGGTTTACAACAACTTGTTGGTTTACAAAGCTCACTATGGGTTGGGAAGGATGAGCTGGTGAGTTGGAGATGGTACCCATGACATGGGTCAAGAGGTAATTTGGTCTAGTTTAGGATATTCTACCTACTTTCCCTTGATATAGGAGGGATGACATAGAGTCACCCCTACCACTACCCTAAGAGATAGATGAGCCATATTTTGAAAAGTTACCAACCGGGCTAGGGGTTAGAGATATAGGGTGCACATCATCATATACAACTTGGTGGGTAGGTTTACATCTCATAGTGGAGGTTAAGAGGCCACCACTAGATTTATAGGGGTTGGTGAGAGAGAGGGATGCAGTGGTACAAGCTTGAGATGTAGCAGTGTAAGCTAGATATATAGCTCAGGCATAGGTATTATCCTTATAGGGGTAGGTGGTGACATTACAAGGTCAGGTTTGGGTACTACAGGGCTATGTTGCAGCACTATAGGGCCAGGTTGTAGT
Source organism: Torreya grandis (assembly GCA_037957365.1). NCBI lineage: Eukaryota > Viridiplantae > Streptophyta > Pinopsida > Cupressales > Taxaceae > Torreya > Torreya grandis. The sequence continues at coordinate 850,541 of JARHVA010006581.1, forward strand.
CCTACAAGGTCAAGTGACTATAGTGACAATAGAGAGAGATATTTTGAGAGTAGAAAGTCAGGTTGCTCCTTTTCTTCCACCACCATAGGGACCAGTACAAGTTGGGACATCATCAAGTGCTATGGGACCTCTATAGACTATATCTCTAGTGAGATATATGACTACCCTGGATGAGATTGCCTACTATGAGAGGGTGATTAGAGAGTTTTTATAGATTTAGAGATATTTAGAGTTTAAAGAGTAGGAGAGATCTATATCATGTACCATAGCTTCTAGATCATGTAGACATAAATGGGCAGAGAGTGGCGATGAGGCTACTTCCTCACGACCACATGGAGAGCCTTGAAGACCTTGAGTGTTAGAGTTTTCCATTTTTGATTAAATATGTTACATGTATACCAGCCTATGAGCTGAAGATGTGAGATGTATATTTTGAGAGAGAGAGATGATATTATGATGATATAGTTATGGACATGTATTTGGATCTTATATATATGAGATGCTCATTTATTGTTATGTTGAGATGTATGTATTGTGATAGATGATGATGATTATTTCAATGTTATGTTGATTTGATGTTAATGTTGATCATGTTAGTTGAGTTAGACTAGCCTTTCCCATATATGTGATGGTATATGCATAGGTGGTTTGTTAGTTTCATCTTAGTGTTTTTCCATTTTTTGTGATGTTGTATGTTTAAAATGAATAAATTGGTTATGTTAGTTTATTTTAGAATTTTTCCATATTTATGATGGTGTATGCGTAAAATAAATTGAGTAGGCTTTGTTAGTGTTGGTATGACATTATTTCTTCATCTCAATAGAGAGATTGACATGTGATGTGGATGGAAAAATAAAGAGGTAGAATGCTCATGCACTGGTAAAGACCATAATCAGAACATAAATAGGCTCAGGAAAATGAGCCCTTTATATGCCTTATATCTTTGAACCATTATGTTTATTATAGAATAATCATGTTTAACTTATATTAAGTGAGCTTCACAGTCCTTTGAAAGAGTATGAGTGGAAAAAAGGGTAAAATGAGAGAAAATGTTTGAGTATCATAACCTATGAAGTAGGGATGATATGCGCCTACTGTGAGTGACCTGAGAGCTACTATAGGCAAGTCCATGACTTAAATTTCTTTTGTTTCTCTTGTGTAAGTTGATCAATGCGGGAAGCCTACAATGGGGTTTTGTATGGTTGAAGGTCGCATAAAGATGATCAATGTGAGAAGCCTTTTTCATTTGTATTTCCCTTTGAGAACAAAGCTTGGCTTAGCCATCCTTTAAGGGAGTGATCTAAGCATTTGTTTTTAATTTTAAATAGTTGTCTTTCAAGGGAGAAATTTATTGATAGTAGCAAAGGGAAGTTACATAGTTGTCCTTCAAGGGAGCAATTTATTAATAGTAGCAAAGAAAATTTATGTAGTTGCCTTTAAAGGGAACAGTCTATGTTAAGAAGCATGACTTGAGACATTATAAATTTGTCACATATCCCATTTATTTATTTATTATGATTTTAGTCATAGAAAATACTATAGAGGCTTAGGAGTTTTCCACTTTGAGGGAAAAACCATATCACTACGTAAGTTAACTAAGTCTATAGGAGTAAGGGTGAGGAGTAATGGAAATCAGTGTAATAGGGATGCCCAAGGGATGAGCTCAATTTAAACATGAGGTGAAGAAATGCTTGTTTAAAAAATAATGGTCATAGGTATGATGCATTTAAAGGCTCAAGTTCTAGCCTTCCTTCAAGAGAAGACAAATGATAAGTTCTTGAGCCATACTTGTGAGTTATGATATAAGGTCCAAGCCAATTAGGAACAAACTTACCCCATTTTATTTTCTCCATGTTTGTCACATGTTGATTTTATTTTAAGATGAGATATCCTATATTGAAATCTCATTCTTTAATGTTTTTGTTATAAGTGCATTAGATACACTCCTGATAGATTTGGAGGTGATTGAGGGATATGAAACGATGCTCATCAAGTAATTCAAGTTGATCCAAACATTTTTGGTAGAAGTTATCATTAGTAAGTATGTCATGTAGAGAAATGTGAAGAGAAGGAATCTAGACTTCAAGAGGAAAAACAACCTCCATCCCATATACCAAGGAAAAAGGTGTAGCCCCCATGGGGTAAGCCCATAAAGCAAAAGGAATGTGAATTTTCCAATCTTTGCTCATATCATTGACTACGTTCATGAGGATTTTGGTCCATTTTTTGTTAGAAGCTTCTTCCTACCATTTGCTTATGGATAGTATGGTGATGAAAAACTTAATTTGATTCTAAATGTATCACAAAGAATTTGAATGGTCTTATTTTTGAATGATTTTCCATTATCTATTATAATTTTATGAGGGACACCAAAATGACAGATGATGTGATGGTTGATGAAGTCAACAATTTTGTCAAATTTAGTGGAGTTGAGAGGGATAGCCTTAACCCACTTGGTGAAGTATTTAGTGGTAGTAATGATAGAATGATGACAGAGAGATGAATGAGGGTAATCTCTCTAATTAAATCTAAGCCCCATTGGGAGAAGGGCCAAAAGTCTTTGATGATTTGTAATGCATGACTGGGGATGTTAAGGAGATTAGCATGTTATTGACACTTGATGTAACACCAAATGTAATTAGCATAGTCTTGATGAAGTGTGGGCCAATAATAGCCAAGTCAAAGGATATGCTTGGCAATTGTGTGACCATTGAAATGTCCACCACAAATCCCATCATGGACTTCTTTAATAATGAAGGGAGTCTTAGTACTAGTGAGGCATCTAAGGAGAAGACCATCAAAAGCTCGCTTGTAGAGAGTACCCCTAATATAGTGTAATGAGTGACATGTTTTATGAAGGCATGTTTCCCATTATTGGAGGGATCAGAAGGGGTAAGAGAGAAGGAAAAATAATCCATGAGTTTCTTGTACCATAAGTCATACAGGTTGGTTGTTCCATTTTTACAAAGAGGATGTTAGCTGAGACATAGGAGTGTAATGTTAAGTGATGCACGGTGATAGATTCTCAAGGAAGAGGATTAAGAGGGTATGTGTGAAGCAAGTGAAGCCATCATGTCAGCAAACTTGTTTGTAGATCAAGGAATAGTTTGTAAGAGATAAGAGTTAAATGATCCTAATAACGTATCTACATGATGTTTATAACACTATAGAATTTCATTTTTGCATAAGTAGGATCCATTAACCTAGTTAACCACTAGTTAAGAATCACCAAAAATGGTTATGTATTTGATACCAAAGAAGAGAGTTGTTTGAAGTCCTAGAATCAAAGCCTCATATTCAGCCATATTATTAGTGCACTCAAAATCTAGTTTAAATGACAAAGGCATAGGCTCACCATCTAGAGGAATAAGAATGACCCCTGCACGCCTACCATGTTGACATTTAGATCCATCAAATAACATCATCATTTGATAGGAGATGTCATTAGTGGAGAGTATTATGATATATTCATCAGGGAATTTGAGGTTTAAAGGTTGATTATTAGGTAAAGAGGTAGTAGCTAACTAGTCAATGATTATTTTTCCCTTAATAGACTTTCGTTGAATGAATTCTAAGTCAAATTATTTAAGAATCATGAACCATAAAGCTACACATTGGTTATGATATGGCTTGGAATACATGTATTTAAGGGGATTAGTATGGGTGACCACATAGGTTTTGTGATTTAGGAGATAATGGTGAAGCTTGGAGGTGGAAAAGACCAACACAAGGCAAAGCTTTTTAGAATAGGTATATCAAATCTCATAATCAATGAGTGTGTGGATTATGTAGTACACCACCTAATCTCAATGTTGGTCATCTTGATGTGTAATCATAGCACCTAGATAATGGTCTATTGTAGAGATATAGAGGTAAAAAGGTTGATTTTCCTTAGGTGGAATAAGAACCAATGGGGAAAGGAGATATTGTTTAAGTTATTCAAAAGCTTCCTAGAAATTGGTATTCTAATGGAAGGAGAAATCCTTTTTGAGGAGATGGTGAAAGGTTTGGCAATGATCTAACAAATAAGAAATGAAGTGGTGAATTGACTAAATGTTTCTCTACAGGCTGCAGAGTTGTTTGATATTAGTAGGTGGAGGCATCTCTAGGATTGCTCTAACCTTAGCAGGATCATCCTCAATATCATAGAGAGAAATGATAAAACTTAAGAGCTTAACTAAAAGAACACTAAAGACACATTTATTAGAGTTTGAATGTTATATTGGAAGAGATGAGTAAATATGGTTTTGAGAATCATCAAGTGGTCTTGATGAAGTTTAGACTTGCTGAGTAAGTCATCCACATAATCCTCCATAATTTTGTGTAGGAGGTCATGAAAAATGTAGGTCATGGCACATTGGTAGGTTTCACTAACATTATTTAGGCTAAAAGGAATAACTCGATAACAGAAATTCCCCCATGAGGTAATGAAGGTTGTCTTGTGCTGATCCTTAGGAGAAACTAGGATTTGATTATATCTAGAGAATCCATCCATAAGTGATAACATCTCATGATAGGCTGTTAGATCAATAATTTGGTCAATTCTTGACAATGGGAAGTCATCATTTAGACAATCAAGGTTTAAATCATGATAGTCAGTGCAAATGTAGATTCCCTTGATTGCTTTTATGAGAATAAAAATATTGGAAATCCATTGTGGGTATTCGATGGGTTGGATAAAGTTAACAAAAAGGAGGCATTAGAGATCTTCTTTGACAAGGAGAGAAATATGAGGATGCATATTTCTAATCTTTTACTTAACAGGTTTAACATCTCGATTGGTGATAATGTTATGGGTGATGATAGAGGGGTCAATAATAGGCATGTTATTTTAAGACCAAGTAAAGGCTTTGCTATGGTTATTAAGAAATGTGGCATAATCATATTGCTCAGAGGAATCTAAAGATTGGCCAATCTTGAAGATGCGAGGATTATCATGAGACGGTAGGTTAATGTCAATGGTTGATTCATTTAACATAGCTTATGTTTTGAATGGGAGTGATCATTGGATATAGAAATCATTGGCACCCATGTAGGTGATAATTGCATCATCATCTTGAAATTGGATAGTGTTAATAGTGGAATATTCTTCATTAATTATTTTAGGATGAATGAGAGGAAGAGACCTTATTTCCTTACCTTGATGATAGGTGAGAGGCCCCAAATGGATGGCATTTATTGAAAAAAAATTTAAGTGGTCTAGATACCTTTGATTTAGTAGGTGATGGTGGAGAAGAAGGTGGAGAAGGAGAGATTGGTTCTTCAATAATTGGTACATGGGAAGTCTTAATGAGTTTAGTTGGTTTATCATATCCCACTCCATGCCTCTTTTTATAATTTTCAATGGTGTTTCTAGTAAGATATTCAATATGCATATGGACACCTTGTTCATAATGACCCAAACCATATCCTTTTTAGGCACACCTATAGAGATAGGTGTGAATTAATCTAGGGTTACTCAAAAAAGAGAAGTCACAGGTAAATGGTTGTGGTGAAGAAGATGAATTGCTGATAGTGGGAGCTTGATCAATTCCCCCATATGTGAAATTGGTTTGAAGGTTAGGGGGTCCATAAGGGATGACCATCCCAATATAGGGATCATAATTTGGGTGCATGTGAAGCCTTCCATACTCTTTTAGAGTATAGAACATATCAAGCATCAACAAATAATGTTCACTGAGTGGCAAACATTGAAAGTTCTCTTCCATGGGATCCTTGTTAGGAATTTGTGTTATTAGTATTTATGTAACTGGGGGAGTGGAACTTTTGGAAGCTTTAGAAGTATCATGTAGAGAAGATGATGTTTTCAATAGAATGAGAACATCATTGGGACTATAAGTCATATTGCATGTTTTAAATAGAGGTGGGTTAACATGTATGACATGTACTTTTCCATCATGTTCAAACTTGACACAGTGGTGTAAAGTTGAGGGTACACATGCCATATCATGTATCCAAGGTCATCCAAGTAGTATGTTATATTTGAACTCTCTTTCTGCAACATAGAAGAGCTTAGGAATAGTGCAAGGACCTACACAGATATGTAAGACAACAATGCCCACTGTAGTAGTTGTAGTATCATTAAAAGAATGGAGTACTGCATCAGTTTGAGTCATGCAATTATCAGGAAGGGTTGTCTATTTGTAGGCATGGGTGGAAATAATATTAATACTAGCTCCCTCATCGATCATAACTCTATTGATATGAGTTTGATTAATATATGCAGTAATAAAAAGGGAAAAATATTGATCTTTAGTGTGTTGTAGTGGGATTTCCGAATCACTAAAAGAAATTAGGGAGCTAACCAAAGATACAAGAGGTTGGGAATCACCTAATTGTACTTCAATATCTTGTAAGGCACTAATCAAAACTTGATGGTGTTGGGATGAGTTTTGGATTGACTCATTCAAAGACATTTTCATAGGAGTTTGGTGGAGTTATTTCACCATCAAGCTTTGAATAACATCTGAAGATGTTTTTTTAGGAACACCCAAGATGGAAATCTTAGGATCAGGAGGAGGAGTGTCTTTGGTGAAGGGATGGGCCCAAGGAGTAGTAACCTTTTCCTTAGCTTTATCTTTTTGGTTTTGTAACCATGTGACCACATTAATTGTGTTGATCTAAAATGTTGATGAAGGAGGTGGTAAATGGGTTCAACCACATCTTTGAGTTTGAATTGAGGTGGAATGGTAGGAGGCACTACGGATGCTAAAGTTGGAATAATAAGAAGGCTAATAGGATTATCATCAAAGAGAGTGTCAAGATCAAAGTATTACTGAATGAATGTTGTGAGGGATTTATAACTCTCAGTATCATGTCTAGGTGAATGATGATATAAACACACTTATGTATCATTAAACCAAGATGGATTCATTCAGACTATAAGTATTAATGGGAGGAAGAGTTATTATGGAAGATTGAAATAATTAACATAGGAAAAAACTTTGAGAGCCTGTAGGTGGGCTCACACTTGTTGTTCTAATAAGAGTGGCCACTTTCTTGTGTTTCAGTATTGAAAAGGTAATTTTACATGGTGCTTTATTTGGTGACGATAGAATTATATGTTTTGTTATTACTTTCCTAATGTTAGATGTGAAAGGTCTACCAGATGGAAAAGGTAGGAGTGGAGGTAACTTCACCTTTTGTTTTGCTTAGGTTAGCAATACTCCAACTAAAGTAGAGGGGTGTGGTCCCAAAATGGATGGTAAAGTTGAGGGTAGGGGTCGACAAGATATAGGAAGCTTAATTTTTTTCTATAATTTAGGTCATGAAACTCTAACTTGTGTTTGAGGAGATAAATATAATTTCACCTATAAATGAATTAAATTAGAGATGGAGTGTACACCTAAGGGCCTAATCTACTTTAATGTGGTAGATTCCTATGAGGGGGTGAGGGTTTTGACATAGATGGCTGAACTTCAGGTGCTTTTAGTGAAGAAGTTCTAGCTTTGTCAAATACCTTAGGGTAATGGGTAGTGAGAGGGTTGGTGGTAAAGGTTGACATTTATTATGTTAGATAAGGAGTTTTACACTGGTCCTAAAATGTCGCATGATCTAGCTTCGTGGAGTCAAGAAAGTCTAGAATTTTCACCAAATATGAGAATGGTTTAGACAAAGTTGATGTAGGCCTTATGGTTGTGTCTTTAGAAGGTTCAAGTGTTTGGGAAAGAAGGAAATTATTGGTTTTTGTTACTTCAAGCCAAAGATGAGAAAGAACCACAATGGGGTCTTCTTTGATAGAGATAGGAGAAGAGAGATACTTTTCCATGGTTTGGGGAGAGGTAGGCAAAGAAGGTTCCTCAAGAGGGTAAAGCATAGGTATTATGGCTCCTTCAACATGTGAGTGAGGCATAGGTAAATTATGATCCTCCATAGGTAAAAGAAGGGGTAAGAGTGGTAAAATAGGAGTAGGCACAATAGGTCTCTCATCTATTATGGGAGTAGATAATACTGAATCCTCTAAGTGTAAAGGTGGAGTGGGTGGGATATTACTACTTTCTATTGGTGGAGGAGAAGTAGGTGAAGCAGGCTCCTCTAGAGGGTATAATGTAGGAATGATGTTCCCTTCAACATATGGTTGAGGAATGGGTATGGTGTGGTATTCAAGTGATAAGAGGATAGGTAATATCGGTGTAAAAGGAATTGGCATTACAGGGTCCTTAGGTGGAAAAAGAAGTGGTAAAGGAGGCTCTTCCTCATGAGGTAATGAAAATGGTGAAATAGGTTCTTCTACATGAGGAGGAAGAATGGAAAAAATAGATACCACTGAATGTGGGGGAGGATTTGATGAAATGGATGTCTCTTATTAAGGGGAAGGTTGAACTAAAGGTAAAGGAAAGACCATATTAACCATATGGATATTATGATCACTTGAGTTAGTTATGATCTAAACAATATTTTGATTTGATGAATGGTTAGGAAAAGGGTGTTTGAACACATCCATACTTTGATTAGGGGGTTCATTATGATTATTCAAGATAAGATTACCTCTATCAAGCATGTCTTGAACAATGTTCTTAAGTGTCTATAGTTATTAGAATTATGGCCTTTAACTCGATGGTAAACACAAAACTCATCTTCCTTATACCAAGTTGGAATAGGATGGGAGGGTTTAAACTATATAGAAGGTTTGATCTAAGGAATATTTATGACACCTTGTTGCAATAGTTTCTCCAAGATGGATGTATATGACTCCCCAATGGGAGTGTAGTGTCTTTGTTCATACCATTGTTGGAATTGCTTGGTCAAATTTTGGGAAGTCAAGGAATTCAATTAGTTTGTGATTGTGGAAGACATTGACTTAATGACCACCGCATTGGTGGAGCCTTTAGATTTTTGGTTAGAGGGATGAGTTTTAGAGGAGGAGGAGTCATTTTATTTTTAATTAGGATTCTTACTGCATAAATTGACTTTGCCTTCATCTATAACACAAGCCTCAAGTTTTCACGCCATTGTAAAGGCCTCATCAAATGTGTGGAAAGTTTATACCTGGAGTGTCGGTGAGATGTGCTTAGCACACGCCCTTGAGAAGAGATCAATAATCTTAGGTTTGGGTAAGGAGGAGAGTTGATTGATCAAGCTTCTCCAATGAGTGACAAAATCTGTAATAGACTTGTCATCAAATTATCTGATAGAATAAAGGTCTGTTATAGAAACCTTCTTAGAAATGTTAATAGATAAATGGTCTAGAAATATTTGTGTGAGTTGGGTAAATGATAAAAGGGAGTGCTGAGGTATAGAGCTATACCAATCCAAGGTAGCACCTGAAAGAGACATAGGGAAAGTGTGAAGTGGTAATGCATCATCATCCCTATTAAATAACAAGCATGTCTAAATGCTCACAAGTGTTGGTGTGGGTCCTCTTTACTCTAGAAACAAGTAAATTTAGGGAGTTCCAATTATATTGGATAAGGGTGAATAGGCATAGAAGGATGGATTGGTTCATTACATATCTGATCATAAGATAACACATTCTTTGAACCAAAAATGGATGTCTCTAGATTAGACTTCTTGTCCATCAGCATCTTAATAAGGTCTAGAGGGGGATTAGTTTGGGGGATACCTCCTAAATTAATGAAACCTGATAGGAAGTAGAGGGAGCATATGACATAACTTGTTGAGGTTGTGTTGGAGCAACATAAGAATAATGTGTCATAGGCTGGGATATGAAAAGAAAAGGTGCTTGTCCCATTGGGTTGGAGACTATACCTTGGTTGATTGTTGTTATTTTATTTGGATTATTTGCATGGTTAGATTGGATGAAGGGTGAGTCATAACATGGGAAATTATAGGCACAAGGGTAGATGGAATAGGTACCAATAAATTTTGAAATGGGGTAAGACTTGACTGAACTGGTTGTGGTTATGAAAGTAAGGAAGTCATACTAGGGTTTAGGTGGGATTAGGTAGTTGAAGATGCTAAACTTTGGACATTATTTATAGTTGGGTTACTCATTGAAGTGGTGGTTTGGGTAACCATGGGGAAAATAGTGGAGGCAAATAAAATTGAGGTTGTCTCCATTAGAGAGGTTGACATACCATAGATTGGGTCACTCAAAGAATTATGAGTTCAGCTCATAGAAAGGTAATGTTGAAGGGCTACCACATTATGATCAATAAATTTAGCAAAATATTGATCTCCATCAGGCATAATGGGAATTTGGTTGGGGTTGGGAGTATGTTCTGTATCTGAAGTATGCTCCATGATAGAATTGGAAGTGAGAGGGGAAGGTGGAAGTGGTTTCCATTTTGTATAATTGAAAACAATTTTGGCTTGAGCTCATGTCAATACCATGCAAGAAGTATAAATAGTCTTACTACCTTGTATTAGAAATAGAATAATGAAAAACCAAGTTTGAGTATGGGTAAGTGGGTTATTTTAGCTTATTGTTTTGAGCAGATGAAATTACACAGTCACCGACATTAATCACTTGACTGATGTTGGTAGAAAAAGTTTGCCAACATCGTTGGATTAACCGATGTTGGTAGGTAAAATATGTCGATGCTAGTAGGGTTAATTGATGTCAGTCACTATGATATCCTAAGAGATGGAAAATATGATGTTTTAAGAAACAAAAAGTTGAAACTAGTTAAAATAGTGGATGTAAGAGGTCTATGTAAGAAGGAAGAAAACTCAGAAAACCTGAGATAATAGGATGTAAAAATTGAGTATTAGAAATAGTATTGATTTTGTGAATCAATAGGAAAACATGCTTACCAACTCCAAAATATAGAAGGTAATAGGAAAATAGAAAAAGATCATACATGCATCAACTATTAAGTCCTAGAGACTAATTTTTAGTCTTGTTTTGGCTTATGGCTTAATCAGGTAGTGAAAAGAGAATTTGGTTATCGAAGGTACTAGAAAGCAATCTAGAGCTAGTTTCAAGTTAGTTTTAGTGCTCAAGAGGAAATTTGTGTTAGACCAGGTACGTGGCTTATTATAGGAGATTGCTCTCTACACTTCACAGACATAGAGCTGAGCTAGGATGCTTAACCAAAATATACCTTTTGTCTAGAGTTTATACTCCACCAAAGAACAGAGTGGGTTCTCCCCTTGGTGGTGAAATCCAAGTAGGATAGTCAGGTAGGGTAAGGTGATCCACCAGGTGATGAAATATTGATGGGCCTTTCCTCAGGTGATTTTAGATGTTTGTTTGTGTGAATGTGATTTGGTTGTGTAACATAGGTGCACTACAATTTATTCAAAATATTTGTAATTAACTAGGTGAGTTAATATACAACAAGCAAAGAATGAAATATAGTAGGTTTTAAACCCAAATATAAAATGTTTAGATTCGAATGAAAACAAAGATGAAATAGGAATAGAGTATGAAATTCACTATCCTAATGTGCATGAAGAAGAAGTAAAGAAGATATTTTTTTTAACTTGTAAAATAAAATGATAAATTTCTTTTAAAGACAAAGAGAAAAGAAAGAAAACTTCAATTTAATGCTTTTAAAGACAAAATAAAATGTTGATTTTTTTAAGAGAGAAGATAAGGATAAAGTGTAAGAAATGAAATTTTCACTATAATGCACCTATATGAATGCTTAAAACAAGAAATGAACCCAAGGAAAACTCTAGGGTCCCACCGTGTATGCCAAAAATGTTTCACTAAATTTTGTCTATTTCAAGTCTAAAGGAAAATAGAAAAGAATGATGGGGATAAGTGATTAGAATGAACCTGTATTAGTTTATACACTATATCCAAACATTGTGAGAACTCCTCTTTGGCTAGGGAGGACTACCTACAAGTAAGAAATCACTACCACAAGATGTTTTTTAGTAGATAAATGAGTCGAATGCCAAGCTACGTGCTTGTTCTATGAAGTGTGACACTTCCTTAGAGATGGAAGTGCACTTTTTAGAGACAAAAGAGTAATGAATAAATAAAAGAGAGGTCAAGAGAGAGTGAAAGAGAGATAATATTACCATTATTAATAACCTGTATGCAATAGGGAGTGACAGGGTGTAGGTGATGTATTTTATTTGTATTTTAGAAGTTATTTGGGTAAGTTTTGGAAAGGTTAGGGAATCCACAGTCACCAACGTCGATAGGGGAGTGACTGATATCAATTATACTATCAATGTCAGTGGTGAAGGTGACTGATGTTGGTTAGGCTATCGAGGTTAGTAGGGGAAATAATTTTTTGGGAGCTTATATAAGGCTTTTCCAAGTCTAGAAAATAGTTTTGATCAGGTCTGAGAGGTTGGGGAGAGTTATAAGAGAGAGAGAGTATGGTTTGGGTAGATTTGGTTAGAGGTTTGGTGTGTCAGGTTAAGGGGAAACAAGCAAGGAAGATTTGTAACTCCCTCATGGGGGTTCAGTCAGAAGTGTGTAAAGCAATGCACATTAGATATAAAGTGATAGCAAAATAAATGTTTAAAAGACCTACAAAATAAGTGATGTACTTAGCTATGTTTATTAAATGATAAGTGTCAGATTGATGGTCCCTATCAAGGAGTTTGAACCTAAATGCTTGAATAGAGAGAACAAGTGGGTGATGTTGGTCCTCAAGAGCTCAGTTCCTAATCATGATTGAATTACATAAGATGATAGTAATCTAGGATATCAAAAATAGAATGTTGAAAGCTTGAATGCAAGTAATAATGAATTTTCTTGATTTTTGTTGACCTAAACTTCAGGTTGGAGTTTGGCTTATATTGTCGATGTCAGTGATCTCACTGACATCAGCCATGGATTGACCAATGTCGATGACCCTAGAATAGGTAAACCTTGATATTTTTGGCCTATTTTCTATTGCTCTTTGTGTCAAGTGTGGCACCTATTATAAAATGGTAAAAATAAGAGGTTAAGAAAGAGGTAGTTGATTAGGAATTTAGTTTGGAAGTGGGAATAAGTCTTGGGTAGTTAGGATGAAGGGACCAGGTCTTGAGGTGACTCTTCAGGTGAGAATTAGTCATAGGGTGAGGTGGCTTAGGTAAGGTGGAAATAGGGGTTTTTAATTAAATTAATTAAGTATTTTAAATTAATTAAACATGTGAGGGGTAAAATCATGGGTTAGGGAGGCTAATCATTATTATTGAAATAGGGCTCAAAGGGGGGTTTCAACATAGGGAATTACACAAGTGTGTGTGATGTAATTTTAGTGTTTATAATATCATCATCATGGATGAAATATAATTTCTATAAGGTCCCTTGAAATATTATAAGACTCTAGTGTATGGTGGGTCTCAATATACCCTCTGATATCTTTGATCTAGCTTTTTGATTAACACATTACCAAAAACACTACCTCATCTCCCCATAAACCTATCATGCTAGTGTAGGGATTTGTTATCAAGTATGTTTTATTACATTTACTCACAACCCTAAGATCATCTCTAAATCAAGACATATTTTACCATCTAGCTATTCAAATGGCCATATACATAGCTATACCAACCTCCATCTAATAGTGAGTCACCTTATTATACACCTAGATCATGACCAGTGTGGGTTGACTCAAAGATAAATATGGGACCTATAAATATGATAAAAGTCATAATATGTCTAGTAATAATTCCTTATGTGATCTTCTATAACCTTAACCATTAGAACCCAACAATACATGGGCCTATTTTTTTCATCATCCCATACTAAACTTGAGCCCAATACTCTAATAATAACCTTGTGAATATTTTGGTTGATGTTGTCTCAATCCTACTAATCAAATCCCCTATTTTTAAATGACATTAGGGCTTGAACCATATCTAAAATAAGTCACCCATCTATAGTCCTCAACATGATCAATTATCTCTTTGATATATAGTATATTCCCTATAATGGGATACTGATATATTGTATACATCCTTGTGAGTGATATTATACTCTCTTTAAACCTATGGAAACTAGAAAGAATTTTTATCAGCATCCCAATATGTGAGAAAGTTTCATAATATGTGACTAATTGGAGAAACTAATTTAGTTTAAGCCAACTACCATACCTTAGCCTATCTATAATCCCCACCTATATAAATTTCAAGGTCAATAAATATATAACTTTTGGAAACCACTCTTGATCCCTATATTGAATCCATAAACAAGATTTCCATTAGTCTATAAGTCCAAAAATCCAAACTTTCCCCTTGAAGTAAAAAAACTATCATTATTTGTAGGAGGCAATTATGTAACCTCCAAAATGGTCACAAAACCATAAATATATCTTTACTAGTGGTACCATGACCATTTTAAAATTTACATGACAACCACAGTAGATACAAAATCACTATGACAATTCCACCTATGTCTAGCAGTTTCACTAACTACAACCATAAAACTAAAAAAATCATAAAAACTATAAAATTTGAAATAATTTTCAAAATAGAATACATTAACTTATTATTATACCAATTCTAATAATTTTAGATATATTTACCCTTTTTTCCCTCCTATGGTTTTCAAGAAGAATGATTAGATATAAATTATCCCTTAGGTCCACCTACTATCCCTAGTGTTTCTGCCATCCTCTCTTTGTACTCTCTCTATAGCATGTCTCCACTCGATATTTGGTCACATGTGGACCAAAGCTCAACTTTATAATAAGTGGAAGGTAAAATTAATTTAAAGTTTTAGAAATAAATTTTATTTATAGTAAAATTTCTAATTAACTATTTTATTATTTCATCTCCATTCATAGCATAGTTTTATTTTGTTTATTTTTTAGTTATTTTCATGTGTGCGCAATTTTTTTAGATCAAGTGCAACATGAGATGACTCAAGTAGTACCCTTCCCATACATAATTATTAAGTCCATTTTTTCTTGATTTTAATAAAATGTTATTTAAATTACTATACTCTTACATTTTAATCTCGAATTATTTTTTATAGGTTGGCATGTGGTTTGCAAGTAGGAGCCACTAATGACCATGACCAACCCTATTTGTCCTTCATCTAGTATCAATGTTTTCACTCCAATGAGATAAACTATGTGGCATTTAATTCCCAACATAAATGGTGAGATTCTTGTCTTTTATTTCAAATCAATTGGTGTGTTTTAAACTTGCTAATATACTACACTTGATTCCCATAATTGGTTATAGGTAGAAATGCATCTTGGATAGATTTGGCTCATTACATGGGTAAGTAATGTAATATATTCAAAACCTTACATTTAATGGTGCATGCCTATTCTAGATAAATTCCCCCTAGGAAAATATCTACACATCAAAATTTTACATAGTGTAAAATTTTGAAAGTATGACAATGAATGTGAAACCTCTAATAGATGGAAGAAGCTCATATCTGCTTTGTGTGGCCACATTGTATCCTTACGTTGTTTTTTTATTTTTAAAGTTTAAAATGTCATGAAATTATGGTCTCCAACTTCTCTCATTATTTTTTCACATAGGTTGTGAAACAACAATGATGGTTGTGTAACTACCATAACACTCTCAAAACTATAAGTCTTTAAAAACTAGTGGTTTCATGACCATTACATATGCAATTAACTTAATGAATGAGGCATGATTATAAGAAATGTTATCATATTTTATAAATTCACATACCTTCCAAACACCATTCGTGTTTTAATAGTAACTTCCTATTAACCATAACTTTATAAATTCACCCTCTTAGGCCTTCAAAATGATTAGAAAAATCACTTATTATAGCTATTATCCTATCATATTGTGGTCACCAACCATAACGTGTTATTTTTCCCTTCACCATAGTTGTATTTTAGTTTTTATTTTTCTCTCCCTCTTGTTTTAAAAATATCTTGTATCATATAAGCATCATCATTTAGAGGTTGTAGCCTAAGGAGAAAAACACACATCCAACTCTTAATTTTGTTGATTGTGGAGCTAAAAGCTTCACTAATGAGCTAATGTGGAGGTTACTAGGCTTACAAAGTAATCGGCATTGGTCAGAACCAACCGACATTGGTTAGGGGTCGACCGACATCGGTTAGGGGTTTGCCGGCATCGATCATCTTCAGACTGACACTGACTTCTGTGCATTTCAAGCATTATTATTTTTAGAACAGATTTGAGCCTTTGATTTAAGAGGTGGATCTAAGGGTGGTGAATGCATGGCTCATGAACCCTAGTGTTGTAGTATACTATATAGTAGGGTTAGATCCTCATAGCATGTACAATTCAGTAATTGAGTTGATTGTAATTGATTGAGAGAGAGAGAGAGAACTCTTGAGGGAGAATTACTGTATATGTACGAGGTGTGAGGAGAGAGAGATTTATTCATTGTATTTCCTTCTGGAAGAGTTTAATACAGATTGGTTGTTTCTTGTATCTCCTATTATTTGTTTTTTCTGATTTCTAGTTACTTATTACTTTTGGTTTCAATTCCATGTTTAGTTGCTTATACAAAAGTAATCAATTGTACTCTAAGATCCTAACAACTGGTATTAGAGCGTGTTAGTGTTTGTTGATTACAGAATTCACTCACAGGGGTTTCTGATTGAGTGGGAGCAAAGCAATGGCAGAAGAAAGTAAGCTAAGAATGGATAAATTCAATGGCAATAATTATCAATTATGGAGGATGCAAATTGAAGATTATCTGTATCAGAAAGATCTGTATTTACCATTGGGTGGGGTTTCAAGGAAGCCCACAGAAATGGAAGATGAAGAATGGAATGTTCTCGATAGAAAGGCTCTTGGATCTATAAGGTTGAGCCTGGCAGCTTTTGTGTTTTCAAACTTATCATAGGCAAAGACAATGGTAGAGTTAATGGATACTTTGGCAAATTTATATGAAAAACCTTCAGCTTCAAATATGGTATATCTTATGAAGAAATTATTTAATTTTCAAATGCAAGAAGGTGGATCTGTATCTAGTCATTTTAATGATTTACATACAATAGTAAATCAGTTAAATTCAGTTAAAATAGTTTTTGATGATGAATTTAAGGCTCTCTTAATCTTATGCTCTTTACCTGAAAGTTGGCTTAGTTTGGTAATGGCAGTTAGTAATATTGCATCTGCTTCAAATATCTTGAAAGTTGATGATGTTGTTAGTGTAATCTTGAATGAAGAAATTCATAGGAAAAGCACAGGGGAAACATCAGGTAATGCTTTAAGTGTTGAAATCAGGGGAAGGCAAAGAGAGAAGGGTAAGCAAGGGAAATCAAGGTCAAAGATGGGAAGTAGATCCAAATCCAGAAATGGAAGAATAACCTGTTGGAATTGTGGAAAGAAAGGGCATGCAAAGAAAGATTGTTGGTTGAAGGATAACAAAGAAAATCAGCATGAAGGTAATAAAGAAGTAAAATTTGCAGGTATTGTTGTACAGGATGCTCTTATATTTTCTTTGGATAATAAAGTAGAATCATGGGTTTTAGATTCTGGTGCCTCTTTCCATGCAACCCCAAATAGAGAATTTTTGAATGATTATGTCCATGGATATTTTGGAAAATTTTATTTAGGGGATGATGAGCCTTGTAAAATTGTTGGCAAAGGAAAAGTGTAGCTGAAATTGTAGAATGGAAACACATGGGTGTTGAAGGATGTCATGCATGTACCCATCCTGAAGAGGAATCTAATTTCTACAGGAAAGTTGGGAGATGAGAGTTGCATAGTAACTCTCACATCTGAATCTTGGAAAGTTTCCAAGGGTGCACTTGTATTAGCAAAAGGTAAGAGAGTAGGTAAACTTTATCTATCTACTTGTATTACTGATTATTCTCCTTCTATTTTATCTACTTCAAATGTAGATGTAAAGTTGTGGCACTGTAGGCTTGGTCACATGAGTGAGAAGGGAATGAATGTTCTTAAGTCAAAAGGTAAGCTTTCAGATTTGAAAAGCATAGATCTATATTTCTATGAGCATTATATTTTTGGGATATAGAAGAAAGTGAGGTTTCTCAAAATTAGGTCAACAAAGAAGAAGCACAAGTTGGAGCTATTCACATAGACGTGTGGGGACCAGCTCAGGTAGCTTCTATTGGAGGATCACATTATTATGTTTCTTTCATTGATGATGCTACAATAAAGGTATGGGTTTATTGCATAAAGAGGAAATCTGATGTTTTTGACACATTTAAGAAATGGAAAGCTTTGGTTGAGAATGAAACAGGTTTGAGATTGAAGTGCCTTAGATCTGACAATGGTGGTGAGTACTGCAGCAAT
Source organism: Torreya grandis (assembly GCA_037957365.1). Classification (NCBI taxonomy): domain Eukaryota; kingdom Viridiplantae; phylum Streptophyta; class Pinopsida; order Cupressales; family Taxaceae; genus Torreya; species Torreya grandis. The sequence continues at coordinate 868,628 of JARHVA010006581.1, forward strand.
AAATTCAATAGTTACTATTCTATGAGTGGAATACTTAGGGAAAGGATGGTTTCAAGGACACCTTAACAAAATGGAGTTTCTAAAAGGATGAATAGAACAATAATGGAGCGTGCACGGAGTATGAGGTTGCATTCTGGTTTACCCTTACAGTTTTGGGTAGAAGCTGTAGATACTGTAGTTTACTTGATTAACAAAGGACCTTCTACTACACTGGATGGTGGAATTCTAGAAGAGGCTTGGATAGGTAAAAAGGTAGATCTTTCATTTCTCAGAGTTTTTGGTTCTGAAGCTTTTGTGCACATTGATAAAGAAAATAGAAAAGAATCGGGATGCTAAATCTATGTGGTGCACTTTCATTGGTTATGGTTTTGGAGATTTTGGATTCCAATTTTGGAATTTAGAAACTAACAAAATTATTAGAATCCATGATGTAGTTTTCAATGAGAAGGTGATGTACAGTGATCAGCTCAAGAGGCTGAATAATTCTGAGCAGGGCAATCTTGATTTGGAAGAGGTTATGATCCAAAATGAGCTCACGGGTAAAAATCATCACTCATAGAAAAACATAGAGACCAACATCAGTCAGGTGGAAATTGACATCAGTCAGGTGGAAATCAGCATCAATTAGGAGGAATCGACATCGGTTGGGTGTAGACCAGCATTGATCAGAGATGACTGGGATCAGTCACTATTAGAATAAAATTTAGGCAGACAGCAAGCTATAAATGAGTCTCAAACACCCATAAGGAGGTCTGAAAGGGTAAGTAAACCTCTAATTCATTATTCCCTTTTTTATACTACTTGTTTCTCACTGATGGTGGAGAACTAGAAAGTTTTGATGAGGCAATGTAGGTAGAATCTAGGAAATAGTGGGAGCATGGCATGAATGAGGAAATTGATTCTTTGGAAGAGAACCATACGTGGGATTTGGTTGAGTTACCAGCCAAAAAGAAAGCACTAAAAAACAAATGGGTATATAGGTTAAAGGAAGGAGAGAATCGACAAATGAGACATAAGGCTAGGTTGGTAGTAAAGGGATTTGCACAGAAACTAGGTATTGATTTTGGTGAAATTTTTTCTCCTATAGTAAAGATGACTTCTATTCGGACTGTATTGTCTTTAGTTGCTATTGAGGATTTGCATCTTGAGCAGCTTGATGTTAAGACAACATTTCTTCATGGAGATTTGGATGAAGAGATATATATGGATCAGACGGAAGGTTTTGAGGTCAAAGGTAAGGAGAAACTTGTGTGCAGGTTGAAGAAAAGCTTATATGGTCTTAAGCAAGCTCCAAGACAATCGTATTTGAGGTTTGATAGGTTTATGACAGAGCATGGCTTTAGTAAATTCAAATCTGACCATTTTGTTTATTTTAACAGATTAGATAATGGTAGTTATATTATCCTATTATTGTATGTAGATGATATGCTTATTGCAAGTTCACACATGCAGGAAATTACTGAGCTTAAGGTAAAATTAGCTCACACATTTGCCATGAAGGATTTAGGAGCAGCAAAGAAAATCCTTGGCATGAGTATTAAGAGAGATAGAAAAAATCATAGTTTGATTTTGTCTCAAGAGGATTATGTGAATAAGGTGTTGGAGAGGTTCAATATGAAAGATGAAAAACCGGTAAGCACACCTATGGCTAGACACTTCAAGTTGAGCAAAGAACAGTGTCCTAAATCACATGATGAGGTTGAGTACATGAGTAGAGTTCCATATGCTTCAGCAGTTGGGAGCTTGATGTATGTAATGGTATGTACTAGACCATATATTTCCCAAGTAGTGGGAGTTGTCAGTAAGTTTATGGCCAATCTAGGAAAGGAACACTGGAAAGTAGTTTAGTGGATTCTCAAATTTCTGAGAGGGACCACCAGTAGGCATTTATGCTATGGAGGGTCAAACACTTCTCTACATGGGTATGTAGATTTGGATATGGCAGGTGACTTGGATGGTAGGAGAAGCACCACAGGATATGTGTTCACTATTGATGGAACAACGGTTAGCTGGATTTCAAGGTTGCAAAAGGTTGTTGCCTTGTCTACTACAGAGGCAGAATACATTATAGTCACAGAGGCTAGCAAGGAAATGATTTGGATGACTCGGTTCATGGAAGAGTTGGGAAAGGAGCAAGAGAGTTGTAGATTGTACAGTGATAGTCAAAGTACAATTCATTTGGCAAAGAATTTAGCCTTTCATTCAAGAACCAAACATATACAGCTTAGGTACCACTTCATTAGATAGGTATTAGAGGATGGACAGTTAAAGCTGGAAAAGATCCATACGGATAAGAACCCTGCTGATATGTTAACAAATCTAGTAACAAAGGAGAAGTTGAATCTTCATTCAAATTTTGTTGGTCTTCAAGATTGAACTTGAAGAGGGAGAAATAAGCCAGAGATGTTTAGAGGATGTTGTTGTACAGGTACAGGTGCAGCTGTTTATCTCCAAGTGGGAGATTGTTGAGTTGTGGAGCTAAAATCTTCACTAATGAGCTAATGTGGAGGTTGTTGGGCTTACACAATAACTGACATTTGTTAGAACCAACCGACATTGGGTAGGGGTTGATCGACATCAGTTAGGGGTTCACCGGCATCGATCATCTTAAGATCGACACTGACTTTTGTGCATTTCCACCATTGTTATTTTTAGAAGAATAGATTTGAGCCTTTGATTTAAGAGGTGGATCTAAGGGTGGTGAATGCATGGCTCATGAACCCTAGTGTTGTAGTATACTATATAGTAGGGTTAGATCCTCATAGCATGTACAATTTAGTAATTGAGTTGATTGTAATTGATTGAGAGAGAGAACTCTTGAGGGAGAATTACTGTACATCTGCAAGGCGTGAGGAGAGAGAGATTTCTTCATTGTATTTCCTTCTAGAAGAGTTTAATATAGATTGGTTATTTCTTGTATCTCCTATTATTTGTTGTTTCTAATTTCTAGTTACTTATTACTTCTGGTTTCAATTCCGTGTTTAGTTGCTTATACAAAAGTAATCAATTGTACTCTAAGATCCTAACAATTTTCGTTTGTATTCCAACATTTAATAGGTCACATGTTTCAATTTTATTGTTCTATTTAGATTAACTTTCATTAGGTTTTTATTTTTATTACTTACACATAGATTAATGTTTCTAAAAAATATACATGTTTGAGTCTTTATATTTTTCATTATCTATTTTATTTTATTCATAGTCTCTATTAAATGTCATTTTCAAACAAATACACATTTCTTTGTCCATTAGAGTGTTAAAATTATCGTTTGTAATGGATCAATTTTTTATTTTCAATATTTTATATATATTTTTTAGTCCTTTAATTGTTGAATTTTGATTTTTTAATTCTTTCTCAAATGTTATCTATATTTTTCAAGATTCAAATTGTTATTGAGCAAACCCAAATGTGTCTTTTATAGTAGTGTCTCGATCCATTTTATGTAACTATTTGTTTAGTTTTAGATTAACTTGTTTCAGTAGTTTCATATATAATAAAATACAAAAATATAATTATTTACTTTCAATCATTGGAAATATATTAAAATAGAAAGAACACTTCATTTTCTTGTAATTAATAACTAGATCATTATTTCAATTTATTTATTCATTTATTAGTTAGTGTGATTTGTATTTCTAGTCAGTTTTATTTATTTTTATTTCATGTTTTTTTGTTTAAAAACTATGTTACTCTATTATTAACTTAATTTTCTTTGTGATTTTTTTTCATATTATCGTACACCTTTATCCTTTGATGATGATATCATGACAAATTGAATATTGTAGAGTAGGTCTATTTCCCCGTGTTATTGGCCGCACTTTGACAACTCTTATCTAGAATTACATTAACTATGAGATTCAACTGGTGATAATTTTCTTACACTCTTATAAATTTTATCATCAATGAGATCAAATTTTTATATGCATAATTTGAGGTAGTTGACACCTATTGGACCAATCAATCTTTTTGTCTATCCAATCAAGCCAATCCTTGAATTCTCTTTTAACCTCCTTAAGTATAGCCATTTCTTTCACATTTATGACATTACCAAGATAAACTCAACCCACTCAAGTTGGTCAAATATTTAAATTCCTTCAACCTAAAATTTCTCATTTTTAATAGAGTAACATTGATCAAGAGTTGTATTATTTAGTTCTTTTGGATTCAAATTATCAACAAGATCTTATTGATTATTAGTTTGTGACACTTAATATACATTACAAAGCTTCCCAAGATTATTGGCTATGAAGATAACATCCCTTGATATACTAAATAAAAAGGTCAATTCAATCCCTAAAACCATCCCAACCAAATCAATAGCTTCTATCTAATCAATCATTTCCTTACTACCCAAAAATGTATCACTTAATATACATGACCATTTCTAGAAACTAAACACCCATATTGTAACCAAATTATGATATGATCCAATCCACTCATGAAGATATTTAAAGTGATATTTGATCCCATCCATGGTATAATTGACTTAGTGTTTCCCAATATCATAGAGTTGTTGTGATATTAGACACAAAATAAGAAAGATTTGATATTGCTTAAACATCCAAAACTCTCATGGAAAGAATAAACCTTGGTTAGATTGTTATAAGAGTTTGAATATTAGTTCAAAGGGGCCCATATTCCCATTTTTTTAAAGACTCATCCAACATACTCAACTAGACCAATATTTACCATTTAATTAATTATTCACATGGCTATTTGAGCCAACCCTTAAGAAGTTGAGTGCTAAGGTAAGCATGTTTATTTCCCTCTATATATACACATGCAAGTATATTGTGCATAAAATAATGATATAAAAATATCTTAGTTTTTTGTGTTGATTATAATAAAATTTGGATAGAGTTAAATAATAATAATAATAATAATAATAATAATAATAATAATAATAATAATAATAAAAATATATATTTACATCAAATTTGAAATATATAAAGCAAATTTCACTCCTACATCCAAGTTAGACTTATCAAAAACAACTAATGATAGTCATATGTTCTCTCTTACAAGCCTATCTCTTATTTGTGTGAATTTTCATATCTCATGTACATCTCACACTATATTTTCACACATTCTCACATAAAAAGATAATCTTACACACACGTAAACTTCCACATGTGAATACTAATTCCTAACAAATTCAAGTTGCATTCCATATTGAAAAGAAATGCACACAATTAATATTCTAACACAAAATAAGTTTTCTTACTCTTTTATATTTTTTTGTGTTTTAATAATGAAAATAAGACAAAACTATTGAAAAAATAGTATCTAACATTTAGTGATGTAAAACAATAATTACATATCTATCCTAGTCGATAAAAATAGTACACATGCAAAATAATAAATGTTGATTTGATAATTAAAATTAAAAAGAGGGAAAATATGATGGAATAAACACACCTTGATGAATTATAAAATTTTGAATGCAAATATGAGTTATTCAAGCTTGTAATTGTATATTTGCATAATTTGGATTGTTGATTGTGTAGAGAAAATAATGGCACATGTACTAACCATGTCTAATATGATATTATGTCTAACTAAATTTTACTTTCATTTGTGTCATCTTACACCACTTTTGTACTCTACTCACTTTCATATTCTGATTTTTCACATGTCACTTCAAAGGTAGAATTCATGCTCTTATGTACTTTCACTTATTTGATTTGATGGATATAAATGTATAGATATTTTCTTATTAATTCTTCTTGACCTATCTTCCCATTGATTCAAAACAAAACAAACTTATGGGTTAATAAACCTTAATGGAGTTACAACTACATATCATGCATGTTGGAATTATACCCATTATAGTTTTTTGTTGTGTGAATGCCAATATTGAGCAAGGTTTTTGTACCTCATCTTCACTAGATGTGAATATGTAACTACATGAAATTCACTTAATACCTTATTTTGGTATAAGAGGGTGATGCACAATGGATGACTACATCTCTAGTGTATTAATATACACAAGGGTTCATTCCAATTTAAATTATGGAATAGATTATTGATACTTGATGCATTATCTCTCTTATTCCCTCTTATCTATATTCCTTTTTATTAAATGATTTATGATAACTTGGTATAAGTATGATGCTCTAGGACATGATTCATATGTAGTCCAAATGTAGAAAATAATAACAAGACAAAATTAAGGTGAATGAATTTAAATAAAAAAGTAAATAAATCCACAAAATGATGAATGATAAAAAATGATCCCATCATTCTTACCTAGGTCCGGATTGGTGTGATTTCCCATCTTATCCCAAGAAAAATAAAGGTGAGGTAATAAATTAGAAACATAAATATTTGTGAAAATATTCTCTAGGTTGATAATAAAAGATTTATAGAATT